>OZ024742.1:92766448-92768948 GCA_964016885.1 Eledone cirrhosa | reverse complement strand
ACCCCAGCTCTTCTCCTTTGTCGGCGTCTTTTCTCGCCCACCCGAGGCTGCCCTTTGGCCCCATGTAGCCTTAGTACCCCCATCCCCTCCCCTAGTCTATGATAGATTTGGCGGACTCCGCCCTTTATAGCAGTTGGCTTAGACCCCGGATACTTGCCCCCTTTTTCCGACCGCTCCCACTATTCTCTGTGCCCTCTATATTTCTTAGTGGCACTTATGCCTTATTTTTTCGTTTCAGTATTTCTTGCTTCGCTTTTCTTCTGGGCGGGGTGGATTCTGAATTTATTTCTCCGTATTCTACCTTTATTTCGTACGAACTTTGATGTAGCTTGTTTTAGATCTTTTAGAGTTAGCATTAGTATATATTTTTCTCGGGACTCAGAATTATTATCTCGTACAAGTTCACTTTGCTGCACTGGGTCGTTGCTGGCCCGTGATGGAAACCTGTATTGTTTATTTCGTGGTAGTCTCTTTAGTATTTTGGCCCCTTTTGTTGACCCGTCACCGCATCATTTACGTACTTATACCTCTTAAAAGGGTCCTTGCCTATTTCGTCCCACCTAGTTCTTTTACTTATTTCGTTATTTCTTTATTTATTTATTTATTTCTTTACTTCTTTCTTTCTTTATTTTATTCTAGCCTAACAATAGCCTGAGACCTAGGTCGTAGAATTTAATTTACTTTACTTTTTTCTTTACACTTATTTGCTTTTCTTCACTCTCAGTATTTTTTCTTTCCTATATATTTCTACCCCCCATTGTTCTACCTACCGTTCCGACTTCCTCCCCCTCCCCTGTATCTTCTTTGACCTCATGCCCAGCTGTAGCTGGCACTACCAACGCTTGATTGGGTCTACTCCACCCCTCCCCTCTTTCTCCTACTGGCAGGTTTAACCACCATCTCCCCTACTAATTTGCAACCACAGAATTACTACTGATTTTTGACAATCACTTTGACCATATATGGAATTACCCCTTGAGAAGATCGGCTATTTAAATACCAGGATAAATTTTCATTTAGTCCAGAATTAGCCGTCGAAACGGCTTGAGCTCAGCTGTCGGGGTCTTACTGGTTCCTATATATATATATATATATGTATATATATATATATATATATATATATATATATGTATATGTATATATGTATATGTATATATATGTATATATATATATATGTATATATATATATATGTATATATATATATATATATATATATATATATATATGTATATGTATATATATATATATATATGTATATATATATATGTATATATATATATGTATATATATATATATCATCATCATCCTCATCAACGTTTAACGTCCGTGTTCCACGCTTGCATGGGTTTGGACGGGGGTAGTCCCACTTGAGGCAAGAGTGATTGTCTTGCTCGCATAGGACTGTCTGGCAGGTTTTCTACAGTTGGATGCCCTTCCTAACACCAACCACATTTACAGTGTGGGTCTGGGAGGTTTTTACCGTGTTGCCTACACGGCCACATTACAGCGTGGACTGTGTGTTTTTTTGTCGTGACACCTACACGATCTCATTTGTTTCGGCCTGGATGGCGCGGCACCAACATAACTTTACATAGAACGGGGTGGTGTGGATGGGGTGGGGGTGGTGGTGGTGGGACGGGGTGTATTTTGTTAGAGATGCCTACTGGCTGGAGTAGGTTTTACTATATATTTAGGTAATGCGGGTCTTCTCTGTTACTGAGTACCGCCAAAGGTCTCGGTCCAGTGACATTGTGTTGGAGAGGTGTAAGTGTGTGATGTCGGAGTTTATCAGCTCGTCCCAGGTTTTTCTAGGTCTGCCTATTCCGTGACTACCGTCTATCTTTATTGCCCTGCACTTTGTTATACAGCTATCGACTTTCATACGCATCACGTGTCCATACCAACGTAGCCTTCTCTCGAGTAAACAACATCTGATCCCTCTTATCTCTAATTTTTTCCTTAGTTCGTTTATGCTTTGCCGTTCACGTATATTACTGTTACACATCCAGCGGAGCATGCAAGCTTCGTTCCTCTCTAGTCTGCGTATATCCTCTGCACACAATGCCCAGGTCTCACTGCCATGCAGCATTGCTGTTCGTATGCAGGCATCGTACAACCTGCCTTTCATTTTTAGGGAGAACCCTTTAGCAGCTAATAGTGGTATAAGCTCTCTGAACTTTTCCAACCAGTTCTGACTCTAGCTACAGTACTTTCAGAGCACCCTCCCCCACTGCTGATTTTATCGCCCAGGTAACGGAAGCTGTCCACTATTTCTATAGAACCCTCTGCGCAATTGAAAGAGCTAGTATTTGTGGGCACTTGCTGCTACTTATTGCACCAGAACACCGGCCACATGTAAAATCTATGTTCTTAGTTTGCTTACCTGTGATCCCACTACATCTTTTATGCACCCATACTTTGCATTTAGGACATAAAATGGAGTTTCTACCTACGCCTTTCCTACACACCGAGCACGACCATTTCCCAGAAGGGATCGCC
>OZ024742.1:92748948-92751448 GCA_964016885.1 Eledone cirrhosa | reverse complement strand
AATGCATTATTGTAGTATTCAGCATGTTCGCTAAAAATATCAGAATTAGACGATAGGCGAGAGATTTTAAGAGAAATACTCCGGGGAACTGATTTGATCATGGAGAGTGGGTGGTTAGAGTTAAAGTCAATATACGTAAGGTTCTCATTTACCTTGTGGAAGGGTCGTATCTGTCCGGTATTTAAATTAAGAGTTACGTCCAGAAATTTTACTACCTTAAGATTGTATTCGTATGTTATTTTTAGACCCAGTTCACTAAAAGATTTTCTAATATTTTTCCGTAGCCTTTCAAGATTTTGGTTATTCAAGTTATTAACTAATAAGAGCCCGTCATCTCTGTATATCCCCCCCTGTAGATTACTAAATCTACTATGTAATATGTAGGCTATGTAAATTCCCACGAGATCCGTGACCTCCGCCGAGTCGTTGGAACCCATGGTAATATCGAAATTTGTGGGTCTGTCCTTACGTTCCCAGTAGCAGTTATCGAACTTAATAATGGTTTTTCTAGCCTCGAGAATAATATTAATTTCGTCCTCCGTTATGTCGGAATTGGTCTTAGCAAACGATAGGGCCTTACGTAAAGTGCTTGGTGAGATGGAAGAGTAGTATTCGTCTATGTCAAATTGTATAAACTTAGATTTATTCTTATTCTTAACATTATTAAACCAGCGAATTGCTTCGCTAGTGTTGCCCCATAATTTAATTTCAATTTTCTTTTTCACTTGAGTTATTACTCTGTCAAGTATATGTTTACTAATTTTCCCTATGTCTGATTTAGAAGGGCATATAAGTCTAATCTTAGGGTTAGAGTCAACATTTACCTTATGGTCCTTCAGGTTGAAGGTGGGGGTAGCGGGTATAATCGGCTCGGTTCTATCGTCTATCTTGAGATTCTTTACCACTTTATATGCCTCGTTGTTAATATTTGCTAGCGTAGTTTCATTTGTTTTTCTATATTTTTTGTGTAGTTCGTTGCGTATGAAGTTATTATACGTATCGATATCCATGGTATACACGTTAGAAGTCTTGTCAGCTTTCACAACAATTCCATTGGTATTTTGCAATCTTCGGAGTAGTGCTTTCATGTTGTTCTGCAGCTCATTATGTCTATGTCTGTTGAACTTAATGTTCATGGTAGTTTTCAATAAGTCCTGTTCGAAAGCTTCGAGGTGAGGGTTTGTGGTGGGTTTTTACATGATTTAAAACCATATGATTCAGACGAGTGACTGGCGCGTCCTTTATCGAAGTGGAAAGCTTTCCATCGTACACGCCGAATGAAGTCGTTACTGCGTTGAATCATACTGAGAATATATTCCCTTTTGTTAGGTATAGGTATGTTTTTAAGTGACATACCTATATGATGCCTTTCCATATTAATGCCGTGTGTCGGTGTGGTTGCTCAACTGTGTAGGAGGCGATTATTAGGTATAGGATTATCCAAGATATAGTGATGGTTAATTACTACACTGGATATGGTTGACGTACGGTAAGAGGTTACTCTACGAGTTATGGAAGAATTGTTCAAGAAACTTAGTTCCTGATCCTTCAGTATTCCGGAGTGTATATAAAGAATGAATAATAACAGGTAGACATCATAAAAAGGTAGTTTATTCCGTGTACTTACAAGTGTTTCCACGGTGGTGCTGCAGCCTAGTTCCGCTACGTGCAAATTCACAAGTATTTGCAGCACCACCGTGGAAACACTTGTAAGCACACGGAATAAACTACCTTTTTATGATGTCTACCTGTTATTATTCATTCTTTATATATATATATATATATATATATATATATATATATATATATATATATATATATATATATATATATATATATATATATATATATGTATATATATATAGATATATATGTATATATGTATATATATATATATATATATATGTATATATATATGTATATGTATATATATATATATATATATATATATATATATATGTATATATATATATATATATATATATATATATGTATATGTATATATATATATATATATATATATATATATATGTATATGTATATATATATATATATATATATATTTATATATATATGTATATGTATATGTATATATATATATATATATATACATATATATATATATATATATACATATATATATATATATACATATATATATATATATATACATATATATATATATACATATATATATATATACATATATATATATATATACATATATATATATACATATATATACATATATATATATATATATACATACATATATATATATATATATACATACATATATATATATATATATATATATATATATATATACATATATATATATACATATATATATATATATATATATACATATATATATATATATATGTATATATACATATATATATATATATATGTATATATATATGTATATATATATATATATATGTATATATATATATGTATATATATATGTATATATATATATGTATATATATATATG
>OZ024742.1:92741448-92746448 GCA_964016885.1 Eledone cirrhosa | reverse complement strand
GTAAACACACAGACAAACCGGTTTTTAGAGTCATACTGGTTTTTGAGGAAACACCTTTCCTCTATTCTCCAGAAAGCCAGACAAGGAATATTGAACTAGTTTCGTTGTTGTTACAACTCATCAGCAATATTTACCTATCTTCCGGCCTCTCTAGAGAATCGTAAAAGCACATATCGTTATATGCTTTTTCTATGAAAATTAGTAGTGGGCAGACTAATTTGCATAGAGTGTGAGTAAGTACCGGTTCAACGGAGACGATAAAAACAAATAACGAAACGAAATTAAATTTCGTTTCGTTTGTAACTCACTTTTGTATGACTGACGCTTAAACAATTAAGTTAAAGATGTACATCCATATATGTATACTGAAATACTAGTATGTATATGAATACACACACGTATACATATGTAGATGTACCAAGTTTTTTCACTGGTCACTTTACTGTGAGTGGCCAGCTATTCTGTATGTAAACACACAGACAAACCGGTTTTTAGAGTCATACTGGTTTTTGAGGAAACACCTTTCCTCTATTCTCCAGAAAGCCAGACAAGGAATATTGAACTAGTTTCGTTGTTGTTACAACTCATCAGCAATATTTACCTATCTTCCGGCCTCTCTAGAGAATCGTAAAAGCACATATCGTTATATGCTTTTTCTATGAAAATTAGTAGTGGGCAGACTAATTTGCATAGAGTGTGAGTAAGTACCGGTTCAACGGAGACGATAAAAACAAATAACGAAACGAAATTAAATTTCGTTTCGTTTGTAACTCACTTTTGTATGACTGACGCTTAAACAATTAAGTTAAAGATGTACATCCATATATGTATACTGAAATACTAGTATGTATATGAATACACACACGTATACATATGTAGATGTACCAAGTTTTTTCACTGGTCACTTTACTGTGAGTGGCCAGCTATTCTGTATGTAAACACACAGACAAACCGGTTTTTAGAGTCATACTGGTTTTTGAGGAAACACCTTTCCTCTATTCTCCAGAAAGCCAGACAAGGAATATTGAACTAGTTTCGTTGTTGTTACAACTCATCAGCAATATTTACCTATCTTCCGGCCTCTCTAGAGAATCGTAAAAGCACATATCGTTATATGCTTTTTCTATGAAAATTAGTAGTGGGCAGACTAATTTGCATAGAGTGTGAGTAAGTACCGGTTCAACGGAGACGATAAAAACAAATAACGAAACGAAATTAAATTTCGTTTCGTTTGTAACTCACTTTTGTATGACTGACGCTTAAACAATTAAGTTAAAGATGTACATCCATATATGTATACTGAAATACTAGTATGTATATGAATACACACACGTATACATATGTAGATGTACCAAGTTTTTTCACTGGTCACTTTACTGTGAGTGGCCAGCTATTCTGTATGTAAACACACAGACAAACCGGTTTTTAGAGTCATACTGGTTTTTGAGGAAACACCTTTCCTCTATTCTCCAGAAAGCCAGACAAGGAATATTGAACTAGTTTCGTTGTTGTTACAACTCATCAGCAATATTTACCTATCTTCCGGCCTCTCTAGAGAATCGTAAAAGCACATATCGTTATATGCTTTTTCTATGAAAATTAGTAGTGGGCAGACTAATTTGCATAGAGTGTGAGTAAGTACCGGTGAGGCCGGAAGATAGGTAAATATTGCTGATGAGTTGTAACAACAACGAAACTAGTTCAATATTCCTTGTCTGGCTTTCTGGAGAATAGAGGAAAGGTGTTTCCTCAAAAACCAGTATGACTCTAAAAACCGGTTTGTCTGTGTGTTTACATACAGAATAGCTGGCCACTCACAGTAAAGTGACCAGTGAAAAAACTTGGTACATCTACATATGTATACGTGTGTGTATTCATATACATACTAGTATTTCAGTATACATATATGGATGTACATCTTTAACTTAATTGTTTAAGCGTCAGTCATACAAAAGTGAGTTACAAACGAAACGAAATTTAATTTCGTTTCGTTATTTGTTTTTATCGTCTCCGTTGAACCGGTACTTACTCACACTCTATGCAAATTAGTCTGCCCACTACTAATTTTCATAGAAAAAGCATATAACGATATGTGCTTTTACGATTCTCTAGAGAGGCCGGAAGATAGGTAAATATTGCTGATGAGTTGTAACAACAACGAAACTAGTTCAATATTCCTTGTCTGGCTTTCTGGAGAATAGAGGAAAGGTGTTTCCTCAAAAACCAGTATGACTCTAAAAACCGGTTTGTCTGTGTGTTTACATACAGAATAGCTGGCCACTCACAGTAAAGTGACCAGTGAAAAAACTTGGTACATCTACATATGTATACGTGTGTGTATTCATATACATACTAGTATTTCAGTATACATATATGGATGTACATCTTTAACTTAATTGTTTAAGCGTCAGTCATACAAAAGTGAGTTACAAACGAAACGAAATTTAATTTCGTTTCGTTATTTGTTTTTATCGTCTCCGTTGAACCGGTACTTACTCACACTCTATACAAATTAGTCTGCCCACTACTAATTTTCATAGAAAAAGCATATAACGATATGTGCTTTTACGATTCTCTAGAGAGGCCGGAAGATAGGTAAATATTGCTGATGAGTTGTAACAACAACGAAACTAGTTCAATATTCCTTGTCTGGCTTTCTGGAGAATAGAGGAAAGGTGTTTCCTCAAAAACCAGTATGACTCTAAAAACCGGTTTGTCTGTGTGTTTACATACAGAATAGCTGGCCACTCACAGTAAAGTGACCAGTGAAAAAACTTGGTACATCTACATATGTATACGTGTGTGTATTCATATACATACTAGTATTTCAGTATACATATATGGATGTACATCTTTAACTTAATTGTTTAAGCGTCAGTCATACAAAAGTGAGTTACAAACGAAACGAAATTTAATTTCGTTTCGTTATTTGTTTTTATCGTCTCCGTTGAACCGGTACTTACTCACACTCTATGCAAATTAGTCTGCCCACTACTAATTTTCATAGAAAAAGCATATAACGATATGTGCTTTTACGATTCTCTAGAGAGGCCGGAAGATAGGTAAATATTGCTGATGAGTTGTAACAACAACGAAACTAGTTCAATATTCCTTGTCTGGCTTTCTGGAGAATAGAGGAAAGGTGTTTCCTCAAAAACCAGTATGACTCTAAAAACCGGTTTGTCTGTGTGTTTACATACAGAATAGCTGGCCACTCACAGTAAAGTGACCAGTGAAAAAACTTGGTACATCTACATATGTATACGTGTGTGTATTCATATACATACTAGTATTTCAGTATACATATATGGATGTACATCTTTAACTTAATTGTTTAAGCGTCAGTCATACAAAAGTGAGTTACAAACGAAACGAAATTTAATTTCGTTTCGTTATTTGTTTTTATCGTCTCCGTTGAACCGGTACTTACTCACACTCTATGCAAATTAGTCTGCCCACTACTAATTTTCATAGAAAAAGCATATAACGATATGTGCTTTTACGATTCTCTAGAGAGGCCGGAAGATAGGTAAATATTGCTGATGAGTTGTAACAACAACGAAACTAGTTCAATATTCCTTGTCTGGCTTTCTGGAGAATAGAGGAAAGGTGTTTCCTCAAAAACCAGTATGACTCTAAAAACCGGTTTGTCTGTGTGTTTACATACAGAATAGCTGGCCACTCACAGTAAAGTGACCAGTGAAAAAACTTGGTACATCTACATATGTATACGTGTGTGTATTCATATACATACTAGTATTTCAGTATACATATATGGATGTACATCTTTAACTTAATTGTTTAAGCGTCAGTCATACAAAAGTGAGTTACAAACGAAACGAAATTTAATTTCGTTTCGTTATTTGTTTTTATCGTCTCCGTTGAACCGGTACTTACTCACACTCTATGCAAATTAGTCTGCCCACTACTAATTTTCATAGAAAAAGCATATAACGATATGTGCTTTTACGATTCTCTAGAGAGGCCGGAAGATAGGTAAATATTGCTGATGAGTTGTAACAACAACGAAACTAGTTCAATATTCCTTGTCTGGCTTTCTGGAGAATAGAGGAAAGGTGTTTCCTCAAAAACCAGTATGACTCTAAAAACCGGTTTGTCTGTGTGTTTACATACAGAATAGCTGGCCACTCACAGTAAAGTGACCAGTGAAAAAACTTGGTACATCTACATATGTATACGTGTGTGTATTCATATACATACTAGTATTTCAGTATACATATATGGATGTACATCTTTAACTTAATTGTTTAAGCGTCAGTCATACAAAAGTGAGTTACAAACGAAACGAAATTTAATTTCGTTTCGTTATTTGTTTTTATCGTCTCCGTTGAACCGGTACTTACTCACACTCTATGCAAATTAGTCTGCCCACTACTAATTTTCATAGAAAAAGCATATAACGATATGTGCTTTTACGATTCTCTAGAGAGGCCGGAAGATAGGTAAATATTGCTGATGAGTTGTAACAACAACGAAACTAGTTCAATATTCCTTGTCTGGCTTTCTGGAGAATAGAGGAAAGGTGTTTCCTCAAAAACCAGTATGACTCTAAAAACCGGTTTGTCTGTGTGTTTACATACAGAATAGCTGGCCACTCACAGTAAAGTGACCAGTGAAAAAACTTGGTACATCTACATATGTATACGTGTGTGTATTCATATACATACTAGTATTTCAGTATACATATATGGATGTACATCTTTAACTTAATTGTTTAAGCGTCAGTCATACAAAAGTGAGTTACAAACGAAACGAAATTTAATTTCGTTTCGTTATTTGTTTTTATCGTCTCCGTTGAACCGGTACTTACTCACACTCTATGCAAATTAGTCTGCCCACTACTAATTTTCATAGAAAAAGCATATAACGATATGTGCTTTTACGATTCTCTAGAGAGGCCGGAAGATAGGTAAATATTGCTGATGAGTTGTAACAACAACGAAACTAGTTCAATATTCCTTGTCTGGCTTTCTGGAGAA
>OZ024742.1:92706448-92718948 GCA_964016885.1 Eledone cirrhosa | reverse complement strand
ATAAATGTGTGTGTGTGTGGGGGGGGGGGGGGGGTGTAGAAGTACACACACACACACACACACATATAGGAGATATTTGTTGGGTTGCATCTTGATTTATGACAACAAACTTTTGCTGCTGGGATGCTTTGATGAATGTAGCAGATTCGTATTGTCATATCTTGTATGACTGATACATATATAGGGAGTGTTATACTGGATGCTTAAGTTTCATGAATCATAATTTGGAGTTTCATTTTTCCGCTCCTTACAACTGAATCGTTTGAACAATAAAACACATTAAATTCAGAATTATAATTGTGGAAGTATATCCTTCAAATAAAATAAAATATATACATCATATTTTTAATGTATGTATGGAGTACTTTTTACACACACAGATAACAGAAATATATTGCCAATGATATTCTTATTAAACTTCCGTATGTGAGTGCTTAATTATACGACCATGTAGACACACACAGACAAGTGCACGTCTATGTACATATATTTGTTCATGTCAATAGACAGTAATCAACTAAGAATTTCCGTTGTAAATAAGCGTAGAGTGTGTGTTTGTGTGTGTGTGTATATATATATATATATATATATATATATATATATATATATATATATATATATATATTGTGTGTGTGTGTATAGGAGAGGAAGAGAAATAAATTTTGCGGTCTGAAGAGGCTCAATAAAATTGAAACTTCGAAGATACTGCCATCGTTTTCTAAAGCCTATATTCTGCTCACACGTATTGAGTGCTCATTCATTGAATGTTTCATTGTTTCTATGTACCCCCCCCTCTCTCTCTCTATAATGAAGGTAATGAAAATGGGTGTTTATTCTTAGCTAAGCCCTAACAGAGCAGAACAATTAGTAATGGTATTCCAACCGTGACCCTCCTGTTTTTTTTTGGGGGGGGGGGGGGTTCAGGTGTAGGGCATCTAGAATACAATTATGTCCTTTCCTTTTTTAAGACGGCAAGGTGTGATTTGAGGAAAATGTTACTGTTCTTTCTAGCAGGTCAAGCGACGACGTAAAGGTTTCCTTGTTCGTCACTAACAAATTGACAAGGCTTCTTTGTTTGAGTCAAGACACTTTCAGGAATTAGTGAATATGTGTGTGTTAATGTGTACATATGTGTAGGTTACGTGTGGATATACTTACACTCCTGTAATGGGTGTACATGCCTCCTTGGTGTGTGTGTGTGTGCCATATGTATGTGAATGTGTGCATTGGTTCATTCCTAGGAAATTCAAGTGGAGAATATTTGGAACATATATATGTTTTATAAATTTTCATTAACTGATTGGATTTGGAGGATGCAAGTCAGTTTGTTTTGTTCTTGAATGCAAATTATATAGCCCAGTGTGACAATATTAATAGGTATAAATGCCAGATTATAGTCAGAATGTCTGAGCTATAAATGCCAGATTATAGTCAGAATGTCTGAGGTATAAGTTCCACATTAGCTCATCATGTTTTGCTTTTCCTCAACCTTAGTTTAGTCAGGGCACCTGACCTTCACAACAGTCTTTTGTCCCTTGTCCCATATCAGTCCTGTTGTGTTTGCACTGGATTATAGTTTTTATCAAAATCTCCCATCAGTATTCCTTATTTTGAAGAATTATGTTGAGGGTAAATTGGTCTATGGAATACTCAGCCACTTTCAATATTTTACAAGATGAATGATGTTTGTAATTGAATATACTAGATTTGTCACAAACTATTGTTCTGATTCTCCCTGAGAATTATGTCAAGGGTACACATGTCTGTGGAATGGTCAACCACTTGCACATTGATGTCATGAGTAGGCTGTTCTATTAATTAAACAACTGACACACTCATCTTTGAAACCAACATAGATCCATTCTATGTAGTTAAGGGGTTGGACTTATGATCATAAGGTTGTGGGTTGGATTCCTGGACCAGGCAACACATTATTTTTGAGCAAGATGCTTCATTTCATGTTGCTTTTCATGAAAGGACTAGAGTCCTTTTTATTAAAACACCTGAGAATCCATCTATGAAATATAAACCCGTAAGAGGCCAACCAAATCTGCATAAAGATGTGGGCTGTAAATTTCATTTTTTTTTATCATAGAGTTTAATAGATATTCGATCCATTTTGATAAGAGCACCTGGAAGGAAATAGAAAACTTCTCAAATACAAGAATCTCAACAGGAGCTATCAATATAATTCTATTTATTACAGTGAGTGAAGGCACATAGCTTGTAGTTAAAGTATTGGACTCTCACGCTAATTTTTATAATAGGATTGTGGACCCTATCATTAAGAGTCACGAGAGATCTCCTTGGAGATACAATTCATAGGATGCTAGCTACATCAATACTCATCTTTTTCCATTTCTTAGAGGGTTCTAAACCCCACTGTGAGGTTAAAATTTCAATAGTAAAAAAAATATGGCGAAAGCTTCTATTTCTAATTCTTTTTTAAATTTCATTTATGGTGGTGAGTTGACTGAGTTATTAGAGCGTTGGATTAAATGCCTTGCCATTTGTTCTGACTCTCCTTGGATTTCTAATCCTGTTAAGGTCAACTTTGCCTTTCAATGTACCAATCTTGGGGCAGTGGATTGGCAGGATTGTTAAAGAGTCAGGCAGGATGTTTTACAACATCTGATCTGTCTCCGTGCAATCCAGGTTCAAAATCATGCCTCCTTCTGCCAGAAGTTGTAACTGGCAGATTGTATCACCAATGAAAAAAAAAAAATCAATGGAAATGTTTCTCTGGCTTGACCTGACAATTGGTGAAGAATAGGGTGGGGAGGGGGAGTGCAGTAAAATTGGTGCACAGAGAAATAAAATATGAAACAAAAACAAAAACAAAAAAAAAAACAGAGCAGAGCACACTACTTAAAGCATAGTCCAAACATTCAATGACTACTGCATAATAATAATGATGATTTCTAATTTAACCCTTTAGCATTTACATTACTCTATATTTATCTCTTATTGAATCTACAAAATTTTGATATTATTTATTTTGAGAACAATACCTTAACATAAATATGAGCAGCCAGTTGAACAGAAGAAGGAGGTGAGAGAATTCTGACTGGTTTAAATGGTAAAGGGTTAAGCATAAATCCAGCAATTTGTGGTAGTGGTTAGAATTGATTAAATCAACCCTAGTACTGTATTTTATTTTATTGATCTTGAGAGAATGAAAACCAAAGTTAACCCCCACAGAATTTGAACTCGGAATGTAAAGAGCCAGAACAAATACTACTAAATATTTGCCCGATGCTCTAACGACTCTGTCAATCCTCCACAATAATAACTTTTTTGACCTTTTGTAAGGTTTCTCTAACAATCGGTTGCTAGGTGAAGTGTGTTAATTGGCCTCAGATTAGTCCCTCATCTGAGGCTCAATATATCGCATAGGATTCTGGTAGTGCTAGTGATGGTAATTTGGGCACTGCCTATGAAGTTGGGGATCCCAAGGATTTTGATGAAATAATAATAATGATTTCTACTATTGGCACAAGGCCAGCAATTCGGGGAAAGGGGAAAGTCGAAGATATTGACCTCAGTGCATTGCTGGAGCTTTATTTTATCGACCATAAGGATGAAAGGCAAAGCTAACCATGGCAGGATTTGAACCCAGAACCTAAAGGGCCGTAACTCTATGCTGCAAAGTATGGCGTCCGACCCTCTACCAATGCTGCCAATCCAAATGCTAATAATAATTGTTTCTACTTTAGGCACAAGGTCAGCAATTACCCAGTGCATTACTGGTACTAATAATAATAATTGTTTCTGCTTTAGGCACAAGGCCAGCAATTACCCAGTGCATTACTGGTACTTTATTTTATCGACCCCGTAAGGATGAAAGGCAAAGTCAACCTCGACGGAATTTGAAATCAGATCGTAAAGGGACGTAACTATGCTGGAAAGCATGGCGTCCGACCCTCTACCGATACTGCCAATCCAAATAATGGAACATGGCCACAAACTTTAGAGCTATAGTCAATTAAACAAATTAATATTTAAATGGTACAATATTTTATCCATCCCAGAGTGATGACAGGAAATCCTTTAACCCCTATGGGTGTAACTAAATACTACCAGGCAGTTTGTCTGGCTCTCTAACAATTCTGTCATCTACTGTCCTAATAATAATAAGTTTAATTAGTGACAGTGTTACTTTAGATGATCCTTGTTCTCTACTGTTGTTTATTTTAACAAACCAATAATTGTTAGAGGCAAATCAGGCAGATTTGGTTTTGAAAGAATAGTGAGATAGGCTTTTATATTGAAGGCAGGTGACTTAATGGTTAGTGTTTTGGGCTCATGATTGTAAGGCTGTGAGCTTGATTCTTGGCAGTGCATTGTGTTCTTGGCAAGACACTTTCTTCTGTTGCGCCAATCCACTCAGCTAGCAAAGTATAAGTTGTACATGTAATTCAGAGAAGCATCCTTGTCACACTGTGAGAGCTATGTTAAGGATGCATGTGACTGTGGAATGTCCAGCCACTTGAGCAATAATTTCACATGTAGGCTGTTCCATTGTTTGTATAACTGGAACACTTCATGGCAAAACTGAGTGATGTCCAACATACACACATACTTTCTTATTAGGATACCAAACATATAGTAAAGTATCTGAACAGCAAAAGTTGATCTGACATAGCTGAATGCTCCTAATGTACAGTTTTATCTACAAAATAAAGCAGTGAGTAAGCATTTGATATTCTTAGATAGGGGATTGGCAGATTTTTTAGGACATGGGATAAATACTTTATGATATTTGTTCTCACTTTTTACGTTCTTAGTTGAAATCCCACTGAGGCTAACTTTGCCTTTCTTCCTTTCAGAGTCGATAAAATAAAGTACCAGTCAAGATTTTTCTTTTCCCTTAAATTTCCTGGCCTTGTGCTTAAATTAGAAACCATCATTATTGTTTAGCACTTGGCCAGTCTTGATCAGAAAGACCTATGGCACATATGTATGTATATGTATGTATCCTGGATTTTAGATTAGGTTCACTGTTTCCCTGCATGTTGTAAGAAGCAATTAAAAGTTTGGAATCAGGAAAGGCTTTTTAGCCAGAAAACTTTCTTAGTTCCTTCTGTACAACAGGCAGCAAGAAGTTGCCATTCATCTCAGTTCTGAGCTTGGTTACCTGCCTCTTGTATGATGCTAAGCTGTTTCAAATATTCTTTGAAAGTATTGTGCCATATCTTTGAATTTCCTCTTTTCCTTCTTTTTTCTGGTGCTACCCACATCATTTCACATGTCAATTCTGGCCATTCATTATACTGGCAGTTGGAATACATGTTAACGACCCCCCCCCCCCCCCCCGATTATTAACACTTTCACCTTTCCATTTTTATCCCTCCAAGTCATTAACCCTTTCTTCCTTCCATGTTTTAACTCTTTTCACCCTGCCAAGACAGTTAAGCTTTTTATTCCTCTGAGGCGTTAATCCTTTCACCCTTCCAAAGTTAATTCTTTTGTGACCATACTTTTAATGTAATATATTGGCCATGTGTTGCAATTAATTTTGAAAATAACAATTTTTAGTGATTTAGGTAAAATGACTTTTTTATTATGAACCTGATGTTTGTAACATTGAAATGGTATGGAATAGATATCTATCAGTTACAGGGATGAGTGTTCCAGTTGTTTGATCAGTGGAGTAGCCTGCATATAGAATTAAAGTGTAAGTGGCTGTGCATTCCACAGACACATGCATTCTTAACGCAATTCTCAGGGAGGTTGAATTACAAGGACAGACAGCATATCTTGTATTATAGTGTAATTGGCTGAACATTCCACATACACATGTCCCCATATGTAATTCTTAGGGAGATTGAACATGACAGTTTGAGAAGGCTGGCCCTTTGAAATACAGGTACAGTCCATTCGACTGGCTTCCAAAGTTACACAACTGTTTTGTATTGTTTATATTTATTCTAAAAAAAAATTCTATCATAATTTTTATGTAAAAACCTTTGTTAATTTATGCTCCAAACACCAGTTATATTATTAAATAGCTCCAAATTTTCAAAATTAATAGAAAATCATAGGCAATACCTCTCATTAGATATATAGTAATGAAAGTATTAATTTACTTTAAAGCATGAGGATTTCACTTCCTCAGAATCATGGGTTAGTGTAAAAATAAAACAACAACAACAAAATATGAGGTAGATTCAATCAGCTATTGTCTTGTTCCCAATATGTGTAGCCTTGTATCACTGTTTAACAAAAATCAATATTGATATTGTGGTACCAGGTGTAATATACTCAATACATGGAATCACAATGGGGTTTAGACATTTTACAATTCATATAAATATAAATATACATATATATATATATATATAATATGTAGATTCCCAAGTTGTGTCGGAGGGTAGCCACAGTTAAAAAAGGTACTCAGTACTTATGTTGAGTATAGGTAATTTAAAATTTTATATAGAAATGACTTTTACAGGACTAGAACTATTTCATTTGTATGAAATCATCAGGAAAGGACTTCCCTGATGGTTTCCTACGAATGAAACAGTTCTAGTTCTGTGGAAGACCCCTCTCTCTCTATAAAAATGAGATAAATATTCCAACAGGTACTAAGTACCTACGGTAATATATATGGTGTCTTTAATAATTGTTGGTCAATGGTATTAATTTGAGATACCGGAACAAGCAAACATTAAACAATCTTTTAAATAAAGTAAAATACGATTAAATATTCACCTGTTCTAATGCTGTTACCGATGGTTTCGCTTATCAAAAGATTGGAAATTCAGAGAATTTCCAATGGAAAGGTCAGCTCTTCAGACAGCTATTTCCATTCTATAGGAAAGATCAGCTCTTCCATTGGAAATTCTCTGAATTTCCAATCTTTTGATAAGCGAAACCGTCGGTAACAGCATTAGAACAGGTGAATATTTAATCGTATTTTAATTTATTTAAAAGATTGTTTAATGTTTGCTTGTTCCACTCATTTTTGTAGTTCTGGTATCTCAAATTAGTACCATTGAACAACAATTATTATAGACACCATATATATTTCCGTAGGTACTTATTACCTGTTGGAATATTTATCTTATTTTATGTGTATTCTCCCGTTGTGTAAAGAAAAAAATGTTGTATCGTGCTGCTATTTTTTTTAGTAGCATGAAAGACGAGTCTATAATATTCCCGCTTTTACTTGCGCCTGTTTATGTGTGGGTCACTTTAACGGCCTGACCTCATACATCGGGCAGGAAGTGATATATTTACAAACTGTGAGGCTTTATGCCCTATAGAATGGAAATAGCTGTCTGAAGAGCTGATCTTTCCATTGGAAATTCTCTGAATTTCCAATCTTTTGATAAGCGAAACCATCGGTAACAGCATTAGAACAGGTGAATATTTAATTGTATTTTGATTTATTTAAAAGATTGTTTACTGTTTGCTTGTTCCGCTCATTTATATATATATATATATATATATATAATAACTACATTAAATATATACATTTCCTGATACCTCCACATCTTCATAACAACACTAACCACTATCATCACCACCATCACATCTCCATAACACTAACCACTGCCACCAACACCACACTACTGCAGTAACTTAGATTCTTTTCTTATATTTTTGTATTTCCTTTACTGGTTTCTGTCATTAAACTGTGGCCATGCTGAGGCACCACTTTAAATGGATTTAATCAATCATATTGACCCCATTACTATTTTTTCAAGTCTGGTACTTATTTTGTCTCTCTTTTTGTCAAATTACTAACTTACAGGACATATATAGAACTACATGTAAACACAGATATGAATGTATGCATGTCATTTTTTTTAGTAGTGGTGTTCTGGAGAAATATTTTGTTGAATCATTAAATTTTTTAATTTTTTTATACTGGTTTCAGCCATAGCACTGTGGCCATGCTGGGGGCGCCTTCAAGGGTTTTCGGTCGATCATATTGATCTTTTACTTGTAATCATTTCATGTACTGTAATATAAACATACATAAACATCTATACATGTGTACTGTAATATATACATACACATCTACAGACATCATCATCATCACTGTTTTTATGCTTGTTTTTTCATGCCATCATAGGTTAGATAAGTCCTCTCTAGTACTGCATCTTTCCACTTGTCTATTTCCTTTGTCATTTCCTTTCATTGCCTCAGCTCAGGTCTTGGTTTTCTACGATTTCCTTTCACTTAGAACTACTGGCAATTCTTCACCCATCAACCTTCATCCATATGAATTACATGTCTGTACCAGCACAAGTTTCTCTCAGCCCATCCATGCTTCGTTGTTCATGCACATTAATTTTACACAACAGCACCCAGTCCCACACTGTAAATGTGGTTGGTGTTAGGAAGGGCACCCAGCTAAAACATGGTCCCACTATAAGCAAGGTATGGTGTGGCCAACTGGCCAGACCTTCCTCATAACAGGACCACCCTGCTCCCAAAATACAGTTCTGCTATGAGCAAGGTATGGTGCAGCCAACTGACTAGACTCCTCATAACAGGTCCACCCAGTGACACACTGTAAACGGGGTTACTGTTAGAAAGGGCATCCACCTGTAAAAAAAAACCCAACCAAAATACAGTTCCGTTTGGACCAAATATGGCTTGGCCAACTGGCCAGACTTGTCTCATAACGTGGACAACCCATCAAACCCATGCAAGCATGGAAAATATATATTAAATGGTGATGAGGTTGATGAATGGAGCATGCTTGATTCATTACCCTCCAGCTTTCACATATCCTCTGCTTTCACAGCCCATGTCTCATTTCCATGCAAAATTGCACTTTACATGCAGGTGTCATACAATCTAACATTTGTTGACAACAGAGGTAGTAACTTCCTGAACTTTTTCCACCCTGTTCTTCTTCTAGCTACTACACATTCAGAATTGTCTCCACCACTACTAATTTGGTCACCTAGGTAACAGAAGCTATCAACTATTTATATGGAACCTTCTCCAGACTGAAAGAAGTTTATTTCACTGGTGGTCCTACTACTAACTAACCCTGTGTATCTGTTACACATGAAATCTACCCTTTTTGTTAACCTACCTACAATCCCACTACACCTGGTACACTTACATTTAACATCAAGTACACTATATAAAATTCCTACTTAGTTCTTTTCTGCATATCAAACTCGCACATTGTCCCCCAACACTGTCTTGATTCATACTAACACTCTAACTTTGAATAAGGAACCTCATATATGTTAGAAAAAGATGAACAGAAATTCCATAAGGTGCATACAGTGTATTTTTTGGACACACAAGGCATGTAATAAGATTGCAAGCAGGTTGATGGAAAAAATAAACTGTATATGGCAGATGCACAGGAGAGGTAAGCACTAACAGCACATATGAAATAGATTCCTTCAGTTGCCAGAGTTTCCTTAGAAGTTGTTAACAGCTTGTGTTACCTAGGTAATCTAATTAGCAGTGGGAAAGGATCTCTGAAAGTGTGATAGCTAGGATAAGGAAAGGCTGGAAGAAGTTTAGAAAGCTGTTACCTCTGCTATCAAAAGGCTTCTCTCTGAGTGAAGCGTAGACTGTATGATACCTGTGTGTGAACTGCAATGCTACATGGCAGTGAAACATGAGCCTTGATTGCAAAAGATCTGCAAAGACTAGAAAGAAACAAATTGGGTATGCTCCAATGGATGTGTAATGCTAGTGTGCATGAATGATATAATATAAGCAAACGGAGAAAAACTTGGCATAAGAGGAATTGAATGCAGTGTGCAATAGAGATGACTGTGTTGGTATGGACATGCAATGCATATGGAAGATAGCAACTGCATAAAAAAAATGCAGAGAAACCCCAGTGGCTGGGACCCATGAAAGAGGCAGACCCAGGAAGCCTTGGGACCATTTCGGGAAGACCAAACTCAAGAAACTAAACCACATAACAGATAATAAAGGGTCGCGAGAGCTGGCACTATATTGTGCTGGTGAAGACACTGCCAACAGCATACAATGTGACCTGACTTATCCCTGTGTCCCCTCTACTACTAGCATAGCACTTCCTAGTATGTATTCTTACCATCACTACACTTCCCTCCCCCACTCCATATTTGCCTCCTCCAATATCACTCCTCAGCTACTGCTCCTCTAAATCCCTTAGATACCCTTACTGTCTAAAGCACTTAGATACTCTCTTGTGCTGTCTATATGATAAAATGCAGTCAGTAGGTGGGACCATATGTAAGCAAGATACAGACCACTGGCTTGTCTGGAAAGTCGGTAACCCTGCTTCAGTACTGTCTGTGAAGACCCATCCAACCCTTCGAAGCAGGAAAAGCGGACATTAAATGATGATGATGCATATAAACACTTTCACATATGTATATCTACACGTGCATATCTATACACATGGATACTTACACACATATATATCTGCATATATATATATATACACATGAATGCAGGTACACACATATATATCTGCATATATATATATATACACATGAATGCAAGTACACACATGTACAACTATGCACATAAACACTTTCATGCTCACATATCTATATTCCTGTATTTATGCATGTGAACATCTATGCACATAAACACAAACATACTTCTATGCACACACTATGTATCTATACACACATACACTATATATATATATATGTACACAAACACACATTCACACACTATATAACTATACACATACACACTATATATCTGCATACATGCACACACTATATCTATATATACAGGGTGTGGACAATATTTGTTCGCAAGATTACTGTCTAGGAAAAGATAACACAGTAGTTTTATTTTTTAAGATTTATTTATCAAACTTGGGTCAGTTTGTCTTCATGACTTGTTCTTTTGATCTCACTCGATAAACCCGCCATTGGCTTTGATGACGGCCTCAAGGCGGCTACAGGCCTTCGTCACTGTCCCCCGACTTAGGCACTAAAGACACTTGTGATCCTGGCCTTCAGATCATCTTTCGTATTGCAGCTAGATCTGTTGGTGCCTTGTTCCACTGTGCCCCACACAAAGAAGTTGAGGGGGTTGCAGTCAGGCGAGCTGGGAGGCCAGATGTCAGGTGAAGTGTGGCCGACGAAGTTCTCTGACAGCCAGGCTTGGGTCTTTCGGCTGGTATGGGAAGGCGCTGAGTCTTGCTGCCACATGTACGGCCTACCTGCAGCCTAATGAGCTTTTCATCCACGCCTTTCTCCCTTGCAATGGCACGCATCGACTTGCTAGGTTCATTGTTGATGATATCCTGAACTTCAGCGATGAACTCGGGTGTTCTGAAGGCGTCAGATCCTCAATCATGATCATGTGTTTTCCTCTCTGATGTTGCTTTGTAGTCGAATCCTGAATCTTCCAATTCCTTTCTGACCTTTTCCACCATTCTCCTGCTGACGCTGAGAAAGTCTGAAATTTCATTATTTGTCCTCCTGGCACGGATTCCAAGAAGAACTCCGTGTCTCTTCCACAAATTTGGAGGTTCAAAATTATTCATAATCAATTATTCTGAAAATAAATAATGGAAATATAGTCACTGTTTTTATGAAGACAAGAGTGACAACGGAAGTAAAAAAGATTTGCATAAAATTAGCAGTTGAAAATTGCGAACAAATATCGTCCACACCCTGTATACTATACATCTACACACATACTATATATCTACTCATGCACACACTATATATCTACTCACATACACACTATATCTCTACACACATATACACACTATATCTCTACACACATACACACTATATCTCTACACACATACACACTATATATCTACTCACATACATACACTATATATCTACACATGCACACACTATATATCTACTCACATACATACACTATATCTCTACACATGCACACACTATATATCTACTCACATGCACACACTATATATCTACACATGCACACACTATATATCTACACATGCACACACTGTATATCTACTCACATACATACACTATATATCTACACATGCACACACTATATATCTACTCACATACATACACTATATCTCTACACATGCACACACTATATATCTACTCACATGCACACACTATATATCTACACATGCACACACTATATATCTACTCACATACATACACTATATATCTACACATGCACACACTGTATATCTACTCACATGCATACACTATATATCTATACACAGACATACTATATATTTATACACATGCATACATACAGACACTATATATCTATACACATGCACACACATTAATTTCCTTCTGTTGTAAGGTGGTGGATTGGCAGTATCGGTAGAGGGTCGGACGCCATGCTTTGACGCATAGAGTTACGGCCCTTGCCATTCTGAGTTCAAATCCGGCCGAGGTTAACTTTGCCTTTCATTCTTACGGAGTCGATAAAATAAAGTACCAGTAATGCACTGGAATAATTGCTGGCCTTCTGCCAAAAGTAGAAACAAATTTCCTTCTGTTGTATTTTTTTTTCAACTGATGTATTTAAGATGACATCAATGAGTTTGGAATTTA
>OZ024742.1:92691448-92703948 GCA_964016885.1 Eledone cirrhosa | reverse complement strand
GTGTCATTCTCGATAAAAGCACTGGATATGTAGTCCTGATGATTTCTAAAAAGAATGAAACGCGTAGATTACTTCCCTTGCTTTTATCGAGAATCTAATTGTAATACGTGACGTATTCTATTCTATAGCGATTAGGTCTTCAAAATGTTTATTATAAACATACAGAATATTTTCGAATATTCTATGTCTATATTCACATATATATCGCTATTTCAGAGCATTTATTCCAATTTCTAATTTCTGCCGGACCGGCAACCGCTCTTTCAAACCAGTTCCTGTACACAGCTAAGTATTCTATAAGTCTCTAGCTGTGTCATTCTCGATAAAAGCACTGGATATGTAGTCCTGATGATTTCTAAAAAGAATGAAACGCGTAGATTACTTCCCTTGCTTTTATCGAGAATCTAATTGTAATACGTGACGTATTCTATTCTATAGCGATTAGGTCTTCAAAATGTTTATTATAAACATACAGAATATTTTCGAATATTCTATGTCTATATTCACATATATATCGCTATTTCAGAGCATTTATTCCAATTTCTTATATGTATATTTATTAAAATAACAGATTAAAGTTTAAGCAAAGAATCGCTGCTTTCACCCTTAACAGGATCTTCTGAAACTAACAAAGTCAATCTGTAAACGCAGAACTGGATATTTCAAAAAACGTTGCAGCCGGAGGAAGACAGGAAGACGATACTTTGGTTCGTGGAAACGTTCGCTATGCAAATAAGTAAAGGAATAAACAAAAACTTAGCTCCCACATCAAGACGTAAAATATCCACGTATAGATCGTACTATCCGTTAGGGTATAACGTGGGGCTGTAGTACAGGAAAGTTTTGTGCAATTTATGTTTGCAAGCCGAAATTGCCTCAGATTTTTTTGTTTAAGATGTGGTCTGTGGCGTAGAGTATTTCCAGGGCCTCAGCGGCGCAGAGGTCACATGGTCTTTTATTTCCATTATACGATCTAGCCCTAGCTAGGATCTCTCAGTGTAACTTATATTGGGTGTGGTTGTCTTTTAGACTCCAGATATAAGCTAAAAGTGACGTCATATTCCTTCTTAGAGGGTAATGAAAAGAATGGGTATGCATGTAAAGACGCTGCTTGAAACTACACATAAATATAGTAAAATTTTTAATAGAAATACTATTAAAATTTCTTACTCTACGACTCCTAACCTTGCACATAACATCACAGCTTCAAATTTAGCTAAACTACCTAGCCGTAGGAACACGTGCAACTCTGTAGTTAGTACTAACTGTAATTGTAGGAATTGGGCTGATTGCCCCCTATCTGGGAAATGCCTCTCTAGTAACATTGTCTACAAATGTAAGGTTGTAACACCCACGTCCCGTAGGGCCTACATAGGGTTAACCGCCAATAGTTTCAAGCAGCGTCTTTACATGCATACCCATTCTTTTCGTTACCCTCTAAGAAGGAATATGACGTCACTTTCAGCTTATATCTGGAGTCTAAAAGACAACCACACCCAATATAAGTTACACTGGGAGATCCTAGCTAGGGCTAGATCGTATAACGGAAATAAAAGACCATGTGACCGCTGCGCCGCTGAGGCCCTGGAAATACTCTACACCACAGACCACATCTTAAACAAAAAATCTGAGGCAATTTCGGCTTGTAAACATAAATTGCACAAAACTTTCCTGTACTACAGCCCCACGTTATACCCTAACGGATAGTACGATCTATACGTGGATATTTTATGTCTTGATGTGGGAGCTAAGTTTTTGTTTATTCCTTTACTTATTTGCATAGCGAACATTTCCACGAACCAAAGTATCGTCTTCCTGTCTTCCTCCGGTTGCAACGTTTTTTGAAATATCCAGTTCTGCGTTTACAGATTGACTTTGTTAGTTTCAGAAGATCCCGTTAAGGGTGAAAGCAGCGATTCTTTGCTTAAACTTTAATCTGTTATTTTAATAAATATTTGCTCTACGGTTCTTATATATTTGATATATATTTCTCCTTATCGAGCCCTCTTTGGATTTTAGTCTTCAAATTTATTATTATTACTATATATATGTATATATATATATATATATATGTGTGTGTATATATATATATGTATATATATATATATATGTATATATATATATATATATGTATATATGGCAAGTTGTGACAGGGAGAGAGGATGAGTAGTAGCCACAGTGAGTGAGGGGGGAGATAGGTTAATAGCAGTAGAGGAGGGTGTTATTGAGAGAATATAACAGCAAGTGGGAGAGAAAATTGCATTGGGAGAGTTGAGAGAGGGGGGGAGTTGAGATTGAGAGAAAATAACACACAAAGAATTACAAGCCATGAGAGAGAGAAGTAGAAATATACATCTACACATACATTGTCTCTCTCCTCTTGCCAGTTTATCCTTGTCTCCTCTCTCCCCCTCTCTCTTGCCAATTTATTCTCTCCTTTTCTCTTTCTCCTTCTCTCTTACCATTTTGTCCTCTTTTCTCTCTCTCTCCCTTTCACTCTGTCTTGTCAGTTTATACTTCTCTCCTTTCTTCCCCCCTCACTCTCTCTCTCTCTTTTGTCAGTTTATCCTTCTCTCCCTCACTCTTCCTCTTGCCAGTTTATTCTCTTTTTCACTCCCCCTCTCTCTCCTTGTCTCTCTTTTTACTATATTTCATTTGGAGCAGCTTTAGGGAGATAGTTTTGAACATTTGCATATTGTTACAGTTGGCTGCTCTCTTTTTTACCACTAATCACTCAATGTTAATGGTTTTAATCAACAGGAGGTGGGGGGCAGTGCCCATGGCCTACTTAACCCCACTGAGACTGGTGAGATTCATAAAGTTGATGTTCAGCTTTAACTATCTTTGGTGGTGAAATGGCCGTCAAGAGAGCATTAGTTTAAATGCATTTGTTCTGGCTCTTTGCTCTTTGAGGTCAACTTTGCTTTTCATCCTTTTAGGATCATTAAATAAAGTACTAATCAAGTGTGTGTGTGGGGACTGATTGAATTAGATGAGATACTTTGCAGTATCCATTCTAGTTATGTGTTTTGAGTTCAAATCCCATCTCCTGTCACTTATAAAGCAGTGTTTCTTCTGCAACCATTGGAGTTCAGACCATGGTTTCTTTGGTCTCATTTCATAATTGACTTTTTTCCTCTTTCCATTGAGCTTTCTATCCACTGCATCATATTTTGGATGCAGTATGGCCAAATATTGAAGAAGTTCACTTTTCAATCATTAAGCCCCTTTGTTCGATCCCACTGTGTGGCATCTTGGGCAAAAGTCATTTCCTTGAGTCAGCCCATTCCTTGTGAGTGAAATTGGGTAGATGGAAACTGTTTGGATAGACTGTACTTGTAATTCAAAGGGCCAGCCTTGTCACATTGCCACACTGAATCTCCTTGCTAATTACATAAAGAGGACATGTGTCTGTTGAATGCTCAGTCACTTATATGTTAATATAAACAGGCTGTTCCATTGATCGATGGAACACTCATCATCAAAGCCAACAGGGGCCCATTCTACATATTAGTTTTGGTATTCACTATATTATTCCCCACCTGCAAAAATATTTATCATGATATATTAGTCATACCTTATTATTTATTCATTCATATTTACCACATACTCTATCTACATCTCTCTGTCTACGGTTTATCTGACTTTATGATCTTACTTTGCTCTTATCTGATTATCCATTCATCAGGCTATCTATCTATGTCTGCCTGTCTCAGTGTCCACTTGTAGGACTGGACTGATACCATAAAGATTTCATGGTAGTAAGTATAAGAACATATACAGATTCCTGGGCCTCTCTGCAAACTCAAATTTCTATTTCTTGTGCTTCTTCTTGATCCTGAATCATCTGCGTTTAGGGAATGAGAAACTCGGATTACTGTCTTACATAGTTTTAGCTTTTGAATACATACTATTCCTCTCTACATAACAGTAATGAGTACTTGCTATATATGTGTATACACT
This sequence comes from Eledone cirrhosa, assembly GCA_964016885.1. Taxonomy (NCBI): domain Eukaryota; kingdom Metazoa; phylum Mollusca; class Cephalopoda; order Octopoda; family Eledonidae; genus Eledone; species Eledone cirrhosa. The sequence goes on along the minus strand of OZ024742.1, from coordinate 92,699,985 downwards.
CACGTGCACACACTCACATACACACACACTCACGCACATGTAATTGCCATTTGCTGAGAAAACACGGTAAACGCAAACATCTTCATAAATATTAGCATTCGGAACATGATTGTTACATTTCTATTATACAAATATTATAGGGCAGTGAATTGGCAGTATTGGTAGAGCATTGGACAAAATGCTTTGTAGCATATAATTACAGCCTTTTATGTTCAGGGTTAACTTTGCTTTTCAACTTTCTGGGGTTAATAAAATAAAATATCAGTCAATTACTGGGGTTGATTTAATTGACTTTCCAGTCTCCTCAAACTGTTGGCTTTGTGTCTATAGTAGAAATTATTATTCTGCTATCATCAATCTTAACTATCATAAAGAAAGGAGTGTGGGACTGCGTCCAGAATATATTTTTTTATCCCGTTTGTAAAATAAGTTGGATTACTTTGAATAAATAATGAATGAATATTACATAATTTATCTACTAAATTTCGTAGCTGTTGATTAAATATATTTTATTGCTTATTTAAAGATTCACAAAATTTTCAACACTTCCGGTTAACGATCGCTTAAATAAATATTCATATATTTCTGTCACTAATTATCATTTTTTTTTAATGTATCATGGATTACGTTACTGATTACATAAGAGAGTGTAACGCAGTCTTCGTTCAATTTCTGTGTAGATTGTCAATTACGATTTTATTTGAGGTATCATATCTACATGTATATATACTTGCGTATAATAGCAATATGCACACTCCACATGCTAGCAGAAAACCACCGAAGGGTGGTTTTTCTGCTAGTATATGTAATAATAACTTTGAAATGAAATTGGAAACATAATCTATTATAGATACAACATATGAATTATATATATATATAGTTCAATTCTCAGACCGGGTGATGTGTTAGTTCAATTCTCAGACCGGGTGATGTGTTGTTTCCTTGAGCAAGACACTTTATTTCACATTGCTCCAGTTTACTCAGCTGTAGAAATGAGATGATAGGGACTGGGGTCCATATCATTCCACTGCAAAGTGGTCGTGTAGATGCCACTGCAAAAAAGCACCCAGCACTCACTGTAAATGAGGTTGGTGTTAGGAAGGGCATCCAGCTGTAGAAATCAAGTCAGCATCAGTTCTCGTCCCACCCTTGCAAGCAGGGAAAAAGCGGACGTAAAATGAAATGATGAATGATGATAGGTAGGAGGTGTAGGCATCTTACTAGCTGATAAATAGGTAGATAAGGTGATAGTAGTTAGAGTAAGTGACAGAATCATCAAGCTTAGAATAGCTGTAAGAAATAGAATGGTGACAATTACATCTACCTGTGCTTCACAGGCAGGTCTAATTAAAGACCAAAAGGACAGGTTCTATGAGGAACTTTTACAGGCAACTTCAGGGACTGATGAATGAGACATCATCATCCTGGCAGAAACTTCATTGGACATGTGGGACAGTACCTGGACAGATTCTGTGGAGTTAACGGTGGCTATAAGTTATGGCTCAAGAAATGAAGAGGATGAAGGCTCTTGGAATTTTGTGACACGAATGAACTAACCATCTGCAACACAAATTTCAAGAAATCTGATTTCATATCAATCAGGTCAATACACAAGCCAAATTGATTATTTACTCATAAGACAAGATAAATGGACTGTAATAAACATTAAGGGCTTCCCTGGGCAAGAATGCACTGCCCAACATAAATTAGTTATTAGTGACATCAAAATAAATACAAGACAGAACAAGATATGCAGGAAAATATGGAGATGGAGGGTTTGGAAGCTAAAGGACCTTTCAGTTAAATATAGGTTTAAAAAGGCTCAACAGGATGCAGTAGATGAAAGGGGTGATGAACTAGGAACATATAACATAGAGGACAACTGGAAATTCCTACTTGACAACCTTTTCAAACCACTGATGAGACTTGTGGTTGAAGTAAAGCACCAACCAGACAGAAGATGACCTGGTGGTGGAACAGAAGTGTAGATAGAGCCATTAAATTCAAGAGATATGCATGGAAAGACTGGAAAAATGGGGGTAGCAAAGACCAGTACCAGGTAGTTAAGAGAGAAAATAGACGAAGGTATATACAGCTCGGAGAGAGGCTGAAAAAAGAAAGTTTGCCAATGTTTTGAAACATGAGGATCAGATGTGAAGTGTTTTGCATAGCAATGTGTTAGTGTAAATTGAGATATTGTTGGGGGAAAATGTGTTAGGAATGACACAGGTGCACTTAGCACCAGATTCCCCAAAGAAAGAGGCCTGGAAATATTACTATGAGAGATTGATGTATGTAGAGAATAAATGGATGGAAAAGAAACTATCCCCAACAAGGAAATGACAAAGAAACACAGTGAGTGGAGAGATACTGTGCTGAGAAGGACCCACCCAAACCATGCAAGCATGGAAAAATGGATGAAAAAACGATGGTAATGATATAATTCATAATATATTTGGCATGGAAACAAATATTTTAAATTCAGTATGATGTGTATATTATAATACATATACATTTTAATTCATTTACCCAGTGACAAATGCATACTCCCGAAGTTACCCTTCATATGACAGGCAACACAAGTATATATATATATATATATATGTATATATATATATTGAGACAGAGAGAGAGATATCTACATACTAACCTCTGTCCATGTATCTGCCTGTATTTGAAGTTGTTTGCTTATTTAACCCTTTGACTGTCTCTGCTTAGCTTCCAAGCTATCCCTGTCTAACTAATTTTCTATATGTATGTCTTATTCTGTCTTTCCATACAACTACTTCCACTCTCTTTTTTGTTTTTCTATCTCTAACTATGACCTACCTACCTAGCTATTTATCTACCTGCTTATCTGCTCATCTGTCTGTCTGTCTATCTATCTATCTACCTACTTATCTATCTATCTATCAATCTATATCTATGATAAGATGATAACCTGTGTGAAATTTTGAAGTAAAAGTCTCTTTTAATAACAAAGATTGATTGTAGTGACTCTATATAACAGTATATGAGTTCTTTATTTGGTGCATGTTTAGTGTCTTTATCACACAAACCCATAGTGCAAGTATCTGTCTATTTACCCAACCAATCCAGCAAGCAACACAGTCCTTTAGGGAATATTTTAACTGAAAACCTGAAACATATGAACAGCTCATCTTTTCTCTGCAAGAATCCCTGTTCTTTCCTGACAGCCATATTTCTGTCAGCTTCACACCTCACTTGTTCATCTCTCTCCCTCTGCTCCCTGTTAGTCAGAGACCCAAACTTAACTGTCCCCTTTTTTCCCCATCACTTTAGACTGATGCCAAACCAACAGGCGTGGCATGTTATGTAGCTGATAATGGTATTGTCCCTGTATTAAACTGCACATGTATATATATATACACACACACACACAAACATGTAATTAGGCATTCATACTCTTAGAATACATGTATATATATATATATATATATGTATCCACAAATGCACACATATGTACTCACAAACACACACATTCACATCCTTATAATACAATATCTACAAGCATATACTTAGATACTTACACATCCTTAGAATATATTTATATACATACATGTGTGTGTGTGTGTATACTCACGCATGCAGTCATTCATACAGATACACTGACATGAAAATATATATGCTCAGATATATTCCAAAGATACATTCTTGCACATGTGCACACTCATTCACACATGCATACGCACTCATATTTGCATACACACATAATTAAAAATATGCATATGCACAGTCTGAATATCTGAATGTATGTCTGCATGTGAGCAATTATACACAGTAATAAGTTACATATTCAATTCCTCCCAACAAACACTCTCATTTGCATACATATCCACACTCACACACACACACACAAGCCTACACATAAACAACTCTCTCTCACACACATAATTGCTCACATGCAGACACGCATACATTCAGACATATACATGTTCACATATAGAAACACAAAGTAATAAAACACACAGATGCACAAAACACACATACGCAACACTTCATGCACAGTACTTCATATACATAAACATAACTGCTCACATGCACTCACTTGCATGTATGCATACAACACACACACACATACACATACAATCCTCACATACATGCACACATTGCTTACATGTACATAGTCACCTGCATATGTGCTCATACACATACACACATGTACACACAAACACACAGATGCATACACACATACACACATTCATACACACATTCACACACACACATATGGTGATGTAGCTGCTATAATTGGTTCCACCTTATCTCCATCTCCCCCTTAATTATCAACATCTTGTACACTATATTGCCACAAGATGTTACATGCCAATTCTACAGACTGAGTCAGAATTTGCAATATATATATATGTGTGTGAATTTATGTGTGTGTGTGTGTTTATATGTATATATGTATATGTGTGTGTGTTTATTGTACATAGGAGTCTTTTTGTTTGTAACCATTGCTGTTTAACATCTATTTTCCATGCTAGCATGGGTTAGATGGGTTGTCACGTTATGTGGCTAGCCAAGTCAGGAATATATATATACATATATATATATATATATATATTCATACAGGCAGAGTGTATATAATAGAAAAAAAACGCAATAAGTTTATATATATATATAAACATATATATATTTATATATATGCAAACACAAGTACATATATGTATATACATACATAATCTACACATGCACATATATATGTTGTTGTCGTTTTAACATCTGCTTTCCCTGTTAGCAAGGGGTATATATATATATATATATATATATATATATATATATATAATGTGTGTACACACAGGGTGTCACCAAAAATGTATACACACTTTAACAGCATTTTAATAGATATAGCCTGTACAGGTAATCAAAGTATGTATACATCTTTTGGGGACACCTTGTATATATATATATATATATATATATATATATACATGCACAAACTCTCACAGACATGTATACAGAAGTCATCCAATGCATCAGTTCATGCAAATTTTTCAAATACACTCACTCAGTAATACCCTCACACACACCACACACCACACACACATACACATACACACATACACCAGTCAGCCAAGACTTTTTAGATCCAGACTTCCATTCTTTCAATTCCTTTGCAACTCTAACTAGAATGGAATCCACTTCACTCCATGCCTTCTCCGAGACATAACACAGCATGGAACATATTGATTGGTTACTAGTAGCTTCATCTCCATTACCCTTTTCACCACTCCACCACCACCATCATCAACATCATTATTATCATGGCCATTACCACCACCATCATCATCATCATCATCACTATCATCACCATCACTGCCATTACCGTCGTCATGACCACCATACTCTTATCATTACCATCATCACCACCACCATACTCTTATCATCGCTATCACTATCATCATCATCATCATCATCAATGCACTGCTATTATCACTATCATCCCCATCCCCATTCCCATCATTATCATCATCATCATCACCACTATCACCGTTATTAATTGCTAATTTAGGCACAAAGCCAGCAAATTGTGGGATGTCCAAAATTGATTAAATCAACCCCAGTACTTGGCTGGTACTTTATTTTATTGACCCCCAAAAGGATGAAAGGCAGAGTTGAGTTTGGCAGGATATGAACTCAGAATGTAAAGAGTCAGAACAAATACCATAAGGACATTTTATGTGATGCTCTACCAATTCTGCTCATCCACCATTATCATTATTACCATATTCACTATCGCAGCAACGTTATCAACATGACCATATTCACTGTCGCTACCAGCATTATCATCACCATCATCTTCGGCACCACTATCAGTATCATAATTATTATCTCAACCATCTTAACCCCCAACTCAATATCGTTACTATTATCATTACAGTGGTTTGGCAGTATCGGTAGAGGGTCGGACGCCATGCTTTGCAGCACACAGTTACGCCCCTTTCTGATCTGAGTTCAAATCCTGCCGAGGTTGACTTTGCCTTTCATCCTTACGGGGTCGATAAAATAAAGTACCAGTAATGTACTGGGATAATTGCTGGCCTTGTGCCTAAAGTAGAAACAATTCTCATTACAACCATCTTCACCACTACTAGCATTACCATCACCACAACACCCATGTTATTGCCATCATCATCATCATCAACATCACTTCTGCTTTCACTACCAATATCAGCATCATCATCACTACCATCTTCACCACCATTAGCATCATCATTATTATCTTCATGAGTTCAAATACCACCGAGGTTAACTTTGCCTTTCATCCTTACAGGGTCGATAAAATAAAGTACCAGTAATGTACTGAGATAATTTCCCCTCCCCTTCAAATTGTTGGCCTTGTGCCTAAAGTAGAAACAATTATTATCTTCATCACCATTACCAGCATCACCATCATTAGCATTACCATCTTTATTGTTATCATCATCATACCACTGTCATCACACAGTAGTCACCCCCACCACCACCATCATTACTATCATCATCATATCACTATCATCACCACTAACATCTTCACTATTGTTACCATCTTCATCACCACCATCAGCATCACCATTGTCATCATCAACATATGCCAATCAAGTAACCTCCACAAGTTTGCCCACTTTGCTAGAAATAGCAGCTCAAACTCCTCTTGAATTACATCACCTTCATCTTGCAGTATTTTTAAAAAAGAAAGGACACATTAGACAATCTAGTTCTAGATGCACCCTCTACAAAAAAGTGTGTGTGTGTGGGGGGGGGGGGATCTCATGGCTTGAATGGTTTTTATTCCATATCTGCTCATATATATCACTACTATTATCATGTCATCATCATCATAACTGCCATAATCTCCCATTATCTTCCTTATCATCATCATCAACAAGCCAACGTTCTGTATGTAGCTTGCAATACTTGCTAGAAATAGCAGCCAAATTAAATGGCCTCCAAATCACACTAGTAATTTTACAAAGAGGGATGTATTGTATAATGGAATTCTATGTCCACCTAAAATGACAGCTAGAATTCCTTAACCCTTTATCATTTACATTACTCTATATTTACTATTATATTTTCTAATCTATTATATAGATTAGAAAGAAACGAAGCCTGCATGCTCCGATGGATGTGTAATAGTAATATACGCGAACGGCAAAGCATAAATGAATTGAGAGAGAGACTGAGCATAAGAGGAATTAAATGTTGTGTGCAGGAGAGGCGGTTGCGTTGGTATAGACATGTGATGCGTATGAAGGATGACAGCTGCATAAAAAGGTGCAGAGCACTAGAAGTTGATGGTTACCGAGGAGTGGGGAGACCGAAGAAGACCTGGGATGAGGTGATAAAAGTCGACCTTACCCAATTACACCTCTCAAAGGCAATGACACAGGACCGTGACCTCTGGCATCACGCAGTAATACAGAAGAACCGACCCCCCACCCCCCACGGGTACAAGCCGAAGCTGAAGCATATAGACAATATGTCCCCACACCGTCCCACTGCAAAGTGGTCGTGGAGGTGCCACGGCAAAAAAAGCACCCATCACTCACTGTAAATGAGGTTGGTGTTAGGAAGGGCATCCAGCTGTAGAAATCACGCCAGAATCAGTTCCCGTATGAGCAAGACAAGGTCAGCCGACCGGACACTGCCCACAACAGGACAACCCGTCTAACCCATGCTAGCATGGAAGAACGGACGTAAAACGGTGATGATGATGATGATGATTTTCATGGTAAAGGCTTTATCTCACATAATACTTCACATAATATCTGAGATTTTCATATTATTTATTTTGAGAACAATACCTTAACATCAGTATGAGCAGCTGGTTGCAGCCATTTTAAACAGAAAGAGGTGAGAGAATTCTGGCCAGATATGGCTGGTTTAAATGCTAAAGGGTTACCGTATTTCCCAGCGTTGAAAACGCTACTTTTTTCCCTAAAATAAGTCTCAAAAATCTACCATGCATCCTGGAGGCTGAAGGTTGTTTATAATTTTTTTTCAAATTAGGCGGTGGATTGGCAGTATCGGTAGAGGGTCGTACGCCATGCTTTCCAGCATAGTTACGTCCCTTTACGATCTGAGTTCAAATCCCGCCGAGGTTGACTTTGCCTTTCATCCTTACGGGGTCGATAAAATAAAGTACCAGTAATGCAGTTTAATTGCTGGCCTTGTGCCTAAAGTAGAAACAATTTTTTTTTTTTCAAATTTTTGGTTGTCAAAATTAGGGTACGTCCTTGAGGACTGGGAAATAAGGTAATTTACAAATCTACTAAATCAGGATTGACTTGGACTGGGGTAACAACAACACTATTATTATTATCACTAACATCGTCATCACTATTATCAGTCTCACCATTATCATTTGTTCTACCATCATCACTACCACTATCTGTATCACTATTATTGTTATCATAACCACTATCATCATTACCAGAAGCTGCAACAATAGACACTTTTGCATCCTATTTTTTCGTCCTTCTATACACAATATTATTAATTGTATCTCTCTGTAATATCTATCTGTCTGT
>OZ024742.1:92613948-92686448 GCA_964016885.1 Eledone cirrhosa | reverse complement strand
GTGCAGATGTAAGCTAGTCTGTATGTGGGTGTAGCAGATTATGTCACTGTAACCCACATTCTATGTGACTTACTGTAGCACTTTGTGAATTCCTGTGTATATGTATGTATATGTGTGTATATATGTATAAGTGTGCATGTATGCGTCTGTGTATGTATGTATGTATATGTGTGTGTGTGTGTCTAGTAGGTTATGTCACTGTAACTCCATTGTATGCGACTTAGCTGCCTCATGTTTTCTGTTACCATTTTTAAAGCAGAGAGAGCCACTACCCCTTCCTCCTTCCTCCCTCTTTCCTCCATATTAGAGGAATCTCTTCTGATAAGGGTTGACACCCCAAATCTACTCTCCCTCTCTCCTATTCGGTGGGTTTTCTATCTTTATTTCTCTCTGTTTCCTTTTCCCCTCCTTTCTTTCTTCTGTCTTCACATCTGTCTAAATTGATTCCCTCCTCCTTTGTCAAATGAATAATACGAAATATTAATGGACTGGCTGAACTCTCTAATGGGGCCTAGTTCTTGTAGTATTCAAATCCCACTAGGGTTGAATTAGCCTTTCCTCCTTCCAGAGGTCTATAAAATACAGAACCAGTCAAGTACTGAGGTTGATATAATTCATTAACCCTTCCCCACCAAATTTTGCTGATTTTGTGCTACTGTTAGAAACAATTATTGTTGTTGTTTTCTTTTCACTAAAGACTGAGCTTTAGGGTTGTTGTTTTTTTTCTTCTTCCACATTCTATACTTGACAATACCCACATTCTATTCTTGACAATCAAACTACATGTAAAGCCACGTTGTGTGTGTGTTATGGGGGGCATTTAAATCTGTTTAATCTGTTGTCATATTTCTAATGTAAGTTTCAAATAATTTTGAAAATAATCAGGAGTTTGAAAAGATTTTGTAAAATAACTTATTTATCTAATTTTTAGAGTATAGTATAACTCAAAAATATCATTAACCCTTTTCCATTTACACTACTCTATATATAATATTGTATTTTCGCGGTAAAGGCTTTATCTCTCATAATATTGAATCTATGAGATTTTTATATTATTTATTTTGAGAACAATATCTTAAGATCAGTATGAGTGGCTTGTTACAGCTGGTTTGAACCGAAAGAGGTGAGAGAATTCTGGCCGGATACAGCCAGTTTAAATGCTAAAAGGTTAAAATAACTTCAAAATAAACAGCTTTGTATCATAGAATCAGGTAGTTTGGTTTAAAGAGGGTTTATAAAGCAGCATAGTTTATATGAAGCATTATGAAATAGATGCTTAGGATTATTTTGTAGAAGCTAGTGCAATTCAAGATAGAATTACAGGAGTGAAAACTAGAATAAAGATAAGAAAAATAAAACGGCAGTTTACACTTTTGATAAGAAGAAAAAAATATGAAATTTACAGCTCACACCCATGCAGCTTTAGCTGGTCTTCTACAATGTTGCATCACAGGTTTTAATGATAGTGGCCCCCAGTCTTATCTTGCAACCTTATTATGAGCCATGCACCTTCACATACTTTTATTCTGTATTTCAGTAGAAAGGAGTGTGATGAAGATATATTTAGCAACCATTGTATTATGTAATAATGGTTTCTGATTTTTGGCACAAGGCCAACAATTTTGGGGGAGGGGAAAGTCTATTAAATCAACCCCTGTGCTTTACTGGTGCTTTATTTATCAACCCCATAAGGATAAAAGGCAAAGCTAACATTGGCGAGATTTGAAATCAGAACATAGAAGGCCGTAACTATATGCCACAAAGCATGTTGTTCGATGCTCTACTGATACTGCTAATCTACCACCCTTTATTATGCAATAATGTGATTGTAAGTAGCTAGTAACTGCCGTTGTATTATCTCCCCTTCTGCACATCACTTATATACCAACATTTGTTGCTACTTTAGTTAATTTCTACAACTTCACATATGCCTCTGTCTGTGTCTAGTAGTCTATCCATCTGTTCATCTGTTTGTTCATCCATCCATCTGTTCATCTGTTTGTTCATCTATCCAACTATCTGTTCATTTGTCTATCCATTCACCCATCTATCAATTCATTGCTCTGTCTATCCAGTCATCCACCCATCAATCTACCCAACTACCTCCAATGCATCTAACCATCCACCTACCATCTATCCATCAACTACTCTCTCTCTCCTCCACCAATTTATATTTTACCTAAATCAAACCAATTCATCAGTTTATCAATTATATTTCTAATATGACTCATACTTCAATAGTCTCATTATAACATGATATAATAAATACACTTAATTATACTCTCACTCTGTCATTATAATTTGATATAGTAAAGACACTTCATTATACTCTCACTATATACTCATAGTATTATATAGTAAAGGCACTCCATTATACTCTTACTATGTACTTATAGTATTATATAGTAATGGACTTCAATATACTCATTGTATACTCATAGTATTATATAGTAAAGGACTTCAATATACTCTCACTATATACTTATAGTATTATATAGTAAAGGACTTCAATATACTCACTGTATACTCATAGTATTATATAAAGGACTTCAATATACTCTCACTATACAATTATATAGTAATGATACTTCATTACAGAATTATTCATCCTATACTTTGTTTTTCTTATTTTATTTTCTGTCCTTTTTTATTTTGGGGTTTTGTTTGTTTGGAGGATTGGTCATTTGGTTTTATTAATTTCCTGCTTTTAAAACATTCTGTTTTTCTGACAGATTATCTCTATGTGCGCATGTGTGTGTCTGTGTGTATATCTGTGTATTGACATACAAAATCAGCACATTATTGGCAGTATCGGTAGAGGGTCGGACGCATAGAGTTACGGCCCTTGCCATTCTGAGTTCAAATCCCGCCGAGGTTAACTTTGCCTTTCATCCTTACGGGGTCGATAAAATAAAGTACCAGTAATGTACTGGGTAATTTCTGGCCTTGTGCCAATAGTAGAAACAATTATTGGCAGTATCGGTAGAGGGTCGGACGCCATGCTTTCCAGCATAGTTATGTCCCTTTACGGTCTGAGTTCAAATCCCGTTGAGGTTAACTTTACCTTTCATCCTTACGGGGTCGATAAAATAAAGTACCAGTAATGCACTGGGTAATTGCTGCCTTGTGCCAAATGTAGAAACAATTATTTCTTTCCCTTATTTCAGGCTAAGTTTCAAAATGACTGTTTCATTGAGGAAATCTAATAAGGTTGAAACATGTCGATTGCTTTCACCAAATTGGCTTATAGACAATGTCCTCTAAGTTGAGAATCATAACTGAGATGAAACTGGTCAGTCACTGAGCAATTGTATCGTCAATTCGCTCAATAAAGTATATATACATACTCTATTTATGAACTAAGTTTTCTTTCATGGAAAGATAATTAAATCGACTTTAAGTTATAAACTGTTAGCTGTTTATTAATGATATTAAACTTTATTGCCTAATACACTAGCAATTCATGTAAGTTTAAATAGTCACAATAAATATCCAAAATTCTGTACATTTGCATTAATGCTACCACTGTGTTTCTTTGTAATCAATAAGGTAATATAAACACAATTGATGAAATATTTAGAAGAAAGAAATCAATAGAAATCAATCAAAGAGAAAGAAAGTAGCATTGCAAAAGACTATAAATGAGAGGAAAAGGAAGGAAAGAGCAATGAAAGAAAGGGGGAAGGGGGAGAGGGTGACAGACTCTATACCTAAGTCAGAGTGGTGTTTCAGCTGTATCCCACAGACAAAATGACAAAAGTATTGCTGTGAATGATGGCTAGTGACACACAGCTACCCTTCCTTGTAGGGCTCCTTTCTCAGATTAGCTGATGTCATTCTGATTTTATTCTTAATTTCTTTTCAATCCTATAAGGTTAACTCTTTTGATACCAAACTGCCTGAAATCACCCCTCTTACAATGATATTAAGCTGTTTATTTTAAAGTGTTTACATTTATCTGAGAACATTCCATCATAATTTTATGAAAGAGTTAACCCTTTTGCTATCATATTTCTTAATAAAGATACTGCTTATATGTTTCAACTAATTTTGTAAATAGTAAAAAAAATTGCAGGAATTTAATAAAATAACTTTTTGCATGAGTAAGCTGATGTTTAGAACATGACTTAGCAACTTAAAAAAAAAAAAAAATTATGATGGGAAGTTTTAATATAAGTATGAATATTTTAAGATTAGTGATTTTGTATTGTAAAACCAGAGCAGTTTCAGGTAGTTTGATATCACTAGGGTTAATGATGCTTAAAATGTGGAATCTTCCCTTTATCAGCTATTTATTGGAGATCAAAACTATTTCAGTATCTTCTCTGATAGCATCACATCAGTCAATAGAACCAAACATCATGGAATATTCAGGCATTGAGAGCATGTAACAAAGTCTGTTGTCCCCTGTACTTATCTACCCATGTCTCTGTCATTCAAGAAGGCACTTTATCAAACCAGCTTTAGTTGTATCAATCCCCACTCCTCTATGTGCAGTAATTAGATCACTCACTCTGCTACTGGCTTGAGTAAGGATGGTCTTTCCTTTAGTTTCTGTAGATTTTACTTTTTTTTCTTATTTCATGCATTTTTTCTCTATTTTTGCTTTTCCGTCCTGTAAATATTGTGGTTTTGTTGCTGATTTCAGAAATTCCATTTTTGTGTGTCATTTTGTTAATTTTAGGGCAGAATCGTTAGGACATTGGATGGAATGCTTTGCAATATTCATTCTAGTTCTCTGTACTTGAGTTCTAATCTTGCCATGCCTCTTATCCTCTCAGGGATGATTAATAAAGAACCAGTCCAGTACTTAGGTTGATTCTTCTGTCTCTTTCTCTCTGTTGATTTAACTCCCTTGATAACTTATATAAGAATGAGTATTTGTGGGTATATTTAATGAAAAATGTTGAGAGAACCACTTGATAATAAATGACCAGCCTATATTTTCAAGTGTTCCTTGAGTTGATGTGTGCATGTGTAGGTTATCAAATATGGTCACTCCAAATAGCCCTGCCCTCCCTCAAGTGGTTCAAATTATTTGATATACAAGACTAGAATGTTAGCAGTTATTTAAAAACTTTTCTTTAAATATGTGGAATTAGCAGGACTTCAATCCAGGCCTGTTGCCAGTCTTTGGTGCTGGTGGAGGGTGCTCTTTCGAATGTTGTGGGTAGCCACTCTAATTTGCAATCATTTTAGGTGGAGTTTCAAAATAAGCATATCATCGTAATTTTTTCTAAATCTGATGGTGCACCATTGAAAAGTGATGCTAGGAGTCACAGCAAATATCCCCTTTTCAGTGATGAGACTGCTTCAGTTAATCAACAGTGGATTGACAGAAAATGCCATGTGATATTTACACCAGCTATTTGTGCTCTGAATTCAGACACCACTAGTCAACTTTGACTTTCATCCTTCTGAGGTCAATAAAGTACTAGTCTAGGGCAGTGGACTGATGGAATTATTAGTAATGGATAGGATGCCTTGCAGTATTTGTTCTAGCTCTTTGCATTTTGAGTTTAAATCTTGTTGTGGCCTACTAGGGTGGTAGTCTTAAATGATTACCTAGTTTAAAATCACCTGGCTCTTCTGTACTTTTAGTAGTCCACTTTTGCATGCGTTCAGATGAGATTTCCAGTTTGAGGATACCTCCCTCCCTCCAGCTGTGGAGGCCTTGAAGAAGGTCATAGTCATGACCCTTCTTCCATCCTTCTGAATAAGCAATAAAAAAAAATCTATTTTTGGGTCAAAGAAGAAAATTACAGAAAAAAACAACTTATTGAACACAAGCCGAAACTGCTTGGCGTCACAGTCATGTTTATACCTTCATCTAAACCCATGCTGCATTTTCCCTTGCATTGAGTACTCCCATAATTTGTGATCTCCCTGGTTTCAGCACTTCAAACTCTCTCTTTCTCTCTCTCTGTATGTATATATGTGTGTGTGTATGTGTATATATGTGTGTGTATGTGTATATATGTGTATATATATATGTGTGTGTGTGATTGGCATTGGGAAGGACATCCAGTTGTAGAACCCAGGTCAAAACTGGAATGTATGCAAGAGATATGAAACGGCAAAATGTGCCCAGTCCAAACTGTAAAGTGGACGTCTAGGTGTCACGACAAAAAGCACCCTGTACACACTATAAATGTGTTTGGCATTAGGAAGGGCATCAAACCAAAATTAATTCTGTATAAGCAAGCCATGGTCATCTGATCTGGTTTATCTCACAACCCATGCTAGGATGTAAAAATGGACGTTTATCGATGATGATGATGATTATGATATATATATACGTGAACGACAAAGCATAAATGAATTGAGAGAGAGACTGAGCATAAGAGGAATCAAATGCTGTGTGCAGGAGAGATGGTTGCGCTGGTATGGACATGTGATGCGTATGAAGGATGACAGCTGCATAAAAAGGTGCAGAGCACTAGAAGTTGATGGAAACCGCGGAGTGGGGAGACCCAAGATGACCTGGGATGAGGTGATAAAAGCCGACCTTACCCAATTACACCTCTCAAAGGCAATGACACACGACCGTGACTTCTGGCGTCACGCAGTAATACAGAGTACCCGACCTCCCATGGGTACAAGCTGAAGCATATAGACAATATGCCCCCACACCCCCCACTGCAAGGTGGTCGTGGAGGTGCCACGGCAAAAAAGCACCCAGCCCACACTGTAAAGTGGACGTGTAGGCGCCACGAAAAAGCACCCAGCACTCACTGTAAATGAGGTTGGTGTTAGGAAGGGCATCCAGCTGTAGAAATCAAGCCAGATCAGTTCCTGTATGAGCAAGGCATGGTCAGCCGACCAGACACTGCCCACAACAGGACAACCCGTCTAACCCATGCTAGCGTGGAAGAACGGACGTAAAACGGTGATGATGATGATGATGATGATGATGATGATGATATATATATATATATATATATATATATATATATATATATATATATCCATTCTGCCATTACTACAACAGAGGTCCGATGAGCTTTTGATTCCAGAGTCGGGCCAGATCAATAGAGATTGAACCTTGAGCTGATCAATAGCGAAACGTGTGTCACCAATCAATAAACATAATGAAGGCTTAACAAATCGTCCTTGTATTATTATTATTATTATTATTATATATATAATTCAAATTAACTTTGTATATATGTCCATATCATCGACATCATTGTCGTTTTCATGTCCACTTTCCCTGCTAGCAATGAGTATACATATATGTATGCACGTGTGTGTGTGTGTGTGTATATATATATATGTGTGTTTGTGTGTGTGTGTGTGTGTGTGTATATATATGTTTAGATCTAGCTGTCGAAAAGGCCGGAGCTCAGCTGTCGGGGTCCTGACTCTTTTCCTATATATATACACACATATTTTACATATAAATAATTTATTTCCTGTAATCTCTGTATTACATTTCAATAAAAATAAAGTCAGAATAACTTCAGAATTCTAACATTTCATCTGTATGTTCCCTTCTTCTTTTCAACCTTTCACTTCTCTCTTACCATTTCTACATATGAAACTGAATGACTCATTCTCCCCACTTTAAAGAAACCTTTTACTGTATTTATTATATATATCTGCTTTGAATATAATCACCAGCTGTACTCCCTTCCTCTCTCTCACTTTCTCTCTCTCTCTCCCTCTCTCTCTCTCTCTCTCTTCTCATCACTCTTTCCATATTTTGGGGGCTTTTGTTGCTTTTTTTCAGTTAGTTTTACATGTTACTTATTTTACATATTAATCTATGGCTTAGTTTCAATTTAGAGATAGACTAAGAAAGACTTGGGCAGAGGTGGTGGGAACTGACCTCAAATCGCTGAGACTCACAGATGATGATGAAGGAACGTGGCAAGTGGATAGATGGTGTGCTGAGAAGGACCCGTCCAACCCATGCAAGTGTGGAAAAACGGTCATAAAAATGATGAATATATATATATATATATATATATATATATATATATATATATATATATTTAACATCCATCTTCCACGCAAGCATATATATATGTATATACACAGCTAGTATATATATATACGCTAGTATATATATATATATATACAGAGAGAGAGAGAGTGAGTATGCGGTGCTGAGACTGAGGGGACTACTAATCATGGGAGTACTCAATGCATAGGGAAATGCAGCGTGGGTGTAGATATGTGTGCGTGTATATATATATATATATGTGAATGTGTGTGTGTATTTGTATGTATGTGTGTAGATATGTGTGTGTGTGTATATATATATATGTGTGTGTGTGTATGTATATATGTGTGTGTATATATATGTATTTGTGTGTATATATATGTGTGTGTGTATATATATCATCATTATCATCATTTAACGTCTGTCTTCCATGCTAGCATGGATTAGACGCGAATTGTCCCATTCGAGGCAAGATTGGTCAGATGACCGTGTCTCGTATATGTGTGTGTGTGTGTGTGTGTGCGTATTATCATCATGACTGTTTTACATCTATTTTTCTATGCTAGCATGGGTTAGACGAGTTGTCCCATTGTGAGACAAGTCAGATCAGATGGCCATGACTTGCTCATACAGAACTGTTTCTAGCTTGGTTTCTACAACTGGATGCCCTTCATAACACCAACCACATTTACTGTGTGGACTGGGTGCTTTTTATCATGTCACCAACATGACCACTTTACAATTTAGACTGGGCACTTTTTGTCGTGTCATATCTCTCTTGCATACATTCCACTTTTGGCCTGGATTCTACAGCTGGATGTCCTTCCCAATGCCAACCACACACACGCACGCACGCACCGTATAAAAAAAGAATTCAGTTTTAATAAACTGTACATTGTATATCGTATTGTACTCATTTCCACTTTCATTTACAAACTAATGTTGCACACATTTGCAAATATAACTGTGTGCTTATATATGGAAGTATATAGATATGTGTGTGCATGTGTGAGCGAGTGTACATGCATGCTCCTACACACTTAAAAATAGGTCTGCCTTAAAATGTCTATTGAAAGTAAATTTTCTTTTAGTGTGCTGTACTGTTATTAGAGGATGCTGTATGATATTACTACTAGCACAGGAACATATATATATTCTCCCCATTTTATATAACATACAAAGTTCAACCCCTTCATTACTGTATGTATAAAGAAATACAATGTATTTGATTTAATGAAGAATTTGGAGGAATTTAATACAACTATTGTTTCATTATTAAGCTAGTACTTATAACTTAAAATGTTCTTATATAAAATTGTCGAGAGATTTTAATATAAGTAGGGACTTTTAAAATGTATGGTTTTGTTTTATAGCTTTGAGTATCAAAAAGGTTAAAATTACAAAGAACCAATAAAATGTCTTTATATCCTCCTGTCTTACCCATCATATATATACTTTATTGAACCTGGAAGTATTAAAACAAAACTGCTTCATATCACCATGCATAAAAAATTACTCTAAAAATATATTTAAAAGAAAATTTGGGAGGTTCTCAAAGTAAAACAATATCTATTTCAATACTTGATTTCACATCAAGTATCTTGCAATACAAATTATAAAAAGAAAGAAAAAAATTGTCTATATATTACAGCATTGGATAAATTGTTATGCAGTATATGTTCCAGCTCTTTACATTCCATGTTAGAACCTTGCTGAGATAAATGCTGCTTTTCATCCTTCCGGGTTCATTAAGATTAGCTACCAGTCAATTACAGGACCCAATTTACCCCTTTTGTTACCATGTCTCTAATGAAAGACAATGTCTATAATTTTCAAATCATTTTGAAAATAATAAAGAATTTGAAGGGATTTACTAACATAACTAACTTTTTCATTATTAAACTGGTGTTTGGAAAATAACACGAGTTCTTTTTACATAAAATTATGATGAAAGGATGGAACACTTTAAAATAAAGTTTTGTATCCTTAAATCAGGGGTGGTTTCAGATAGTTTGATATCAGTGGATTGGCAGTATCGGTAGTGTGCTGGACAAAGTCTCTTGCAGTATTTGTTCTGAGTTTTTATGTTCTCAGTTCAAATACCACCAAGGTCAGCTTTGCATTTCACCCTTCTGGGGTTGATAAAATAAAGTTCCAGTCACTTACTGGGGTCGATGTAATCAACTTTCTCCCTCCCCATAAATTCTTGGCCTTGTGCCTAAATTAGAAACCATTATTAGTATTATTATAGAGAGCAGTGGTTTGAATCAAATGAAGTATTTTACAATATTTGGTTATATCCCTATATGTTAGGAATAGAAAGTTTGTCAGGGTTTGTTAAAATAAATAGCTGCCAAATACTGTAGTTAATTTAATCGATTGTATCCTTGCCTTGTGGGTACTGTATGGCATACTCTTGAGCATGTCATTTAACATAGCCTCAGGTTGATTCATGACATGTGAAGAGATGCTGGGTTGGCAGAAATTGTTTGGAAGCCTGTCAGATGAACTGTACTTGTAATGTAAAGGGCTTGCCTTACCACACACACTGTCATGTTCAATCATCATCATCACTGTTTAACATCCATTTTTCCATGCCAGCATGAATTAGACGGGTTGTTCCGTTTGAGGCAAGTTGGTTCAGGTGACTGTGTCTTGCTCTATTTCTGGCATGGTTTCCACAGCTGGATGTCCTTTCCAACAGCAACCACAGTGTGTGTTCGGTGCTTTTTGTCGTGATTCCTACACAACCACTTTACAGTGTGGGCTGGAGGCTTCACTAGATGTATGCTACAGCTGAATATCTCTAAGAATGATGTTAAAGATACAGATGCCTGTGGAATGCTTTGCTGTTAATTTCACGTTAATTTCATGAACAAGCTATTCTGTTGATCGAATAAACTAGAACACTCATCATTGAAACTGATGTAAATCTACAATGGTCGGCTGAAAAGTTCATAGGCTAACCAACATACTCTCATGGGATGACCAAATGAGGTTTATTTTTCAACATCGTCCCTGGAAAGAAACAATGCAGTTATTAATAAGAATAGTTGAAATTAATTGTTTCTATTTTAGGCACAAGGCCAGCAATTACCCAGTACATTACTGGTACTTTATTTTATCGACCCCGTAAGGATGAAAGGCAAAGTTAACCTCGGCGGGATTTGAACTCAGATCATAAAGGGACGTAACTCTATGCTTCACAGCCTGGTGTCCGACACTCTACCGATACTGCCAAATTAATGCATGCAAGAGTTCACAGCCCTAACATCACTCCTTAATAGCCTATGTACTGTTCAGCCAAGCCTCTTATGTTAGGAGGTTGTTGTACGAGTTTCTTCTTACTATTTCAGCAAGGAACTATTAAGACTGATCTTTTCTGTGACTCATGATTTTGTTAACTATCTTCCAATTACATGGCCAACTCTTATGCATAGAATTACATACACACACACACACACACACACGAAATAGGCACACGTGCACATACACAAAATAGTCACACATACATGAAATAGACACACACACACACACACAATAGTCACATACACACACAAAATAGACACACACACACACACACACAAAATAGTTACATACAAACAAAATAGTCACACATAGACGAAATAGACACACACACATGCACACAATAGATGCATACATACACTTGATCACACATATACTCATATATATATATATATATATACACACACACACACACATCTGTTATGTTCAGTTACAAGTACATACATACACAAAGCCATCTTCATACATACATTAAAATATGCTTACATATGCTCACATTTAGGTTGAGTATACACACACACATTGTCATATCTATTATACATTTCAACCACATGCACTCATACACACATATACATACATGTACATACCTTCATATAATATATACACCTACTCTCAACATATCAGCTGTTCTTCAATTACATGTCACAATTATGTGTGTGTATATATATATATATATATGTGTGTGTGTGTGTGTATGTAGGTGTGTGTCCACTTGTGTGTGTGTATGTAGGTGTGTCCACTTGTGTGTAGGTGTGTTCACTTGTGTGTGTGTATGTAGGGGTGAGTGTGTATATGTCTCAATCTGTGAATGTGCTTGTAAGCATGTCAGGGTGTGTGTGTATGTATGAACTTAACTCTAGGTCTGAACGTGTGTATGAAAGGGTTGCATATGTAATACGCAACCATTCAGACATACACATGTCCATACATACACATACCCATACATACACATGCCCATGCACACACATACACATGCATGCACACATATTCACATGTGCATAGATCTAAAAATGAACCCCCAGAAATGTACTAGACTGGTTTCTGTCACTCTTTTCACCCCCTCTGCACTGATAGATGCAGTTAGCATTGTCTTTCTCATCCCATACCTTTTCACTCCGTGACCATCTCTTCAATTTTACCATTTTGTTTTGTGAGTGTGGACGTGGGGTAGCAGTCTTAGTCTGTCCCACACAATAAATGTACACATTGCTTATTGGTGACTATCTGCCTGTCTGTCTATATCTATATCCATCCTTTTATGTCCCTTTTCCATGCATACACAATTGTCTGTCTCTCTCTCTCTCTCTCTCTCTCTCTATGTATATATATAACATAAGTTGCTTATATTTATCTGTTCTTCTCTCTTTCTCTCCCACCTACACATATAGACATCAGTGCCTGTTGCGTCAACTTCCCAACTTCCTTCCTCTCTCTCTCTCTCTCTCTCTCTCTTTCTCTCTCTGTGTGTTAATGCCCACCACACAACAGCAAGTGGCATGAGCTGCTCAAATGTGGTGGTCACTTGTTGCATGCCCCGATGCTATCCAAAATCTCAAAGTTCCTCAGTGCTAACATTCTTCAATTCCCTTCCAGGCAGGGGGCAGCAGAGGTTCGGAAGCAGATTCATTCACCAGCCATCACCAACGAGGTTCCCAAAAGTACCAGTGGAATAAACCTAGCTGTTGTGAGTATACAACACTCTGTATGTATATATTTATTTATGTGTGTCTGTGTGTAGATATATCTACATGTCCGGTGTGTATGTATGTATACATGTTGTAGTTTTTGCTTCCCCATCAACACCACCACTTATAATACATCAAGTACCATTCAAACAACCTAGTAGAAAACAAACTTTATACACTCTCTCTCCCCTACTCTCTCCTACTCTCTCTCTCCTACTCTCTCTCTCTCCTACTCTCTCTCTCTCTCTCTCTCCAACTGCCTCTCTTTTGCTTCCTATATTTATCTCTTTCTCTTTTATCACCTATTTCCTGTTATTCTGCTTGTTTCTGTCTCCTTCTGTCAGTACATACACACACACACACTTATATACACACACACATACTATGTGTGAATATGTATGATGATGATATGTGTGTGTCGGCTAAAGCAAACACCGACAATGATGTTACACAGACACAAATACATTGTGTTTCTGTGCCATTTACTAAATAATAAACATTTGTCTGATTTAAGAAACCTCATTTTCATCTGACTTTCTACTGGTTTCTTATTAGAGATTCTGCTTGTTTTATTTAAACAAACACACATGCATACGAGCCTCTGTTTAAAAGTTCAGAAGCTGACTATGAAGGAGTGATGCTAGAGCTATGAAATCTTACATGTATTATTTTCAACCCTTCTCTTCTTAATGATAACTGCCTTGTTTCTTTCCAATGACTATGTTGAAAAATAAACCTCGTTTGGTCATTCAATGAAAGTATCTTGGTCAGCCTTTCAACTTTTCAGCCTATGGACATTTCAGCCAACCCTTGTGCATACACACACACACACAAACATACACACGCACACACATATATCACTTACATGCACATAAATTTATATATTATATCCACACAAAAACTATATACACCTAAAACTTAAATTTATATTTCCCTTGTCATCATTCAGTGTTTTTTATATACATATAGAGAGTAGTATTCATGTTATCCAAACTGCTATTGTATATATAGTTTGTTTCTTACTGCTGTAGAGCTTTGAATGTTACAACCTCCAACTAAATCACATTATTTGGCCGTATCGGTAGAGAGTCGGACACCATGCTTTGAAGCATAGAGTTACGTCCCTTTATGATCTGAGTTCAAATCCCGCCGAGGTTAACTTTGCCTTTCATCCTTACGGGGTCGATTAAATAAAGTACCAGTAATGTACTGGATAATTGCTGGCCTTGTGCCTAAAGTAGAAACAATTATTTAGAAACATTCACACTGGTGTATCTGTGTTTGTGTTAATTCTTTTTAATTTCATGGGTTTATTAGAGGAGGATAGGCAACACCCATGATATTTTTTAGTACCTTGGGGATTGGTGGGATGAAATGAGGAAGTTATCTTTAGGTTAGAGATCAAGCTGGACTGCTAAAGGTACTCAAGCGCCCCTGTAGTGTTGTTTAACCTGGTGACAGATTAAATCTGCCATTCAATACTAGGCCTATGGCTTTCCACATTTTCCATCTACTGAATTTCTCTCACAACAGTCCCGTCCTACAGGCTTCCATACAGTTCACATTCACCAAATCTATATCATAATTGTTTCTGCTACAGGCTTCCATACAGTTTATGTTTACCAAATTTATCTCACAGTACTTCCTTCTACAGGCTTCTATACAGTTTATGTCTACCAAATTTATCTCATATGCATGCTCCGCTGGATGTGCAATAGTAATATACGTGAACGGCAAAGCATAAACGAACTAAGGAAAAAATTAGAAATAAGAGGGATCAGATGTTGTTTACTCGAGAGAAGGCTACGTTGGTATGGTCACGTGATGCGCATGAAAGACGACAGCTGTATAACAAAGTGCAGGGCAATAAAGATAGATGGTAGCCACGGAGTAGGCAGACCCAGGAAAACCTGAGACGAGCTGATAAATTCCGACCTCACACACTTACACCTCTCCAAGACAATGTCACTGGACCGAGACCTTTGGCGGTACTCAGTAACAGAGAAGACCCGCCTTACCTAAATACAAAGTAAAACCTACTACAGTCAGTAGGCATCTCTAACAAAATACACCCCCGTCCCACCACCCCCACCCCATCCACACCGCCCCCTTCAATGCAAAGTTATGTTGGTGCCACAACATCCAGGCCGAAACAAATGAGATCGACAAAAAACACAGTCCACGCTGTAATGTGGCCGTGTAGGCAACACGGTAAAAACCTCCCAGTCCCACACTGTAAATGTGGTTGGTGTTAGGAAGGGCATCCAGCTGTAGAAAACCCGCCAGACAGTCCTATGCGAGCAAGACAACCACTCTTGCCTCAAGTGGGAAAACCCCCGTCCAAACCCATGCAAGCGTGGAACAGGGACGTTAAACGATGATGATGATGATGATGATGACTGGTCTCACCTACAGGCTTCCACCCAGCTCATATATACCAAGTTTATATTACAGACTTCCGCTCAGTCATTGTTTACCAAATTTCTTTCACAATGGTTCCTCTTACAGGGTTCCACACAGTTTACAAATGTGTCTCAATTCTTTAGTTAACCCTGAATTTATGGTAGAAAACACTTGCTCAAGGTGCTATGCAGCGGGATCAAATTTAAAATCTCATAGCTTTGAAGTGAACTTCCTAACCACACTGCCATGCATGTATGTTAGTAAAGCTAGTGATATAAATAGCTGTAAAGATAACTGCATAGTATTATGTTTTTGTTCCTGTTAATATCCCTGTTATCCATTGTTTGTCATGTGAATAATATAGCTATGTATATATAGGCACAGGCATGGCTTGTGGTTAAGGAGTTTTCTTCATAACCACATGTCTTCTATAGCCTTGGGTTGACCAATGCCATGTGAGTGAAATTTGGTTGTCAGAAATTATGTGGAAACCCATCATATATGATAAGTGATAAAAATGTCAGAAAGCCGATACTATGCAGATAGAAATATATATATGTATATATATATATATATATATCTAAGGCAGGTAAAATTCCCGAGATCCATGGACGAGTTCTCTCCAGCGGTCTCTGTCCCTCATTATCGCTGCCATGTCCTGCATCTCCAACAGACCAGTGTCTGTCCTTAGGGCATCAACATACGTTAACCTTGGTCTTCCTCTTCTAGTGTGTCCATGTAGGGGCTCCCAAAGGAGCTCTGAGTGCAATGTCAACTATATATATATATATATAGGTGGTATTCTGGTAATGAATGACAAATAAAACAAAACAAAAAATGTTTTTTTACCCAGTTTAGTTCATCATAATAGTTCAAAGTAAATGCCTTTTCAAATGAAAAAATTAAAACTGATGTCTCATCCTCTAACAAACCTTTCCTATGTTGTGTCTGGATTGCACATGCAGGGAGTAGTGATAAAAGCTACTCTATGCATCATATATCAGTTATTCAGAAGTTTAGCTTTGTCACCTAATGTAACTTGCTGATTCGATTTGGGAATTACATTAAAGGTACATGTGACTGTAGAATACTCAACCACTTACATGTTAAATCACAAGCTGGATGTTCATTTGAAAAACAACTGAAAGGATCATTGTTGAAACCAACAGAAGATCCATCAATTAAATTATACACTATAACCATCAGTTTGAAACAAGAAAGAACATCATTCCCCTCTGATGGAGGATAGAATCATATTTCTATTGAACTGAGGTAAGGCAGCTGGTTATGTTGGACATTAGAAGATTAATCTATCTTCCTAGTACTAAGTAACTGACTAATTATTTACTGGATCTCCAGACTAGAAACAATTCTCCATTCTGTCTGCCGGGGTTGCATGGAGACAAGCAGATTATATTACAAATCCTGTTGAATAGTCTTAAATACGATTATTATGCAACATTGTAAAATATAAATTTGATGACAATAATGGTGAGGATTTGAGAAGATGGAATGGCAGACACTCTGTAGTGTTTTTTTTTTTTTTGCTTTGTTTATTTAAACTATTGATAATGTTTCAAACTTTCATTTTCTGTTTTCAGGTCGATCTTTAATGATGTTCTCTTTAGGATTATATCTAATTCTTTTCTGTCTTTTTCCCCCCACACCATCAGCTGCCACCCGGAGAATTAATAACGCCTGTTGAATTTGAAGATTTTGTGCTACAGCATCAAGATACTATTGACCGAGATCCATTTCGAGATCTCTTACAATTTCCTGAAGATGACATTGATATACAGCAAGTTCCCAGGATATGTCGGACCCTTACACCTGTTGTACCAGAAGAGCCTGGGTATGTTGCATCTCTCAACTTTCTGAGTGTGCTCACTGAATAATTATATTCAATTTCAGAGTTGTACTTGTCCCATCAATGGCATGATTTGAGACCATGTATTGAAACTAAAGCAATTATACAATAAGAGTCATTTTAGCCTTTCAAAAACACACAAAAGCTGTTAATTTCACTTTATATATTATAGTCACACTGTTTGTGAACAGTTCCACAGTGTTACAGAAATTTTGACCCCAAGAAATAATAAATATAAAGTGACACATTTTTTGTGTGTTTTTGAATGACTGAAATGACTCTTACACAATGTAGTCACATTCAAGTTTCACCCATTCAACAGTTGTCAGATTTTTAGACAATGGATTAAATGAAAATAACAAGTGAATAGCAGAATTAGTAGTATATCGGACAAAATACCTTGTGGAATGTTGTTACATAGTTTTCTATTCTGAGTCCAAATCTTGAGCAGGACTACTTTACATTTTTCCCCTCTGATGTTGATAAAAGGTAAAGACCTCCTTCTGTCATGAATTATCATTGGACTTGCACTTAGAAAGATCTCTTTCCAAGGCACAAGTCCAGGCAAGGTGTTTTTGTGGAAGACCAGCAGTCGCCCATGCATACTAGTCTCCCTTTTCTACAACACCGATGTTGTCCAAGAGAAAGGCAATGGCCGATAAAGCTTGGCACCTGTGACATCGCAACTCATTTCTACAGCTGAGTGAACTGGAGCAACATGAAATAAAGTGTTTTGTTCAAAGACAGAGTGCATCACCCAGACTGGAAATTGAACTCTCAACTTCACGATTGCAAGCTCACCGCTTTAACCATTGATAAAATACTGAGTAAAAGAGTAATAGTTATCGTAAACAATCATTGTAACACTCATTATAGAAACCAATAGATGTCCATTCTATAAATACATTATCCAATATATTCTTCATTTTTTAAGAGACTAAAGTGTGATTTAGAGAAACTTTAACTGCTATATCTAGTAGGGTTTTTTGTCTCCACAATGCTTCATGATTTGGTTCTATATGTTAGTTATTACAAGATGTAGAGATGGACCATGGATAGTTAGTTTGGAATTGGTTTAATCCAACCTAGAAAGATGTCTTTAAGGAGAAGTTAACACTGTATCAAAAATCACAAGAGGAAGCTGTGTTGACAGTAGAGACAAACAGATGATGATGTTGGTAGTGATGAGGATGGTGACAATGATGACGGTGGTCATGGCAATAATGGTGACAGCTGATGGCAATGATGATGGTGATAATGATGATCACATGGCTCTCTACTTTGGCACATGTTGTCATGATTCCTTCTTCCTATATAGCTAAATAGCATTAAATGGAACCAGCTCAGTTTCTCTCAAATAGTTTCTTTCACAGCAACAGATGGCTAATTAATTAATTAATTAACAATATAATGAGAGTGAAACTTTAAATAAGATCTTTCTAAATAAGCCATTGGCCTTGAATATGTTATTGTTTGTTTATGTTGGTTTCATTATTCTTGGAATCCTGTGTAGCTTTTCATTTATTAAAATTGTCGTAGAAATGAATTTTCTCTTTTCTTTTTCTTTCTCCCTCTCTCTTTCTATCTCTTCCTCTTTCCCTTCATCTCGCTCCCTCTCTCTTCGTTATCCCTCTATCCACCCTTTCTCCTCTTTCTTTCCCTCTCACTCCTCCATCCTTTCTCTCTATGATGCCTCTCCCCCCTTTCTTTCCTCATTTCTTTATTACCACTATACCCCTCTCTCTGTCTCTCACTCACACCTTCTCTTTATCTCTTCAACAGAGCAGAAACTGACCCACATGTCGTGGATTGTGTTCGACTCTATACATCGGATTATACCACAGTTATACGCAAGTAAGTATTAATCCACATTTTTTTGCATTCTTTTTAATTATTTAGTTTCTAATTTAATTACTTGTATTGGTAGACAAATTGGCAGTCTTTAAGGTATCAGATTAAATGCCACCATAGTTGTTCAGGCTCTCTGTGCTCTGTGTTTCAAATTCTGTCAAGGTGAACTTTGTCTTTCATCCTTTTGGCAGTGAATAAATGAAGTGCTAATCCAGGGTGGGTGGTTTGGCAGAATTGTTAAAGAGTTGATGAGATGTCTGATCCAGCTCTGTGCCTTCTGAGTTAAAATCCCACATTCTTCTACCTAGAGTTTAGATTGGCAGATAGTATCAGCAAGGGGAATGACCAACAGAAGCATTGTTTCCTTGATCCCATCTGAGAATTGGTTCCTTTCCTTTTTTATTGGTAAAATCATTAGAGTGTCAAGCAAAATGACTTTTGGCATTTAAGTAAGGTTCTTTATGTTTGGAGTTCAATTCCTTCTGTGGTCAACTTTACCCTTTATCCTTTTGGGATACATAAAATAAGCATATATGCTGGGGTTGATTTAACTTGTTCTTCCTTCCTTTTATAAATATCTGGTTTTGGACCAATGTAAGAAATTGTGGATTGGCAAAATGATTTGAGTGTTGGACAAATATGCTGAGGTATTTGTTCCAGTATTTTGTATTCTGCAAATCAGTCCTGATGAAATCAACTTTGCCTTTTCTCTTTCTAAGGCTGTTAAAATATAGTGCCAGTCAAGTACTGGAGTCAATATAATAGTGCTCTCTTTAAAAATTTGTGACCTTGTGTCTGTTATGAAATTGAGAGAGATTTGGTTCTTTGTTCTAGCAAGTCGAACAATCATTTACTCTAAGGATAGTCACTGGAATTGTTAGTAGAATAGCTGTTATTGATGTTTACCTCAGGTTAGCCTTGATTTAGCAGGCAGACCTATGATCAAAGATGTTTGATTTGTAACTGTCCCATCTTTTATTCAAACATAGTGTATCTATGACTACATTATTCAAAGGCTACTATTTCTTGGATGTCAAGCTTCCATAGAGAGACTCTCTGATGATATAAATTGGATTCTGTACTGTGAGACTAATGTGTTGCACAGAACACTTCGTCAGAGAAGACTTTGTATCCTAAGCAGATTCAAAAACAAAATGAAATTTGTGAATAAAGATTTCTCGTATATAGGTCTCTACAGTTGTGTCAAAGACACAAGAACCTCTCAAGATGATAAATACACTCTGTAAAGTGGTTGGTGATAGGTAGGGCATCTGGTTGTACAAAACCTGTCAAGGGGTTGGGAGGATTTTCCAGTTGTGACAAAGACATAACAACCTCCCTAGTGTTGGTGATCTACTTTTATCATGGCTCACCACTAAAACTGAATTTAAGACTTTACACACACATATATATATATAGTACAATCTGCAAAATGGTTCTTAGGAAGAGCATCCATCTGTAGAAACCCTACCAAATATTGAATGTATGAGCAAGACATTATTCTTCGCCCTATCTGGTCTTGTACCGTGACAACCCATGTAGAAGCCATATTAAAATATGGAATGTTGGAACGTATGTGCAAGATGTGATCCTTCTGACCCATTTAATCTTGGACTGTGACAGCCCATCCAACACATGCCAGCATGGGTAACAGATGTTAAATGATGCTGATGATGTCATATACAGCCTGGTGTAACTCTTTCTCATATTTTTTCATAAAATACATTGTTTCCCTGTGTGTTGCAAGAGGTGACTAAAAGGATTATCAAGAAAGGTATTCTAGCTGTAAAGCATTATTGCAAAACATCACGTCAACCCATGCCAGCATGGAAAATTGGACGTAAAATTGACGATGATGATGATGAGAGAGGTTAGCTCTCTGTTCCTTTCTATCGTAAGCACATTTCAACACATTAATAAATAAGCCATTTCTCCCAAATATACCATTCTTACTTCACTTGATTTTGATTTTTTTCCTTATTTCTATGAAATTGTTTAATACTTTCAGACAAGAGAAGTTTAGTTCCAGTGTCTGTACTAAAGACCGGATTCCTGACAATGAAAATATTATTCAACAGGAATATGAGATTGATGTGGAAGATAGCCTGGTGGAACAGGATAAGGTAAGAATTTACACTTCCCTGTAGTCTTGTGTCAATAGCAAGAGAATTGGCAGAACCATTAGAATGTGGGATGGAATGCTTTGAAGTATTTGTTATGGGCTCACTGCCAAAGTCAGCTTTGCCCTTCAACCTTTCGATGTTGATAACTTAAGTGCCAGTCCAATAATTTTTCCTTTTTCACTTCCTTCCTTTCTCTCTCTGTAAGAGATTAAGTGTGTTTGAACCTGGAAAGAGATTGGCATGACAAGGTTTGAAATGCTCAAGAAATGCTATATGTCAATATGGTGCCCCTATGACTCCACAAAGATCTACAGGTCCATACAAATACAAATGTTATGTATGTTTGTTGCAGAGGTAGTAATAAATTTGATTTTTACAATGTTTTCTCCTGGATGAATACAGAGAGTGAGGAACTCCTTGATGGACATTACAGCTGTACATGCATGTGTTTAAATATATGTCTTTAATTATAAAGTGGTTATTTTCTGCATTTGGGATTCTTCCACTTTTTAAAGAATATAAATACAGTTGTCCCCCGGTATTCGCGGGGGTTACGTTCCGAGAGCACCCATGAAGAGTGAAAAACGGTGAATGTTGGACGTGATCCATAAAAATGCCTATAAATGTAAAAAAGTAACGTAAAATATAATAAAAAAGAGGAAGCGTCTTATGCAAAGGGGCATCCAATAGGCCAACAAATACGGTGTATTGTTATTAATAATTTAGCATTAAAAAATATATATTGCCACGAAAAAAGCCTTAAAAAATCGCAGATGTTTACGATTCCTTGAATATACGGTGGTTTCCACGAAGAATTATTAGTTAGGTTCTAAGAATAATTCTGCGAATAACTGCGAATGCCAGTGGGTACACTGTATATGTATATGAGCTTCCACACAGTTCTGCCTACCAAATTTCACTTCTAGAGCAACACCAAATCCCTGAATCTTTATTAAACTAATTCCTATGATATTTTCTATCCATTCTTGTAACATTTCAGGACAGCACGCCAAAGCGTCAGTCAATGCAGATGAATGAAACTCCTCGTGGTAGTTGGGCCAGCAGTATATTTGATCTGAAGCAGTCCCAGGCTGATCGTCTGGTGGAACCAATTCTAGAGCGGATCCCCGCTGAAGAAGTTGACCGCAACAACGAGTCTCAGCGGAAACAAAACAGACAAAACTCCCTTTTTAGTTTATATCCATCACAAGATGAGGTCAGTCAATACTTTTTAGCTGGTGTGTTGTCTATCTCTCTTCGCTTTATGTTACACTGGTTGATGTAACATGGTTGATATGATATGCTGTGTGTATGTATATGTATATATATATGTGTATGTGTGTGGGTGTGTGTGGAGGGGACTTATACCGTATTACCAAACTGAACTCACTGCAGTAACACTGTTAATGAATGCAATGTGTGTGTATGGTTATACAATACTATCGAGCTAATTACACATTGTAGTGACATGATTAATGAATGCTGTGTATGGGGGGGGGGGGGGGGGGGTTATACCATATTACCAACCTGATGTCACACTACAGTGACATGGTTAATGAATGCTGTGTGTAATACCGAACTGCTGTCTCACTGTAGTGATACACTTAATGAATGGTGTGTGTGTGTTATTGCATGTGTGTATGGTTACAGCCTCTCTAATTTAAGGAGTTGATGTTACATTGCAAGTGATTAGCCAAATGTGTGTGTGAGTGTGGTTACAACTTGTCTAACTTATGGAGTTAATGTTACATTGCATCGACAAGCTAAATGCATGTGTGTGTGACTATGCATACCTTCCATCAGGCATCTACCATACTCTGAACGCCTTGCTTCCCTGGGCATGGATACATTGAAGCTTCAATGTCTGGCAACTGACTTAGTAAACACCCACAAAATTATTAACCATCTTGCCAACAACCCTGAGCACCTTTTTGACTTCCATGTGTCTAACACACGTGGGCATGTCTACAAAGTCAGAAAACAGCACAGCTCCCTGACTTTTGGAAACATTTTTTCACACTCAGAGTTGCTGAAGCCTGGAACAAACTACCTGCATCAGTTGTTAGCTGTCGAGACACTGTATCCTTTAAAACCTCCATGCTGTCTGAAATTTGCCAACACTACACCTGATATCCCCCCTCCATACACACGCACACATGTATATCATGACTCATACACTTTTCACTTTCCGGACGTTTGTACATTATTCTATGTGCTATACATGCACCGTTGATGAGTTGTAGTGCACCTGAGCACTGTACACAATAATTTCATTATATATATTATAATTTATGGAATTGATATTACACTGCAGTGATTAGCTAAATGTGTGTGCATCTGTTTGTAACTGCATGTGTTTATGTGTATGTGGCTGTATGTATGTGACAGTGTGTACCTTTGACTGTAACTCTGTGTGTATGTGTTTGCTGCATGTTTGTGTGTATGACTATGTGTGTGTATGTTTACAACTTAGATAACTTATTACTTGATGGCATAATGCAGTGACAAACAAAATGTGTGTCTGTGTGTGGTCACTACTTGTTACTTATGCCACACTACAGTGGATTAACCCTTTAGCATTTAAACCAACCGTATCCAACCAGAATTATCTCACCTCTTTCTGTTCAAACCGGCCATAACTGGCTGCTCATACTTATATGAACGTATTGTTCTCAAAATAAATATCAAAATTCCATAGATTCAATATTATATGAGATAATGTGTTTACTGTGAAAATACAATAGTATATATAGAGAAATATAAATGCTAAAGGGTTAATACATAAAATGTTTATTTTAATGTTTGTACTGTGTTGTTATGTTAAAATGATAACATTATGGTTATATCTTTATTATATTTGGATTGTTTTTTTTTAGGATGAACTCACTGCTAGAAGGATGATCCCAGAAATACCCCGTGAACATTTTGGACACAGAATACTTATCAAAGTTTTCCAAATGAAGTAATTCTCTAAAAAATTTATTTAATATATATACTCAAATATAAGCTGAGGAATATGTGACCAAAAAAAAATTGTAAAATGGTGGTGGGTGGGGTTGGCTTATATTTGCCATCTAAACAATGTGTCAATTAGTTGCCTTGGCTTATAAATGGGGTTTGAATTTTTTACCATTTCTCAGACATAAAATATGAGTTTTGGCTTATATTCGGATCAGTTTATATTCAAGTATATATACTTATGTTTTACAAAGCACTGAGAGAATTTGATAATGTGAGAATCCCAAATATAGAAAATGACCCAATAGATGTATGGTTCAATTCCTTGCAGGCACTTCTGTCAAATATTTTTCATCCCTAACAGTTTTTTTACCCAATTTTCTCAACTATTTATAGTGGTCAACTGTTATTACAGTAATTTTCTACTTTTGAGACTCACATTTTGAGATATTTATATTTAAAAAAATTTTTAATCTCATTGCTATTTGTATGATTTCTGTCTTCTCACATTTCATGTAATCTTATAAACCAGTTTTACATTATCTTTACAGCTTACTCTACTCTATTCATCATCATCATCATCATCATTTAACGTTCACTTTCTCTGTTAGCAAGGGTTGGACGGATCTACATAGAGCAAGTCATACTAAAGCAAATACAAGTGGCTGAAATGGGGTTCCTCCGAAAAGTCTTTGGAGTAATGTTACTCAATAGAGTGTGCAGCTCAGAGATCAGAGGGTCACTCCAGGTAGAGCTACTAGTTCTCCGAATTGAAAGATCACAGCTCCGATACTATGGGCATGTGGTTAGAATCTCTGGACATTCTAACGAATCGCTGGACATATTTTACGAGCAAAACCAACTAGCAGAAGACCCAGGGGTAGATCCTAAGCAAGATCAGTTGGAGATGGCTGCTTCTGACAGGACCCACAGGAAGGAGTGTTTGAGGACTCTGCCCCACGACCCTCTCAGGAGTAAGTGGGAGAAGAAGAAGGAGGCCCCACAACACACTTCAATCTCCTCAATATTAGACAATTTTTTATAGTTGGATGTCCTTCCTCATACTGACCCTTTTCGTCACCCTTTACTTCGTGGCGGGATTCTAAAATAGACCTATATCATCGTCACACATTTGCTTTCCATGTTGGCATGTTCAGTGAACCACATCTTTCTTCCCTTCTGAATGTTAACCACTTTATAGAGTGTACTGGGTTCATTTTATTGTGGCACCATTGCTACCACTTTACAGATAGTACAGGTTACATATTATTCAGTGTACTGGATGCATTTTTATCATGGCACCAGCACCATAATTTATTGTGTCACTAGCACTAGTAAGTTTGTCATGTTCTCAGGAAAGCTGAAGAGTCCTCTCTATCATATATCCTTATATTGTTTCCGTTTGATTGCCAACCACTTTACAGAGTGTATTGGGTGCGTTTTATTGTGCTATCCACACTAGAGAAGTTTACAAGTCCTCTCTACCTTATGTCATCTTAGTTTGTTTGTACACCAATTGACAGGGTGCTGAGTGCATTCCATTATTGCATCAACACTAGAGAGGTTGTCTCATCCACTGCAAGTTATAAAGGGACTTCTCCAGTTTATGCACTCTTATCTCTTGCCACATTTACTTTTAGCTTTCCACCATTCTTACTAAACAGGTCTCTTTTAGTATGGCAAGTTACCAATCAACACAAATATGTTTGGGAATATTTTGTTTTAATCTTTTATTTATTTTTGTCTTGCTAGAATCTTGTTCCTACTGCAAATCTTGTCCGTGGCGTCCAGTAGATTGCCTTGTAGAAATTGTTCCTCACTATTGTAGGCATCAAGTAGGACTTATCTAAATTTGTCACCAAAGAAAGGGTTGGGAGGGCTTAGTTGTGTCAAGGATACAACCTCCCTAGTGTTGTGCCATGATAAAATGCACCCAGTACTCTCATTAAAATGGTTGATAATTAGGAAGGACATTTAGCTGTAGTAAACCTGCTAAACATAGTGTTGAGAGGACTTTTCAGTTGTGTCAAAGGCATAACAACCCCCATAGTGCCTCCAGTACACTTTATAAAGTGTAGGAACACATGTGAATGAGATCCATTCACCAAACTGTCTGTAAGGACAGTGGCTCCAGTTCAGTGATGACTGCAACCTATTCTAGCATGGAAAAACAGATATTAAATGATGATGATGATAATGATTTTAAATCCAATATCACCTAGCATTGTTCACAACAGGATAACTTGTCTAACCCATGCCAGTGTGGAAAAAATGGACGTTAAACAATGATGATGATCTTATCTTCCCTTATTTAACTCCTTTAAAAATATTAAAAAAAATAAGTAGCTGAGTGTGTTATCATGTGATATCTCATCCTGTCTCGCCTGTGTTATATCTTTCTTTCTCTTTCCAGACTGGAACTTGATATTGAACCTATTTTTGTATCTCTGGCACTCTATGATGCCAAAGAAAAGAAAAAGGTATTTTTATTAGCATTTAGTATCACAGATAACTGTATGTGTCTGCTCCTGTGTGTGTGTGTGTGTGTGCGTGTGTGTGTGTGTGCTTGTGTATATGTGTTTGTGTGGATGTGTGTGCTTGGGTATATGTGTCTGTGTGGATGTGTGTGCTTATGTGTACATGTGTGTATGTGAATGTTTGAGTGCATGTGTGCTCTTGTGCATGCTTGTGAGTATTTGTGCTTATCTGTTCTTGTGTGTATGTGCTTCTGAGTATGTGTAAGCATATACGTATGTATGTATTTAGGGGTGTGGAGGTGCATGATTGTGCACATGTTAGTGTACTATTTTATGTATACATCCTGGTATGTATGTGCAACCATATGTGTGTGTATCTTCTTACATCTGAGTGGGCTTGCGTGTATGCACTTGCATGCTTGTGTATGTGTGTGCTTTAGTATTTGTGTGTGTGCTTGTGTGTGCAATGATTCACACACATTAATAGACCAGATCTTATATATAATCTGCCACTGTTCAGAACTGAAAATATGAAGTGTGTCAGAAAAGTAACAGGACTTAGTGTGTTGCGTGTGCTATAAGTGGGGTAGGGATCAGTAGATTGCGTCACCATGTGACATAATATCCGGAGAGTATATGACTGTGATCTCAGCTTTGCGCAGCCATTGTACGTTTTTTCATGTGCTTTTGTAATAGCTCCTCAACTTTAGGCTGTTGAGCGATGGGCACCGAGCAACAAACCAACCAGAAGGGGGATTATTTCAAAGGGGAAAACTTGTAGTTTGGATTTGAAATATTCTTTTTTGCGACCTCCAACCAGTTTCTCTTCTGACACACCTCGTATTTTCAGGTTCTGAGATAGAAAATCAGGCAATTTGCCTTGTTTGTTCATACTCTTTTTCTAGCCCATGGGCTGTAGCTATGCTGGGGTACCACCATATTAATTTGTTTTCAATATTTTCATATTTTGCAGATATCTGAAAATTTCTACTTTGATATGAACAATGAGTTCACAAACCGAATGATAAATATGCATGTACCCAACAAAGACCGCTCAACTCGGAGCCAGAATGCAATATTTAGCTTAACATACCCCTCTCCTGATGTTTTCCTTGTAGTTCGCGTACGTAATGTTTTGAACTTCTGTATATAAGTATCTATATATTTTTTTCATTTTATAACCATGTTGTCAAACGAAGAGTCGGAAGAACTTTTCACCAGTCTCAAAGACATGACAACCTTCTTAGTGTTTGTTATCTACACAATAAACAGACCCAGTACAATCTATAAGGTGGTTGGTGATAGGAAGGGCATCCAGTTGTAGAAAGCTTGCCAAACAAGGGGTTGAGGGTTCTCTTCAGCTAACCTCCCTAGTGTTTGTTGGTGATTTACAAGAGAAATACAGCCAGAAATCTGCCAAACAAAGAGTTGAGAGGATTCTCAATTGTTGATTTAAATGAGAAACACACCCAGTACACTCTGTAAACTGGTTGGTGATTGGCAGGGCAACCAGTTAGAAAACCTGTCATAAAAGGGGTCATGAGATCATTCAACTGTGTCAAAGACATAACTATCTGGTTTAAAATACGTTTTTATTTTTAATTTATGTATCTGGGTATGGACACTAAAAATGTCAGCTGCTTGTACAATTGACTTCAGTTGTTAGTATTTAAAGATTTAAAAAATTACTTTTGTCCAACTTATGCTACCATGGAAAAATGGACATAAAATTGATGATGACACTTGCAATGCATGTTGTAAGGGGTGATTAAAGTTGTTGTCAGGAAGGGCATCTAACTGAAAAGTATTGCCTCAGAAAGGATAATCCACATGTAAGGTATGCCTTGTGATATTATCATGCTGGCTAAATAATGACTGAATAGTCCGTAAATATGAAATTAATGCATACGAGGGTCAGTTGAAAAGTTCATAGGCTGACCAAGATACTCTCATGGAATGACCAAATGGGGTTTATTTTTCAACATAGTCCCTGGAAGAAACAATGCTGTTATTAATGAGAAGAGTTGAAATTAGTGCATGCAAGATTTCACAGCTCTAGCATCACTCCTTCAGAGTCAGCCTATAAACTTTCAGTTGACCCTCATAGATACCTGTGCATTGTACGAGGCAACTAAAATTGTTGGTGCCATGAAGAGCATCCTGATATAAAATACTGCCTCAAAAAGTATCACATTATGAGTATGAAGTTTATAATGGAGACTGCAAACCTCTGTTTCAACAGAGTAGGAATCAAAACTTATGACCTTATGATTGATATCAACTCTGAACACTAGGCTGCTTACATTCTTTGGCCTGTAGGCTATGTACCTTTTATTGACAATGGATAACATTATTTTTAAAATCAATTGCCAAGATCCCAGACCTTATTTGCTTACTGAGTGTGGTGGAGCTCATGAAATCGGACCTAAGAGATAATATTTCCATAGGTCTTTCCATTGCTGATACTATCTACCAGGTGCAACTCCTGGCAGAAGAAGCAACGTGAAATAAAATGTCTTGCTCAAGGACATAAGACATCATCCGGTAATCAAACTCGCAACCTCACAATTGTGAATCCAATTCTCTAACCACTAACCCTCTCACCTTCAAAATAACATAATAAAAATTGTATTTGTTTGATATTGAATGAAAGATTTTATTTTACATTTCTCATTATTTTTCATCTTCAGCTGGAAAAAGTTTTACAGCAAGGAGAAATCAATGAGTGTGTTGAACCGTACATGAAAGAAGATAAGGTATGACATTTATGGTTGTATTTATTTAATAGTTAAAATGTTTTATTCACAGTTATATAAATAACATTACAAATGAATTTTACAGTATATATGTATATGCGTGTAATTGTACCATAAATACCCTTATGGATGACAATTCTCGTCTTCAAAAACTCCCAGCATATCAACAAGCAATCCTACACCAATTACAAACATAGAATTTGTAATGTCTAGTGTGGAAACCAAAACAAATTCTTTGGATGTTTTTTTTTTCTTATTTCTATTTTTTTTATTTTTCCTAATTACTTTGTTGCTTGTATGGTGGATGTTTCAGATTAGAGAAGATAAACACAAAACCAACGCTGTACAATTCTGCGAAAGACTTGGTAAATATAGAATGCCTTTCGCCTGGACCGCCATCTATCTCATGAATGTCATCAGTGGTGCTGGCAGTCTAGAGCGAGATTCATCAATGTCATCAGAGAAATCTGAGCCAGAGATGTCCCGAACTGCCAGCCTAGGTAACTCTTTTATTTATTTCTAATTTCTCTTCTCCATGGTTATCTCCCTTATTTTTTCTGTACCTGTCTATCTGTCTGTCTTTTTCACCATTAATCCTTTCATTATCGTATTACTTATGAAAGACACTGCTTATTATTTTCAGTTAATTTTGAAAATAATTTAACTTTATCGTTATTAAGCTAGAGTTTAGAACATAACTGAAGGTTTCTTACATAAAATCAAGATTGAAGGTTTTTTTAATAAATATAAAAACTTTAAAATATCAACCAAGGGTATTTTCAAGTGGTTTGGTATGAAAAGAATTAATATGCTGTATATATATTCATGTATCAGTCAAACTGGTAGATAAGTTGCTTGTCCATATTTCATATATTTACAATGTACTATATATTTTGAATTGCGATTTTGTAGATCTTGTAAATAAGTTGTATTCTGTTTTTTCATGGACTAAGTTTAGCTTATACACAAGTAGATATCTGTACCATGCATTTTGAATTGAGGTTTTGTAGAAACAATAAAGTCTGTCACATGGTGTGACATTTCATGTTGGAATTATGACGAAGGTGTGATTTATATACAAGTATTCTATGTACCATGTAATTTGAATTGAAGTTGCATGTTGATTTTTCATGGAAAAGGTGAGACATATACTCCAGTATATTGTGTGTACCATGCATTTTAAATTGGGGCATTGCAGGATTAGAAAATAAGTCACATCATAGTTTTTCTTGTTGAATTTTCATGGAAAGGTGCAACATATACACAAGTATTATTTTATTATTATCATCATCATTATCATTATGATTTCTCTCTATGGTTGAAATGTGTCTAATACTTTCTTCTTTAGCTGGAGTAAGTCAGATACTCTTCGACTATTGTAAGTATCGATTCCCCCTCCCCCACCTTCAGGAACAATTCCCCTGCAAAAAGTGCACATTTGCAAAGCTACCAGATGTATTGTATTGTACAAGCACCACCTGGACTTTCTGTTGTTAGCATGAGAGGTTGGCAGAGTTGCTTTGGCATTCTTTTTTTTTTTTCACCAACACCTTGACCATTACCACTACTACTTCCACTATCACTGTTTTTATCATCATTAGAAGAACCCAGAGAGGTGGACAAAATATTTTGTGAATATTTTGTTACTAATTTAAAAAAAAATATATTCTGAGTTCAAATCCTGCCAAGGCTAACTTTGTTTGCCTTTTATCATTCTGGAGTTGATAAATTAAAGCACCAGTCATATTATAGAGTGGGTTCACATCTTAACATACTTTTAAATAGAGCTGTTTTGAACAAGTGTGGTTAGGAAGATATTTTTGGAATAATGAGAAAAGTCCAACACAAGAATAGCTGTTAAAACAGCAAAATGCTGTCAACGAGGTCGTCGGATAAAATTTACCTCAAAGAACAGAAATCAGAAGGTAGAAGTGTGTTGGCTCACAGTGGTGATAGGAAGGAGAAAAGGAAGAAAATGAATGACACAAGATCACACAAACATCATTTCTCATCAGCTCTCAGACCGGCTGTAGGTTTGCACGATTTAACGTCCTGTTCCACATGAAGCTGTATCGCCTGATGTAATAGAGAAAACACTTCCCTCTACGACTATTATTCTCTTTTCAAGTTTTATCAACACCTACAGAACCTAATGTTATGCCTTCTCCAAAACAGACATACATAGGCACTATTATATTAGACTCTTGAACAAATGTGATTTTTTTTTTATAACATGGAGGGTGGGGGGAAAATTGACCACATTAGGTACAATTCCACAGTATTGTTGCATTTCTTTACATTGAGTTCAAATCCTGCTGAAGTCAACTGTGCTTTTCATCATCTAACACCTAATAAAGTACCACTCATGTACATGGGAGTGGAGGAGGGTTCAATATCTTGTTCTCACTCTAAAAGGTGGTTATGTATATTATTGCCCTATTATTCAGGAAAAACTCTATATTTTCCCAATAGTTAAACCTCAGTTGTAATAATAAAATTATCAAAACATGAGAATTTTATTTAGTCACATTTAGGGCTGCAGAATGGCAGTGTCTGACAAAATGCCATTGCGGTACTTTTCTGGCCCTTTACATTCTAAGTTCAAATGCCGTTGAGGTTAGCTTTGCCTTACTTCCTTACAAGGTCAATAAAATAAAGCACCAGTAATGCACTGGGGTCAGTTTAATCGACTTTGCCCTCTCACAAAATTGTTCGCCTTGTGCCTAAATCAGAAACCATTATTCTATCAATTTCCTCTCTGAGACAAATGAGGTTCAATTATACTAATTCCAAAATAACAAAAATTGTTGATTTATTAAATATCATTTGTAAACAAATGTTATCAACACATATTTACAATCTTGCCATTTGAAATGAATATTTTTAAACTCAGTATAAGTTTAGGGAAAAATTGTACTCCTGTATAAAGTGGTCCTTTCATTTTTCCCTTAATTTTAGTTTTAAAAATGTCATATTATGCAGGAGAAAATACAGTATATATGCCTATGTGTGCTGAATAGCAAGGAAAAGCGGATGTAAAATGATGATGATGATACATATGTGTATATATATATATATATATATATATATATATATATATATATATATATATACTTATTTAAAGTATTGTATAATATGTATGCTGAATATGCTTCTCGGTGAACAAGCATCAATAATTCAAATTTAAACAAATATATCTATATAGCCATATATCATTAGAGAAACATATAATATTTTGTACATATATATATAAAGCATATAATGCGGTGGATTGGCAGGATCGGTAGAGAGTCGGACGCCATGCTTTCCAGCATAGTTACGTCCCTTTACGGTCTGAGTTCAATCCCGTCGAGGTTAATTTTGCCTTTCATCCTTACGGGGTCGATAAAATAAAGTACCAGTAATGTACTGAGTAATTGATGGCCTTGTGCCAAAAAGTAGAAACAATTATATACTTTAAGGTGGAAAAATTAAAATACAAAATACCCTTATATCTGTCATGCTAACAGTGATGGCAAATATAATAGGACTGGACGTTGTCCTCTAGAAGCAGGTGTGATATACCAGTCGCATATATATATTAATAAAATAGACGTTAAACGGTGATGATGATGATGAATCGTCTAACCCATGGAAAAATGGACGTTAAACGGTGATGATGATGACTCAAAATTGTGGGGCCCATATGACAAAGACAATGGGAAAAAAGAATGTACAAAACTGACAATCCATTCTCGTAATCAATTTTTGGAAATCCTTACAGTTTTGGTGCATTAAAGTTGCTATCATCATAGTCTGGTTCACAGAACAAAAAGTACTTAAATCAGTTGAGTTACGTCCCTTGAAAGTTGACTGAACCGTTCATTAAATATTAATCGAATAAATAAGTATCAATCAAAATATTGGGATCAATGTAATCAATTAAAACACAGGTGCTAACACTCGTCTGAAAAGTCTGGCACTTATAAAATAGATTAAAATCATCATCATCAGATGTCTATTTTCCATGCTGGCTTGGGTTGGGTGGGGTGGGTTGTCATGCTGAGACTTGAGGGATTAGAGAAGCATATCTTGTACATACATTATAATTTTGGCATGGTTTCTACATGCCCTTCCTAATACCAACTTCTTTGAATTTATTTGGTGCATTTTATCATGGTTCTAGTACTACCACTTACAAAGTGTAGTGGATACCTTTTATCATGACACCAACACTAATGTACATAGTATATTATAAAGTGCATATTGATAAATTATATTTCAGTATTGATATGTTAAATTAATATTTTATTTTACTGTGGATATCGCCCACTGTTGTTGAAAAAGATGGATTTTTTTTTCCTGCTCATTACTATTATTATCAACATTATCATCATCATTAACATTGTCATCATTATCATTATATCAAGTAATCATCATCATCAATGTTATCAGCAATAGTGTTATATATTAGTTTTCACTATATGCTGCTAGATGTTAGTAGAGTCACTTTTATAGTGCCTAAGTCATTTGTTAGTCTGCTGCTTGCTTTGTGTTGTGACCACATACCTACCTGTTGTCTTATCAGGTAGGCAAGAGATACTTCTCACCTGCCTCATTAGTGTTTCTTTACTTTCTATTATGTTTCACAGTCTGAAATTATTAGTATTTTACTTTATATATAACACATATTCACGCACTTTTATATTTTCTACACACCTCTATGGATGCTAATTCTTGGACACATCATCAGTGTTCTATACTGGTGTCACTGGATGTTTCAGGTCTTACAATGTACACCCTCAACCAGGTGATCTGCTCAAGGTTAATCAAGCCTCAAGCAATGTCCAAGGGGCACACACACTATTACCTACCCAACTAGTCACTTCACTTTAGTCATATCCATCTAGATGCCCTCTCTGCTGCTTCCATTTTATTTTTGGTGGCTCTCCTCCTACTTGCTACCATAATTCTGTAGGTTTTATTTGAATAGTACTGTAGGTTTTATTTGAATGAAAGAGTGTATACATACAAACTAAACTGTTTTTCGGAAGTCTCTGAATTACATGTTAATATCCCTGTGTTATGAAAACTAGTTGGACTAGTTAATCCGGATACAAACCACAAACTTCTTGACTAATTCATCTGGTACACTATTAACTCAGCCATCTATATCTGCCCTAAATCTATACCAGTCTATCTTGAAAATAATTTAGAACATGGTTTTAAAAGAGGATTTGAAAAATACACTTAACTCTGCCCCTGTCCCACCTGTTATTTCTCTTTCTCTGTTTTATTAATTCTGTTTTTCTATCTCCCTGTTATTTAATTCTGTGTCCTCTCTCTCTCTCTCTCTCTCTCTCTCTCTCTCTCTCTCTCTCTGTCTCTGTCTCTGTCTCTCTCTCTCCCCTCTCTCTCTCTATATATATATATATGCCTGTATGTGTCAATCTCTCTTTATTATACTAACACTGTGTTTTCACTTTATCTCTCTCATTCTTTAGACAGAAGAAGTGCAGCACATGCTCCACCATACGAAAATTTCCGCAGACGTCCACGTGATGACTCCCAAGTACGTCGTGGCTCTCTTGACAGAGGGCGCACAGGTTATGAAAAGAGGCGCAGCTGGTCACCAGATGATTATGGTTCCAGTTTAGACACATTCTCCCCTGTTACCCTAACAGTGTCGAGCTTCTTTAGACAAGTAATATAACTTTTATTATTATTGTGTTTGTGTTTCTTATTGTTGTTTAGTCTCAGATCAGCTTTGATCCAGTAAACTTAATGATCAAAGGTGTATTCTGTTCTACTGGTTTCCGTCATTAAACTGCAGCCATGATGGGGTACTGCCTTCATTTAGTTGGTCATATTGACCACAGCAATAGTGACCACAAGAGATTGTTACATCCTCTCAACCTTACATTGTCTTGTTTTATTAAGGAAACATTACTCAGAGGGTGAATAG
The DNA here is from genome assembly GCA_964016885.1 of Eledone cirrhosa. Classification (NCBI taxonomy): domain Eukaryota; kingdom Metazoa; phylum Mollusca; class Cephalopoda; order Octopoda; family Eledonidae; genus Eledone; species Eledone cirrhosa. Next base: position 92,651,130 of record OZ024742.1, on the reverse strand, counting down.
AAGATAAAGCAATGACAGAAGGACCAAGTTGAGAGTATGATGGGAGAGACAAAGTGAGTTGTAGTGGTGGTCAGGTATGGTAGAGGTGGGAGAAAAAGAAGACTGTTGAAGTGGGGTAACAGAAGAGTATCAGAAATGGTCATTTTTCCACGTTAGCATGGGTTAGATGAGTTGACCCATTGTGAGACAAGCCAGATCAGATTGTTGGTAAAAGATGTTAGGAATATGAAAAACAAGTGCTGTGGATTGGCAGAATCATTAACAAGTCCGACCAATTCATTTGCAGTATTACGGCTCTTTACATTCTGAGATCCCAGCAAGGTCAACTTTGCCCAAGTACTAGTGTTATCCTTCCCCAAAATTGCTGATCTGTACCTAAATTAGAAATCAATATTACTGCAAAGACAAACAAAAAATGCCTTTTGGTGATACAGCAGTCATAATAATCTACCATTTACTATTTCAGGAAGGAGATAAATTGAGTGATGACGATTTGTACAAATTTTTGGTGGACATGAAACGGCCTTCCTCAGTGTTGAAAAGACTCAAGAGCATCTCAGGTGAGTTATCTTTTCAGTATGCATATACCATATTTGATGGTTTATAAGATGCATGGGCTAAGACGCACCTCAATTTGGGCAGGCATTTGAAAAAAAATTAATGGTTTAAACTACAAATGTCAGGTGAAAGGTATAAAGTTCGTACTTCGTATTTTTTATATTCATTCTAGTTGTAATATTTTAGTACATTTTTAAAACATAAGGAAGTGTGAAAATAAATTTAGTTTATTTTCAACATGGTATTTTTTGTTGAAATATTTAGTATATTTTTCAAACAACAGGAAGTGAAAATAAATTTATTTTATTCATTATGAAATTTATTAAAATTGTAGCTTTTGTTTAGAAGTGATCGCCACCTTGTTTTGCAGAATTGTTTGTGGTTTAATTTAAGGGCCACTGTAGTACTTGAACTCCACTATCTGGTAACTCAAACAGACCCATGACCTTGAAAGATACAGAGTGATTTTCTGGGACATTTTTTTAGAAAAAGGACATCTTACAAGTTGTCAAATACAGTATATAAATATATATATTTACATTTACTTCAATTTGATTTTTCATATTTTAGGTATACTAAAATTTGACGCTTTACCATGTCCCGAAGAAGTTTCCTATTGCCGAACCCCTGAACTGTATAAAATCTACCCTTTTCCTGAAGACAAATTGAAAGATATCTGGGAAACTAAAGAAGTCCAAGAATTTCCTTCTAAGGAGGTTTATGTGCCATTTACAAGCTACAGGTAAGTTATATATGATGTTACTCTAGTTGTTAGAATAAGAACAGAGTAGTAAAAATTCAAGGAGCTTCTACCTCCATTGAAAATCAAAGTTTTTTCTCTCTAAGCAAAGGATAGATTATATGATGACTGCATGCAAAGTGCAATGTTGCATAATAATAACACATGGGATAGTGAAGGCAGAGGGAATGCAAAAGCTAGAGAGAAACAAACCAAGCATGCTCCAATTGATGTAGAAGGTTAGTGTGTGTGAATGAGTTCCAATATTTTTTCTATGTATCTATGCTTGAGTGTATGTGCATTCTTGTTTCTAGTCATTAAAACTTAATTATTCTGTTGATATTCAGAACTGTGGGTTGGTAGAATTGTTAGTGAATTGAATGACATGCATTGCACTATTTCATTATAAAGTCTGTCATGAGCCCCGAGGCTCATCGTGCTTATCCCGGTTTCCATGGCATTAAGTGACTGAGAGTACAAGATTCTTCCCTGGATAAGATGCCAGTTCATTGCAGAGTTAAACCCCCAGCTATTGCTTGTACTCATTTTCAGCTGAGTATACTGGAGCAACATGAAATGAAGTGTTTTGCTCAAGAACTCAACCCACAACACCCTTACCCCTAGGCCATGCACCTCCACAGTATTTCATTATGGCTCTCTACATTCTGGTTTCAAATCCCACTGAAGTTAACTTTACCTTTCATATTTCCAAGGTCAATAGAATAAAGTACCAGTCAAGTACTGGGGTTAATATAATCGACTTCTTCCCCTCCAAATTACTGGTCTTGTGCCAAAATTAGGAATCATTATTCTGTTGATATTCATGGACTGAAATCTTCTTTTTTTTCTTTTTAGGAATTTACTTTACGTGTACCCTAAACACTTCAATGGTGTCAACCGCCAAGGTTCAGCTAGAAATATTGCTATTAAAGTACAATATATGATTGGAGAAGAAGAAAGCCAAGCTTTGAATGTGAGTAAAATGTTAAGCCTACTTCAAAGATAATGTTAATGTTATATCTTGATATATTTATACACACAAATACATGCACTCACACATTTTGCTAATGCTCTTAGGATTGACAGCAGGACCATACAATTTCATTTGTTTTCTTACATAAATGTGAGGCCATTTAGCGGTATCAACCATGATAATATGCCATGTGTATTTATATATTTATAAGTTCCGAACCTGACTGGACTCATAACATGACAATCAGTCAAACCCATGCAAGCATAGAAAAATAGATGTTAAGTAATGATGAAGATATATCTCCATCTGTACACACACGCACATCATCATCATTGTTTTTAGGTTCGCTTTTCCATGCTTGCATGGGTTGGACTGGTCCTTCTCTACATGGAATTTGAGATCTCCTCTATGATTTTCAGTGATTTGAGATCACTCTCACAACCTCATCCCAGGTTTTTCTTGGTCTATCTCTATCATGGCTTCCTTCCACTGGCATTTCCTGGCACTTCTTCACCCAATGGTCATTGTCCTATCTTGGACTCTAGAAATGAAATACTTTCAATATTATTGCTGTCATTATTAACAACATTGGTCCACTAGTGTGAAATAAACTTTAAACTAGTTTATCTCTTTTCTATATGTTTCTATGTTCTAAGTCAAAATTAGTATTCCATTTTATTTTCTCATAAACATTTTAGAATATATTTGTCCTATTATTTTCTTCCCTAGGTAATATTTGGTAAATCAAGTTGTCCAGAATTATCGAAAGAAGCATATTCAGCTGTGACATACCATAACAAGTAAGTACACTGAATTAGTGACTGTGTTTTTAAACATACATTATTTAACTTCATATTCTCTTGATTTATGGAATGAGGCATGGGTGATGAATATAGAACATCAGAGATAGCCAAAAGATGTGGGAGTTCAATTCCTTGCCTCTATCTACAGGGGAACTTTACCTAATTTTATTAACTATCATTTCTAATTGTTTTTACATTTGGCACAAGGCCAGCAACTACTCAGTACATTACTGGTACTTTATTTTATCAACCCGTAAGGATGAAAGGCAAAGTTAACCTCGGCGGGATTTGATGACTGTCTATTATGGTCAATAACTGGAAAGAAAGAATTGTTGGCATGGCTTGTGTCAATACTGGCCAAAACCTATCAAAGTTATTATTATATAGTGATTGAAACCAGTATTATTATAATCAAAGTGAAATTGTTAGCCTTGTGCCTAAATCAGAAATCATTATGGTCTTTTGCATTGGGATGCCCATATTTTAAATTTCAAATTTTCCCAAAGCTTTTTAAGTCAACTGCTTTGTGTTCTCTTAATTAGTTGTATTGATCTACATCTTAACTGAAACCATTTTGTTTCTTTACATCTTTTATAACACTGAATATAAAGACTGATTTTGATTTTATATATTACCATTGCAGATCTCCACAATTTTATGAAGAAATCAAAATCAAGCTGCCAGCTAAGTTGTCAAAGGCTCATCATCTTCTCTTCTCATTCTACCATGTTAGTTGTCAGAACAAAAAGAATGAGCCTACCCCGGTGGAAGTTCCTATAGGATACACTGTAAGGAATATGTCTTTACTGTTATTTTGTAATTGACTGCGAAGAGTGAAAAAAGGCGAATATTGGACATGGTCCATAAAAATGCTTATGAACGTTAAATCATGACGTAAAATATAGGCCGGCAAATACGGGATATTGTTATTAATAATTTAGTGTTAAAAAGTGTGAAAAAACATATATTGCCACAAAAAAAAGCCATAAAAAAATTGCGGAAGATATTTACGATTCTGCAAATATGCTGTGGTTACCACGAACAATTATTAGTTAGGTTCTGTTGGGGGTACAATATATATATATATACTAAGGTAAAAAAAAATATATATAGGAAGTGACAGAAAAAATGACTGCAGTTTAATTGAAAGCCCAAATATTACATGATGAATACAGTTGTTTGTTTTGCAGTAATACAAAAAAAAAAAGAATGTGCATGAAACAGCCTAAACATCATGTAATATTTGTACTTATTTTGCTCTGTCCATTTTCATGACTGATGTCTTCTCAATATGACTATTTTCAATATATGACTAGTTAAGAATTATCTTGTTTGCATGTTTCCCACGTCCTTGTCATTAACAACCATCAGTACATTATTTATCATTAATATTATTATTATTGGATAAAAAGTGCCCAGTCCACACTGTAAAATGGTTATGTTGGTAGCACAACAAAAAGCACCCAATCCACTCTGTAAATTGGTCATGTTGGTGTCACAACAAAAAGCTCCCAGTTCACATAGTTAAGTGGTTCTGTTGGTGCCACTATAAAAACCACACAGTCCATACTGCAAATGTGGTTGGCTTTAGCAAGGACATCCAGCCATAGAAACTAAGCCAGAAACAGTTTTGTATGAGCAAGACATGGTCATCTGATCTGACTTGTCTCACAATGGGACAATTCATCTAACCCATGCTAGCATGGAAAAAAGGATGTTAAATAATGATGAATCTTTAATTGTTGAGGACTAGATTCTCTCTCTAGTGTTGGTGTCACAATAAAAAGCAGTTTCAAAAGTGGTAGTGCTGGTGTCAGAATAAAATGCACCCACAATGGATTAGGAGGTGCCTTCGGCTAATTGAAAGACATAACCTCTACAGTGCTAGTGTCACGATAAAATGCACTCATGTAAATGAGATGCTTGTCTCCTGTCCCATCTAAAAAAAGGATTGACTTGGTCTGTGAAGACGCATCCAATACTTGCTAGTAGGGAAAATGGACGTTAAATGATGATGACATTATACTGTGTATTTCCTTATAATAATAATAAAATTATTGCATTCTTTTTCTAGTGGCTGCCCTTACTTAACGATGGTCGAGTATCTGTTGGAGATTTTCAGCTGCCAGTATCAATGGAAAAACTTCCTCCTCGATATAGCTTACATTCCGATGTAAGTACCAAACTCTAGACTGATTTGCACTGTCTTTTTCATATCTTATTTTTTGTTGAGTGTGTGCTTATTAGGTGTTTATATTTAATACAGGGTGTGTGTGTGCATTGCATACAGTATGTGAATGTATATTGCATACAGTTTTAAGGCATGTGCTTAGGACTTTTTACTCACAATCGTATGGTCATGAGTTCCTGGCAGCACATTGTAGCCTTGAGCAAGGAACTTTATTTCATTTACTCCAGTTCACTTAGATGGCATAAGTAAGCTATACTTGAATTCAAAGAGCCAGCCATTATATACCAAGGTATTGTTTCATGCTGAATCTCCCTGAGAACTATGTTGAGGCTGCAAGTGTTTGTCAAATGTTCAGCCACTTGTATGTTAATTTCACAGGCAGACTGTTCCATAGCTCAAACAACTGGAACACTTCTTGTAACTGATGGAGGTCAAACACACACACATTGCATGCAAATGTATGCATTTATCTAGGTGTTAAATCCATATGTATGTGTTAGTAATTGTACCTGGATATAAAGTATATGTTGATATGTTGAATGTGTATTTGCATGCGAACTTGAGGAAGGCATGGGATGAAGTGGTGAGGGCTGACCTCATGAAGCTGAAGCTCATGACAAAAGATAACAACAGACTGTGATGATTGATAACATGTGATGCTGAAGAAAACACATGCATGCACACACACCCATATCATCATCATTGTGCATGTTGTTTTACGAAGGTTGCTGAAAAGTTCATAGGCTGACCAAGGCATTCTCATGGAATGAGCAAATGAGGTTTATTTTTCAACATACTCCCTGGAAATAATACAGTTGTTAATAAGAATCGTTGAAATTATTGCATGCAAGCTTTTATAGCTTTAGCATTACCCCATTATAGTCAGCCTATGAACTTTTCAGCTCACCCTCGTATATACATATATGTGTATTTGTTATATAAAACCTTTATGTTGTTAAATTTTGTTTTGTATTAATGATGTATACTGTTGTTGTAACACGTCTTAATTCATATATATATATATATATATATACATGTGTGTGTGTGTATGTGCATGCATTTGGAATTTATGGAAGTCATAGTTGCACAAAAGCAACTCAAGTCAATATATCTGAATTAGCCTAATTAACACTCATGAAATGGGTTCGTTGTCTTACAGTGGCAATTGATAAATGGAATTTGAAAGGACTGTGGACAGAAGGTATAGACATTGCGTAGAGTTTGGAGAGAAAGTAACAACAACAAATGCCCAGGAAAGAAAAAAATGCTTATGTGGTCAAATGCATAACTATACATTTATGGCAGTACAATCATAAATTGCTACAAGAAAAAGGTGATACCTTAGAAAGGAGCAACTATAGAGGAATAAAACTAAAGGACCAAATTATGAAAGTGATGGAATGAGTTATAATGCAATAAATTAGAGAGAGTGTCAAATTAGATGAAATGCAGTTTGGTTTCATGCCTGAGAAAAGTACTACAGATGCCCTCTTTTTAGTGAGGCAACTACAAGAGAAGTTCCTAGCCCAAAATAAACCACTATACCTAGATTTCATTGATCTAGAAAAAGCATTTGACAGAGTGCCCCAACCTTTTATCTGGTGGTCCTTAAGGAAATTAGGTGTAGAAGAATGGATTGTGAGATCAGTGCAAACCATGTACAGAGGAGCTGTCAGCAAAATGAGTGTACAAAATGAGTTTAGTGAGGAATTCAAAGTACATGTAGGAGTTCATCAAGGTTCTGTTCTTAACCCACTACTATTCATTATAGTTCTCCAGGCTAAAACAGTCATCCATAGCTGGTCAAGATTAATGAAAGGTCGCAATCCCAAGGTACCAGGTAGATTTCTAGGTCTGAATATATATGTGTGTATATATTTATATAAACACACACACGCATGCATATATATATATATATATAAACACATACACACATATATTGATACATACATACTCACACATGTGTGTTTGTCTATACAATTTATATATTTATTTCAGTCACAGAATATAAAGTGGATGGATAATCGTAAACCACTATTCTCAGTCAATATCCACTGTGTGTCATCAATCCACACTCAGGTAAGTGCCACATCCCAAATACTCTATATATTTAAATTACTCTAGCTACTATTGCCAAATCCAACCCTCCTTTTCCATTCAATGTATTTCCTAGGTGTCTTCATACCTTCTATCATGACTGCACGACATTAAAAATTCAACTCTTCACTCTAATATTGCAAAGTTTCATAACAGTTTCACAAGTATTTGAATTAATAAACCCACAAACTCATTTTTAGATATTTTTTGCTAAATCATTACAGGATGTTATAAGTTAAGCAGTCTGAAAATCTCAACCTTTATCTCTAACTTAACTCACATGCTAACAAAGTAGCTTCTTTACATTGCTGGACCTGCTGGAAACAACAGCTAAATAGACTTCAAATTATACCCTACTATTTCAAAAAAATATATAGTCACTTCAATAAAGTAGTCTTGGATATAACATGCCAGCATCTACCAATTACCTTTTTATCAACCATTTCTCTCACATATTCATCCAACATTATTTTCTATGAAATTCTTTCAGGATGAAAATTTGGACCATTTCCTACATTTATGTCATGTGGCTCAGGAACAAAAACTGATGCCTCGTACCAATGAAACCGGTTTTGAAAATGAATTGCAGCGTTCTGTAATGGATCTAGCCAAAGCTAATAGTGAAAGTCTGATGAAATTCTTGACTTTAATTTTGGATAAACTTATTTTACTGATGGTTCGACCACCCGTTATCTCAGACCAAACAAGTGAGTACTGGGATATTGCAGTTTCTTCTTTACTTCTTGACTGTATCTTCAGATAAAAATTTCTCAATTTTCTAATTCTTTGTATACTCATATTGATACACATTTATATACAAAGGTTAGCTGAAAGGTTCATAAGCTGACTATGAAGGAATGATGCTAGAGCTGTGAAATCTTGAAGGCATTAATTTCAACTCTTCTTATTAATAAGTGCATTGTTTCTCTCCAGGAACTATATTGAAAAATAAACCTCATTTGGTTATTCTGTGAAAGTATCTTGGCCAGCCTATGAACTTTTCAGTTAACCCTCATACTTGCTTACACACATCTATGCACATGCACACAAACACACACACCTACAGAGATGCACACATACATGCTTGTTCACATATATTCTACACATATACTGAAAAACATGTATGCTCATGTTGATACCCATCTATATACATGTACACACACACTCACATCTACACATATGCATACTGTTTCATGCTTATGTGACTACAAACATATTTTTATGTGAAATCAATTTGCTTGGTTATTAACCCTATCATTATCATATTTCTAATAAAAGACTGCTATTGATTTTCAAATCATTTTATAAATAATCAATAATTTGGAAGTATTTAGTAATATAACTAACTTTATCATTTTTAAGTTGATGTTTAGAACATAACTTAACAAATATTCTTACATAAAATTATAATGGAAAGTTTTTAGATAAATATATGAGTTTTATAGAAACTGTTTTATATAATAGAAACAGAGATGGCTTCAGATAGTATGGTTTCAAAAGGGTTATAATTGCTTTCCTTTAGAAACTTCTGTTTTATGAGAGGAATATGTTTTGATGTCATTATATTTATCTTTTCAGTTAGTGTGTGTCAGAACTGTTTCGAGACTATATCCGTGATCGTTGGACGTATACACCATGTTCTAGAAGACCAAAATGACCACCATGGTGTCAACTCTGTGTTGGCTTCATACATTCACTACAGCTGTACATTACCACACCCTGATATCAATGCAGGTGAGCAGTATACTTTAATATATCCTGTTATTCTTTTCCTGGTTTCATGCATAAGACTGTGGCCATGGTGGAGCACTGCTTTAAAAAGATTTACTCAATTATATCAATCCCAGTTCACTTTTCAAGTTTTGTACTTATCTAATGGATTGTTTCCTTATGGTCACACCACTAAGTAAACGTATGTATAGATACACAAATATGTACATATTTATGTATGGCAGGCTTCTGTTCTGTTTTCCAAATTTCTCTCAAAGGTACTTTAGACTATAGTAGAAAACACTGTGAAATATGTGGCTAATGTTTTAAGAAAACCAATGCAATGCAAGTTAAAAATACATGGGGGAAAACAAGAGTATAGTAAGACCTCATGAAACATGTTGTTTCATGATATTTTGAGCTTAGAATGCCTTTTTCAAAAGAAAAGAAATGGCTTGGGATGGTGATGGCAAGCTCAGTTTTTCTGCTAGTACCATTACAGTTCATTTATTTTCTTTTGAAAAAGTGGTTCTAAACCTGAAATATAGTGTAAAGTATCGTTTCATTTTCTCTTACTTTATTCTTGTTTTCACTCCTTTGTTTCTAGCTTGCATTATACTGGCTTTCCTAAAATATTTCTAACCCTTTCAATCATTTATTGATGTTGTCATCTTTGTCAGTGTCATATAGATGTAGGCAGCAAATTGACAGAGTCTTTAGAACATTGGATAAAATGTTTTGCAGTATCTGTTCTGGTTTTCTGCACTTGAGTTTAAATCCTACCAAGCTCAACTTTACCTTTTATCCTTTTGAGGTCAATAAAAACAGTACCAGTCCATCACTGGGTTTGATTCTTCCTCTGTATCTCTTTCTCACTTCTCTATGACACTCTTTCCTTCTCTGGAAGAAATCAGAGCTATGTTCAGACCTGAGAACGGATAAACTTTGCCATGCTTAAAATGCTCAATAAACACTGTGTGTCACCACATCACCCAACAACTTCACAAGAAGTTACAGATCCATATATATATATATATATCATCATCATCATCATCATCATCATCATACGTCCACTTTTCCCTGCTTGCAAGGGTGGGACGGGAACTGATTCTGGCTTGATTTCTACAGCTGGATGCCCTTCCTAACACCAACCTCATTTACAGTGAGTGCTGGGTGCTTTTTTGCCGTGGCACCTCCACGACCACTTTACAGTGGAATGATAGAGACCCCAGTCTCTACAGCTGAGTAAACTGGAGCAATGTGAAATAAAGTGTCTTGCTCAAGGAAACAACACATCACCCGGTCTGAGAATTGAACTCACAACCTTTCGATTGCAAGGCCAATGCTCTAACCACTAAGCCATGTGCCTCTCTCTCTCTCTCTCTCTATTGGTAAACGGAATAGAAAATGCTGACAAATTGTTCACAGTTGAAAAATAGTTTAATTAGGAATAAAAGAGTATTAGTGATTGTATGGGTTAGTATTCAGTTGCGGTTTTAAGTTTTTACCGGTTGCGCATTTCTAAATGCTTTTCAAAAATAATTTTGAGATAGTGTCCGTGTTGTTTGCTCTGGTCTGATTAGTTTTGGGAATTCTACCTGTTTTTATGTTAAAAAAGTGGCTTCAGCGTTACTTTGGTGTTGCAAAAATTCTTGTGGTCAAAACAATTTTGATTGGTCGGTAGAGGTCATGTGAATGTAAAAAATTGATTTTGCGCCAAGACATATATATATATATATAGTGAATATATGTATGTGTATATATATGTAGTGAATATCATTTCACACCTACCTTTTATTGTTAAGATTTTTGATGTTCTATTAAGAGAACCGATTTTACTGAAAAAATCGAATAATGTATACCATTTTACCAGGGGGAAAAAAATACTGGTCCACCCACACACACATATATACACACACACATACACACGCGTACATTAACATACAAAGAGACTTATACACACACACACACACACTTCTCCGTATAAGACAAAAGCTGAAAAATATCTTTTGACATGCTAAAATACCCCCCATTGCTTTCAGACACATTCTTACTGACCATCCCTGCTACCACGAATTACTCTACTATATACACACACACACACACACACACACACACACACACACACACACACACACACACACAGACACACACACACACACACACACACACTTATCTTAATAGCCATTTGACACACATCCCTGCTAACCATTATCACAACATCGAACACCTTACTACTACTACTACACACACACACACACACACACACATATTTGTTGTGAAAGAGTCATTTCTCAATCTTGGCGCAAAACCAATTTTTTATTCACATGACCTCTACCGACCAATCAAAATTGTTTTGACCACAAGAACTTTTGCAAACACCAAATAGCGCTGGAGCCACTTTTTTAACATAAAAACAGTCTTGGCGCAAAATCAATTTTTTACATTCACATGACCTCTACCGACCAATCAAAATTGTTTTGACCACAAGAATTTTTGCAACACCAAAGTAACGCTGGAGCCACTTTTTTAACATAAAAACAGGTAGAATTCCCAAAACTAATCAGATCAGAGCAAACAGCACGGACACTCTATCTCAAAATTATTTTTGAAAAGCATTTAGAAATGCGCAACCGGTAAAAACTTAAAAACACAACTGAATACTAACCCATACAATCACTAATACTCTTTTATTCCTAATTAAAACATTTTTCAACTGTGAACAATTTGTCAGCATTTTCTATTCCGTTTACCAATATATAATAACTTGTGTGTTACACCTCTATTCTTTTAACTATATATATATATATATATAAAGCATGGGAAGAAAGAGGAATACTGCATGGTTGCACATGGGTTACATATTATAAAATTAGTCCCTCATCAGTGATTTGCCAACCATCATTGGTATTTCATCATATATATAAATATAAGTAACAGCCGTACTAAGAGTGAGAAATGAAATTTTGTTTCTTTTTTTCCGTTTATATATATATACATAATATAAATGTAGTGTCAATATGTTCACATCATATCTTTCTCTATCTCCTTTAGTCTCCTGCCTGGGCAGCCCTACTGGCCAATATCCTACCTTGGGTCGTCCATCATCGCTGCCAGTTAACAAACAAGGTTATCAACGTAGCAGCAGTGATCCCGACCTATCAGGCAGCACACCAACAACTCCAGATGCTGAGGTTATTTCTATACTTAACTGTAAGTTATTCAATGTTGTCATTCTTTCACTATTTTAGGCTTTTCCTTTTTGTATTTACTGTTAATCTTTTATCAAATCATTCCTTAATTTTTATTGTCTCTCTATTTTTCTTCTTTTTGGCTTCCTTATTGTTTAATGATGAAAATATAATTAAACAGACATGATGCAAAGAAAAAAATATATACTGTATTTGCTGGCCTATTGGATACACCTTCATATAAGACACCCCTTGGTTTTACAAGGATATTTTAGTTCATTTCTTCATAGATTTATTGAAAATTATTTCATTGTTTTTCTCATTGTACATTTATTATTTAAGGTCCGTTCAGCCTCCCATCGGTGATACAGGTATATTTGATGCAGGGAATATTTTTTTTAATGTGCGTCCAATAGGCTGGCAAATACGATATATAACAAAACCTGTATATATCTAAAGTTTCTTTTATCATATAAAAAAAAGGGTGTTAAAAGGACAATGCACAGCCAAATATCGAACTTAAAACAATTTCCCTAATCACTAAGCTATGTGCAATTCAATATCTTTGTTCTTGTTGATTTTTAATCTTCAAACTACATAACTACATTATAGTAGCCTTCTAACACACTGTATGTATGTATATTTATATATATATGCACACATACACACGCACACAGGGTGTCCAAAAAGTCACTAGACAATTTCATATATATATTTATATAAAATTGTCTTATGACTTTTGGGACATTCTGTCATCATCATTATTTTTACGTCTGTTTTTCCACACTTGCATGGGTTAGACAGGTCTTCCTCATCACAGCATCTCTTCACTCTTTGAGCTCCTTCATTGACTCCTTTTTGAGTCTCAATGATTTGATGTCAGCTCTATCCAGGTCTTTCTTGGTCGACTTCTATTGCAGCTTCCTTCCACTAGCATTTCTTCACCTATCGATCATCATCCATGCGCATTACATGTCCGTACCAATCAGTCTTCTCTCCTGCACACTACCTCGGATTCCTCTTAAACCCAGCTTTTCCCTCAGCTCACCGAAGCTCTGCCTTTCTCTTACATTGTACATTGAACGAAGCATGGTTGCTTCATTTCTCTCCAGTCTATGCTTGTCCACTGCTGTCAAAGCTCATGTTTCACTAACATGAAGAATTGCACTTCGCACGCAGGTGTATGCAGGGAGAAATCTTTTGTTGTCAATAGTCCTTCCTATCCGTATTCTAGTTGTTATGCTCTTAGATCACCCTCCCTCATTGCTAATTATGTCACATAAATTGCAGATCCTATCAACCACTTCTATGGACCCTTCCTGTCACTTGAAAAGGTTTATGTCACTGATGCTCTTCCCCTGTGCATCTTCTACATACCAAGTCTTCCATTGTTAGTTTACCCATTATCCCACTACATCTCTTGTGTACCCAAGATTTACATTGTGTACATGGTATGGAATTTATGCCTACACCCTTTCTACAGGGTCTGATCTTCTTTCCTACTCACTAGCACTTTAGTTTTGGCTAACTTTACCCTCAGACCCTTTGATTCCAAATTCCATTTCCATAGACAGAACTTATTTTTTAGTTCTTTAAGGACCAAATCATCTGCATAGAGAAGTTCCCATGGACAACTGGATAATAGATCAAAGTAATCTGTCAAAAGTCTTTTCTAGATCAATAAAAACTAAATATAGCGGCTTATTCTTGGCTAGTAACTTCTTTAGTACCTTTCCTAATCATGAAACCAAACTGCATCTCATCTAATTTGTCTCTTTCCTTCACTTTCATAACTTGGTTCATTAGTTTTATTCCTCTATAGTTGCTCCTTTCTAGAGCATCACATTTGCCCTTGTTTATATATTCTCCCAATACTTTAATGAAACTACAACACTCCCCATTCTGTTGTTATATGTTTGTAATATTTCCTTTCTCTTCTTCCTGTAGTTACCAAAGGTCCCATTGATCGAACTGGCAGCATGCGAGGATCTGAGTATGGAATTTCAACATTCCCTAAGATCAGAGGCAAAAAAGTAAGTATCAAAGGATTGGGTCATTCCTAGAAAATCAGAACTTTCCTGATGATTTCTTATGAATGAAACAGTTCTACTCCTATAGAAATGATTTTTATAATAAAATGAATATATATATAATGAATATATATAAAATGAATATATATATCATCATCACGATGATGATATATATACATACATATATTATACCCGCCCTTCCCTATCACTCCACCACACTCCCTCCCACTCTATCAACCACATCCTTCACACCACTACATCCCCCTTTCCCCTTACATGAATCAGCCATCCATATCTTGTACTCATTGCTCTACCCAATCACCAGATATACCTATAACTTCATACCTATCTCACTTCCCTATTGTTCACCCTCCCCAGAGCAGAGAGAGCTCTATCATTGGGTCTATAACCAACAACCATGCTAATGATGGTGCCACGCAAATGCACCTGGTACACTCTGTAAGGGTGTTTGGGGACATGAAGGGCATCCTGCTGTAGAAACCAATCCTAAAAGGTTAGAGAGGACTCTTTAGTTGTTTCAAAGACAACAACCTCTCCAGTGTTGGTGAACTACCCAATAAAAGCACTCAGTACACACTGTAAAGTAGTTGGTGTTAAAGGCTTCCAACCATAAAAAGCTTACTAAACATGGAGTTGGGATGACCCTTCAGTTTGTGTTAAAAGACATAACTTTTCCTCTGCACTTGATAGAACATATGACAGTATATAAGCAGGATGGAGACCCCTTGGCTTGTCTGGTAGGTCAGTAGCACTGCTATAGGACTTGGTCTATGTAGAGCCATCCATCCCTTACTAGCAGAGAAAGCAGTCATCAAATGACGATGATATATTTGTAAGTTAAAAAATATGTAAAGTAAAAGTCTAACCCTTTCGTAAACATATTTCTAATAAAATACTCTATTTCAATTAATTAATGAGGAATTTTAAAGGATTTCCTAAAATTATTCATTACTTCATTACTAAGATAATAACTTAATATTATGTAAAACTACGTTCTTATATAAAACTAAGTTTGAAGATTTTAATTTAAACATAAACTATTTATGAGTGATTTTGTTTTATAGAACCAAAGGCAGTTTTGGGTGGGCTGGTAATAAACAGGTTAAATAAATTTTGATTCCATTGAAATTTATCTGCGTTCAAAGAGTGCTATATAAGCCTATATTTGGCCTAATAGAATGCTAATGAGGAATTTAGGCACAGCTGGGCCCAAAGGTCCTCATTGTTGGTCTACTTCCTTTTAGTGATGTCTTCTGTCAACCTCATCTTTACAGTTAGCCATTTGATATGTCCCTAAATGTTTTTAACTATATGTTATCACCATCATCATCACCATTTAATGTCTATTTTCCATGCTTGCATGGGTTATTTGAGCTGTCCTGTTCTATGGCCAGATAGTTCTGGTGACCATGTCTTGCTCATATGCTCCATTTTTGGCTTGGTTTTCTGCAGCTGGATGCCCTTCCTGATGTCAATCCCCTTACAGTGTGTAGTGATAGGTTTTTTCTCATACCAACACTACCACATCACTGGGTGAGCCAAGTACTTTTGTCATGGCACCAGAACGATCACCTTACAGGGTAGACTGGGTGCTTTTTGTCTTGATGCTAGTGTGACTAACTTACAGAGTGGACTGGGTGTGTTTTATCATGTGACCAGTGCTACATGTATATTTGATTTTTATCATGTGACCTCATTACTACATGTATATTTGATTTTTGTGTTCACTGTTATTTTTTATATTGTCAATTATTTTCTTTCCCTCTCTCATACACAGCTTGTCCATGAAGAACTAGCAGTGCAATGGGTAATGGCAAGTGGTTCCATCAAAGAAGCAACACTTGCCAATGCTTGGTTCTTCTTAAATCTTATTGTAAGTACAACATCAAATCAAGATTCTTGTCTTGCTGTCCACTTGTGTAATGTGACAACTCATTAATATGTAAAGTTTTTCTTTCATCATCATCATCATTGTATATCTGTTTTACCATACTAGCATGAATTGAATGTGTTGTTACTGACCAAGTCAGTACTTATTCAAAGTTACTGCCCTCCTAGACAGTTTGAGGGAACCATGTCTCATTCAGATACATTTTATAATGATTTCTACACCTGGATGCTCTTCCTAATGCCAACCACTTTTCATAGTGTACTGGCTGCATTTAATAGTGGCATTAGTTCTAGAGAGGTTGTTTTGTCCTTGACACGACTGAAAAGTCCTCTATACACTATTTTTGGCATGATTTCTAAGGCCTGAATGCCCTTTCAAATGACAAGAGAGAGTACTGAGTACATTTTATTATGACACCTATGTGAGAGAGGTTGTTACAACTTCTATGTGACTCTCTCTCTACCCTATTATTATTTGTTAAATAAATAAGTTTCATAACTGGATTGTGAAGTCATGTGGCTTAGTTGTTAGGCTTACAATGTGAGTTCGATTTCTGGCAATATGTTGTCTCCTTGAACAAGATGCTTTATTTCACATTAGTCTACACTACACAGCTGGCAAAAATCAGTTGTACCTGTAATTCAAAAGACCAGCCTTGTCATACACTGTCACACTGGATCTCCCTGAGAATTATATTAAGGATGTACTTGTCTGGGGAATGTTCAGCTATTTGCATGTTAATTTCACAAGCATGCTGTTCTGGTGGCTGGCTGGCTGGTTTCATGTCACAGAATTCCAGGAGCCTCAATCCCTCTTCATTTCTTGAGCCATAAAAGTACCTGCTGTAGACTCCACTGAATCCGTCCAGGTACTATCCCACATGTCCATTGAAGTTGCCTGCCAGGATGATGATGTCTCTTTCATCAGTCCCTGGAGTTGTCTGTAAAAGTTCCTCATAGAACCTGTCCTTTTGGTCTTTACTTAGTCCTGCCTGTGGGTCATAGGTATTTATAATTGTCATCATTCTATTTCCTACAGCTATTCTAAGCTTGATGATTCTGTCACTTATTCTAACTACTTCTATCACTTTATCTACCTATTTATCAACTAGTAAGATGCCTACACCTCCTACCTCATCGTCATTTCCTACCCAGTAGAGTTTATATATCTGTTTTTGCCTATGATTAGCCTCTTGTATAGGTGTGAGTTGTAAATTTCCTCTTTTTTTTTTCTTGCTTTCATTACAGATAAAAGGAATGGCAGAACACCTTGAGAAGACCGATAAGCTTACTATACACCGCAGTTTACGTTTCAGTGATCACTTCATCGATGATGTCCGCCAACTGGTGCAGAACCTCATCCGAGAAATTGTGACACGTTTCATGAAGGTTTGTTATTTTTGTAGTTGTTGGATATTTCTTGTTTTTGTAGACAGTAGTCTCTGGATTGCTGATGTTTTTATCATGAGTTTATGGTGCTGGAATAATTATCACAGTACCATTACTAAGTTCAAACTAGCCTTACTACTATAGCTGCTGTGTGTATAATAAATACATCTCCATCACACCAGTAAATGTTTGATGTTTGTTGTTGTTATTTATGTACATATAAATCTTACAATCCATTACATTTATATATATATATCATCATCATCATCATCATCATCAACGTTTAACGTCCGTGTTCCACGCTTGCATGGGTTTGGACGGGGGTAGTCCCACTTGAGGCAAGAGTGATTGTCTTGCTCGCATAGGACTGTCTGGCAGGTTTTCTACAGTTGGATGCCCTTCCTAACACCAACCACATTTACAGTGTGGGTCTGGGAGGTTTTTACCGTGTTGCCTACACGGCCACATTACAGCGTGGACTGTGTGTTTTTTTGTCGTGACACCTACACGATCTCATTTGTTTCGGCCTCGATGGCGCGGCACCAACATAACTTTACATAGAACGGGGTGGTGTGGATGGGGTGGGGGTGGTGGTGGTGGGACGGGGTGTATTTTGTTAGAGATGCCTACTGGCTGGAGTAGGTTTTACTATATATTTAGGTAAGGCGGGTCTTCTCTGTTACTGAGTACCGCCAAAGGTCTCGGTCCAGTGACATTGTCTTGGAGAGGTGTAAGTGTGTGATGTCGGAGTTTATCAGCTCGTCCCAGGTTTTTCTAGGTCTGCCTATTCCGTGACTACCGTCTATCTTTATTGCCCTGCACTTTGTTATACAGCTATCGACTTTCATGCGCATCACGTGTCTATACCAACGTAGCCTTCTCTCGAGTAAACAACATCTGATCCCTCTTATCTCTAATTTTTTCCTTAGTTCGTTTATGCTTTGCCGTTCACGTATATTACTGTTACACATCCAGCGGAGCATGCAAGCTTCGTTCCTCTCTAGTCTGCGTATATCCTCTGCACACAATGCCCAGGTCTCACTGCCATGCAGCATTGCTGTTCGTATGCAGGCATCGTACAACCTGCCTTTCATTTTTAGGGAGAACCCTTTAGCAGCTAATAGTGGTATAAGCTCTCTGAACTTTTTCCAACCAGTTCTGACTCTAGCTACAGTACTTTCAGAGCACCCTCCCCCACTGCTGATTTTATCGCCCAGGTAACGGAAGCTGTCCACTATTTCTATAGAACCCTCTGCGCAATTGAAAGAGCTAGTATTTTGTGGGCACTTGCTGCTACTTATTGCACCAGAACACCGGCCACATGTAAAATCTATGTTCTTAGTTAGCTTACCTGTGATCCCACTACATCTTTTATGCACCCATACTTTGCATTTAGGACATAAAATGGAGTTTCTACCTACGCCTTTCCTACACACCGAGCACGACCATTTCCCAGAAGGGACCGCCGCCTTGTTTTCTTTCCTACAAACTAGTACTTTGGTCTTAGCCAGGTTAATTTTAAGTCCTTTTGACTCTAGGCCGTGCTTCCATGTTTGGAATTTCTTCTCTAGCTCGGCCATTGATTCCGCTATGAGTGTCAGGTCGTCTGCGTATAGGAGTTCCCATGGGCAGCCTGTCTTGAACTCCTCTGTTATAGCCTGAAGGGCAATAATAAATAGTAGGGGGCTGAGAACAGAGCCCTGATGGACGCCAACTTTTACGCTAAACTCTTCACTATATTCGTTGTTAATTCTAACCTTGCTGACTGTTTCTTTATACATGGCTTGTATAGCCCTCACAAGCCATTCGTCAACGCCTAGTTTTCTAAGAGCCCACCAGATAATGGAGCGGGGGACTCTGTCGAAGGCTTTCTCCAAGTCGACAAAAGCTAAGTAGAGGGGTTTACCTTTAGCTAGGTACTTCTCCTGTAGTTGTCGTACTATGAAAAGAGCGTCTGTGGTACTTTTGCCTGACACAAACCCGAACTGCATTTCATCTAGGTCAATTCTCTCTCTGATTAGTTGCGCTATTACTTTTTCCGTGACCTTCATGACCTGGTCGATTAATTTAATGCCTCTATAGTTACTCCTATCTAGGGCGTCTCCTTTACCCTTATAACAGTTAACGATGATGCTGCTATGCCAGTCCTTCGGAACAACCCCATTCTGTACGACTTGGTTAACTATGCGGGTGACCATGGTGTGTCCCACCGTGCCAGATGCCTTCAGCATCTCAGCAACTATTTCCGAAGGCCCAGCCGCCTTACCCGTCTTCATATCCTTGATTGCCTTACTTATTATACTCCCCTCGACTAACACTGCTGGTCCCTCTATTGGGTCGATATGGGGGAGACTGTCTTTCTCCCATTTATTCTCCTCATTTAGTAGCCTTTCATAGTGACACTTCCAAGCTACCTTCTTATCAGCGTCGGTGATGGCAAGTGTGCCATCGTCGTTTAGTACACACTTCTCCCCGACAATATCACGGTTTTCCTTGACGCATTGCCTAGCAATCCTGAACACCTCACGTTTTTGGTCATCGCGTTGTAGAACATGCTTGAACTTTCTTTCCTCAGCTTCCCTTCTTGCTAAGTACACTTGTCTCCTAGCTTCCCTCCTGGCCACTTGATAGTCTTCTCTACTTCCCCCATCCCGCCATACTTTCCAAGCCTGCTTTTTGGCATTATATATATATATATATATATATATGTAATATTTAATATAGAAATGGCTTCTACAAGACTAGAACTTTTTCATTTGAAGGAAATCAGCAGGAAAGCCAACTGTCATTGTGGTAGGGTGGTATTTATGCATTTTCAGGTGGTTGGGAAAGGTGGTGATTAGGATGGGTGGAGTTCATCAACCAAGGGATTTTAAAGAATAGGGATTCTTTGAAAAACCTACATTTAGAGAAATATATACATTAATACAATGGCACATATAAAAAGCATTCACACTTAAGTACCTATGGACAAACATATACATATGGACACCCACACATATTTTAAGGTTCATTTGTTCTAAACGAATACTCTACTAAGTATTGAGCACCCTACTTACTGTGGTTTTCCCCGATTGAACCTTGACACACACATACACACACACACACATATATATATATATATATATATATATATATATATATATATATATATATATATATATATATAATTTTATATATATATAAGTAGCAACTGTGAGTATTCTTAGTAATATAATAAATTAATATTCTACTCCACTTTGATATTGAGTGCTTTTTCTTCCTGTTAGCAAATCCAAATATGTGTTTCATCATCACCGTTTTACGTCCGTTCTTCCACGCTAGCATGGTTTATATATATTATTTTGACAGTGATGTTTCCATGCTGGCATGGTTTTAATGAGAATTGTCTTTAGACAGTATTCTATGGTTGGATACCTTTCTTCAGGCCAATCCTTGTTTATAAGTAAAGTACTGATCTGTGGCAGATATTGTTTATGCAGTATCACTGTCTTTAATGTGTAGACTCAATCACAGTATTCACACTACAGATTAGGTTATTACAGAATAAGGTAAAATACAGAGAGAAAAGGTTAAAGGTTTTCTTTTTCAATATTATTTAAATTATGGATTTTTGTTTTCTTATTTGGGTCTTTATGTACATGAACAGGAGGGTCACTTGATAAATAGCAGAAAATATATAACAAAGAAATTAAATTGATACAAAGTTAACACTTTTGATATCACTGCACTTGAATTGCCCCTTGTTTTATGATGCAAAACTGCTCCCCGTTTTAAAGTGTTCATATGTAAATTGAAAGCTTCAAACATAATTTTATATAACAAGCTTGTTAGGTAATGTTCCAAATATTAGCTTAAAAATTAAAAAGTTTATTTTACTAAATCTTTCCCAAATCTTGATTATTTAAAAAGATTATTGAAACACATGGGCTATATAATATAAAATGGTTAACACTTATTTTTGTGTTGTTGCATGTTTTTAGGACCAAGGTCTCATTCGTTCATTAAATTCAAGTTTAGCCTTTTTCCTGTTTGATCTGCTGTCTCTGATGGATCGAGGAGTGGTATTCTCTTTGATCAATGACTATTGCCGTTCTGTGAGTATCTCATTTATTTTTCTCACCTCTACATTGTCACATTATTTCTTTTGGGGGTTTTCCTCTAACATTTACCAGTATAACTTATTTGTAATTGCACTTGTGTCAGTGCATCTACAACACCGTGAAAAGAAGCCACCCCTCACAGTGATCACAGACAACCAATACATATATTGTCAGCCACTCATGATTCCAACAGTGGATGCCATTTATATTGGCTCTAGCCAGTGCATCCACAGCATCATGAAGAGAGGATGCCCTTGTACAGTGATCACAGACCTACAACACTGATATTGTCGACCAGTCATCATTCCAATGGCAGGCTCCATATAAACCAGCTCCAAACAGTGCATTGACAAAGCATCACAAACAGATGTCACTCAGACACAGCAGTCACATACATCTGATTTAGATATTGTAAGTTATTCACGATTTCAATGGTGGACACCATATATGCCAGTTCCAACAAGTGCATTGATGGCATCATAAACAGAAGATGCCCATATACTGCAATCACAGACATCCAGTATAGATGATGCACAACTAATCATGATTCCAGTGGCTGAGACCATTTTTTCAAGAACCAGATATTAGCCAAAGATCCGATTTTATTGTGTCAATCCAAGTTTTCAACCATCTGCCTCACAATTTATGCCATCTATGAGGGGCTATGGCACGACTGCATTGTGAATGAGTCCACCTCATAGTCGGCAGAGTGTGTGACTAAACCAACATAGGCACCTTTGGGGTTGAAACCATTGGTAGTAATCAATCTGACTGTAATATTGCATTTCAGAGTTTGTCACAAAATTCAATATCTGAATTTTATTGTCTCTCTGGTGCTACCACTTTACAGGGTGAATTGGGTGCTTTTCTCATGGCACCAACACTACCACTTTAAAAGGTGGACTGGATGCTTTTCACTGTGGTACCAACACTACCATTTTATAGGGAGGACTGAGTGCTTTTTATCATGGCACTAACATTACCACTTTACAAAGTGGGTTGGGTGCTTTTCTCATGGTACCAATATAACCACCTTACAAGGTGAACTGGATGCTTTTTAGCATGGCACCATTACCATCTTACAGGGTGGACCAGATGCTTTTTATTGTGGCGCCAGAATTACCTCATTACAATACTAGGTTGCTCAGTGGATACTTGTCCAGACTGTCAGTGCTTAGCGTGAAAAAAGTTTAGGGAGCTACGACTTTTGTTGACGATGAAGGGATTCTCTCTATAAGCAATGGATATGTGTAGTTATGCCTGCATACATAGTGAAAATGCTGCATGGTACTTCAACATGGGCACTGAATTTAGAGGATATGCAAAACCTAAAAAGAAATGACCCCATAGTTGAAATATTTTTAGAAAAGTTATTACTTTCTGTCGATGCATGGGAGACGTTATTTTTATTTTTATTTCCTTTTTTTTTTACTTTTTTAGTCAGGGAGGAAAGGGTAGCACCCACAACCCTTTTCAGAGCTTTCATAGATGGTGGGAGGGGGGGGGGTATTCTTAAATCAGAGTAGACTGTTAAATTCACCCAACAACCATGTGTTGGTGTTAAACTGCATGGCTGAGTCTACTACTCAAATATGCTACAGCAAAATTTGAATTCTGAATGCAAACATTCAGAACAAATACCACAAGGCATCTTGTCTGACATTCTAACAATTCTGCTAATCCACCACCCTGGACTGATCCTTTATTTTATTGACCTCAAAATGATGAAAGGCAAAATCGATTTCAGCAGAATTTGAACTCAGAGTACTGAAAACCAGAACAAATACCACAAGGGAATTTGTCCTTTGCTCTAACAATTTTGCCAAGTTAAAGAAAAAAGACTCTTCATCTTATGTAAATTGATTTTTTCATTTTTCCTTTTTTAAATCTAGATAATAATTTTGAGGGAAGTAGGTGTAATTATTTATTAAATCCATCATATTGTGAGTCTGACTAATCCCTGTTTTAACAGGGAAGATGGCCTTAAAATGCTTGTTGTCCTTGTCAGTCCATTGATACATGTGAATGTCAATGTACTTTATCTTTATGTAGCATATATAGGGCAAATCAGTCAAGCAGAGCAGCCCACCATCTCTAAGCTATACTCAGAACAATTTAAATTTACTGGTTTAAGCTTATTCCTCACCATTTTCAATTATGTCCACTTTTCCATGCTTGCATGGGTTGGCTGAGTCCTTTACTGCACAGCCTGCCTTTACTCATAACGTTCCTTCATCATCTTCATGTGTATATAATTTTAGCTAATCTAATGGCTTATGTAAAGCACAAAGTATCAAAGTTTCATTTTTTTTTTTTTAATTAATTCTTATGGAATTTTATTTTCAGATTTCTGGCCAAATCTTATGCCAAGGGGATGCAACAATTCTGATGAGGCTGCGTCTGGATTTACTGCACATCATCTGCAGTCATGAGCATTATTTCCCATTAAATCTGCCATTTGGGACACCACTTACTCCATCAGCTCCATGCAGTCCATCACCTAGTGTCACTAGTACCAACTCTCAGATGTCTTATGCCTCAACTAACACTCTTACTGACAAGGGCATTTTCTTTGATCTGACATCTGAGTTTCGGCAGCAGCATTTCCTTGCTGGCTTAGTCCTCTCTGATTTAGCCACGGCCCTAGAAACAAAGTGAGTATTATTTATGACTACCTGTCAATGTTTGAGAACAATCTTTTTATTCTTTTACTAGTTTCAATTATTAGACTGTGGTACTGTCTTAAAGGGATTTAGTTAATCATATTAACCCCGGTAGTTCTGTTTTTTTTTTTCTCAAATCTGATACTTATTTTATCCATCTCTTTTTTTCTTTTTTTGTTAAAGGCCATAAACAGGGTGTATTGAGTGCATTTTATCATAGTATCAGCACGAGAGTTGTTAGATGTTTGTCCAGACTGTAGAGTTTCCTCAAACCCTATATTATCTCTCTGTTTCATTGCCATTCACTTTAGCCTCTTGTCTCTCACTACATTTACCTTTAGTGTTTATATAATGGCATATCACCAGCCAGCTCAGTCCTATGTCATCTCCTTTGTGAGGTTGTTTCTTGAGGATCATATCCTTTATGAGATGAGCTTCTGCAGTTTTCATCTGCTAAATTTCACTCAGAAGGTATTGGTCAATCCAAGGCTGTAGTAGTAGACACTCGCTACACTGGGAATGAACCCGAAACCATGTGGTTACAAAGTTAACTCTTTAACCACACAGCTCTGCCTGTGGTCATGTCAATTATTTGAACCACTTTTCTTTTTTTTTATAAAACTCTTTAATTTGCTCCCTTTAAACCTTTTGATACCTAACTGCCTGAAAATGCTTATGGTTCTACAATAGTAAATTGTTTATATTCATCTAAAACCTATCATAATTCTGTTAGACCCTTTATTGACTTCTGCTCCAAACACCAGCTTAATAATAAATCCTTCCAAATTCTTTAATATTTTCAAAGTGATTTGAAAATTATAGGCAGTATCTTTCATTAGAAATATGGTAAAGAAAGGCTTAATAGAAAAGGGGTTCTAAATTAGATTTATCTTGTATTGTGTTTCTTGTTTTCACAAACCACAGACACACAAGTGAACTTTTATTGGTGATTCCGAAGTAGATAGGGTGGGGTTGGGGTGAAATGTGAAAGTTTGTGGCCTAGTGGTTAAAGTGTTGGACTCATGATTGTAAGTTCAATTTCTTGACTGTGGGGTATGTTATGTCCTTGAGCATGATACTTTATCTCATGTGACTCCTCTCCATACAGCTGATAGAAATGAGTACCAGCAGCAACATAAGGATAACTCTGCAATGGGTTGGTGTTCTGTATTCTCAGTTATTTAACACCAGTTATAAACTCTGGCCTAATGAATATCTCAGCTTCAGACAGTAAAATTTTGCATCTACATAAGGAAAAAAAAAATTGATTTCCAGTATTGTATAATAAAATTTTAATGCAATTTTTAAATAATCCAATTTTAAAATGAAAAATTATAAATCTGATAATTAAAAATTTTGTCTAAATCTGGTGTCATATGTGCTGAATACTTGAAACTAATAATATTTTGAATTAAAGGTCATGTAGAGCTTGTTACATATCCTAAATTTAAGGAGGGTGGGTATTGCAGAAATGACTGCAGGCATCTCATCTAAACAGTTGCTTAATCTGTTCGATTTAGCAACACCCTCCTATGCTTTTTTAGAATAGGACCACATGTTTAAATCTTAAATTTCAAGAGTGTGAGTATTTTAGAATCAATCAAGGGTCTTTGTTTTAAATAGTTGCTTAATCCATTCAATGTAGCAGTTAATCTCTCTTAACACACACACACACACACACACACACACACACACACACACACGCAATGCGCGCTCTCTCTCTTTCTCGCTCTCGCTCTTTCTCTCTCTCGCTCTCGCTCGCTCTTTCTCTCTTCTCTCTCTCTCTCTCTCTCTCTCTCTCTCTCTCTCTCTCTCTCTCTCTCTCTCTCTCTCTCTCTCTCTCTCTCTCTCTCTCTCACATAGTCTTTTAAATGGAAGCCACATGTTTAAATCCAAAATTTGAAAACGTGCCTCACAATAAAGATTTCTGGTTTATTTATGTATTCATTTAGCTATTTGTTTATTCTGGCTTCTGCTTTGTATTATAATGTATTGCAGCAATACGACAATCCATTACAAGGCCATCAATGTTGTACGTAACCTCCTCTACAACCATGATCTGGACACACGCTATGCAAACCCAGAAATAAAGGCTCGCCTAGCTGCCCTCTATCTGCCCTTAATCGGCATTGTTATTGATGCCCTACCGCAGCTGTATGACCCCAACATGAACAGCCGTTCCCGCAACTCCTACCTGGATGAAGAAGGTGACCGAATCAGCCAGCATGTTGCTATGGCAATAGCAGGGTCAAGTGTTTGTGAAAGAGTGTCCAATATGAGTTACAATGTCCATGAAACTGAAGTAAAAGTAAGTGTAATTATTGTTTTGTCATTACAATTTATATCACTTCAGTGTCATTGTCACCATCATCACCACCATCACTATCACCACTATCACCCTTCCCCCCAGCACGTCTGTCATCATCATCATCATTTGTATGTTCATCATTATATTTCCATGAAATATAAAAGAAACTCCTTTAAATCACACTTAACTGTCTTAAAGAAAGGAATGGCACATGCAGTAATATTGTCCGAGATAGACTATGTATATGTAAAATAAAAAAGATAAAAAAACATGTTCAGAGCTGGAATGTCTTTAATCATAGGTTTACTGAATCACATCTGACATTGTGTCTGAAACAACTAAAACAAGGATGCTTGTTCAAATAAATCAGTTTAAAATAATTCCTCATATCAGAAATCCACACAAAAATCTAATTTTAATATAGATGTTTCATTTTTATAAGGGACAGCTGGAAAGAGGTTACATACGAGGGTTGGCTGACAATGAAGTGGTGCTTGTGCTGTGAAATTTTGCATGCATTAATTTCAACTCTTTTTATTAATAACTGCATTATTTCTTTCTAGTGACCATGTCGAAAAATAAACCTCATTTGGTCATTCCATGAGAGTATCTTGGTCAGCCTACTATGTGTGTCTCACTTCAATTAGCAGTAGCACTAACATAGCGTGGTTCATGATAGAGGTGGATATGAATGCATATATATGTTTATGTGTAATAAACACACAAGTGTCTCACTATGAATGTTTTAATTTGTGGTTATGTCACAGCATCTACTGAGATAACTGTGACATGATCACAACTTAAAACATTCATAGTGAGACTTTGGTATGTTAATTATACATACATATATTGTATTTGCCTTTAAATACACTTCTACTTACTTCATTTATATGGTTTTGATTTATAAATTTGTATGATTTGGCTTAAAGTACCAGCACCTGCCCTTGGATTTTGGTGAAATAGCATCTCATTTTAGAAGAGGAAAGGCTTAGAGTCAACCAAAAACAAACTGTTTTTTAAATGTCTTGTAAAGCTGTGATACAAGAAGGCTGACATTTGGTCAAACATCTCAGCTCTTTTAAATATGTCTCAGAAAGCTGTGATATAAGCACATATGTCTAGAGTGTGTGCAAACAGATCCAATTTTAATATAAATCTTTCGTTTTTTTATGAAAAGTAGCTGGGAAGAGAGAACATGCATGCTATTTAGGCCCTGTTTCAATTATATGGTTTTGATTTTTAAATTTGCATACTCTGGCTTCAGTAGTACCAGGAGTCACCTCTGATATCGATATATCTACCTATAACTTCTCAAAAATATCTATTTACAACAATTAACTCTACTTATCTCTCCCCATCCCTGTCTATATTTCAGACCAGAAAAAGTATGCTGAATGCTGATGCTTCTCACAACCTCCTAATCTGTTTTGTCTGGGTACTTAAGAATGCAGACTATGCTGTTTTGAAAAGCTGGTGGTCCGATCTGCCACTTTCACGCCTGAGTCGTATTGTGGAGATCATCTATTTTGTAGTTTCTAATTTTGAATACAAGGTAAATAGTTTTATTTTTATCATTCTATTTCTTTTTGCATATTTTTCTAAATTATTATTATTCTTTTTATTATTATTATTAGTAGTAGTAGTATTAGTTTTGAATATCTTTAAGTAATTTTTAATTCTAAGTAGTCTGCATTTTGTGTGTAATATATAAATAGCTTATTATTATGAATAACTGTTGAAAGTAGATGTTATTTTAATTTCTTATTGTGCAAATTAGTTTTTAAAGACTTCACGTTAAATATTTTAATTATTTAGTATAATTTACTTTATTTATTTTTTCAAATCATATTTCATCTGTTTTATTTTACTCTTTAGTAAGTTCTTGATTGGAAATCTCTTCTGTAAACTTTTCCTTCTCTGATACTTATCAGACCTAGTACACCCTATAAAATTGTTGGTAAACAAATGAAAAAGATGTAGTAAGGAATTTTACTCCTGTTGAGGACATAACTTCTAGTGTTGGTGCCACATTAAAATGTGACTTGGTCCTTGACAACTTGTCCTCCCCATGCTGGTATGGAAAAGCAGATGTAAAAATGATAAAGATTATTGTCAATTGATGAAATAGCTATCATATATATGGTAATTATTTCAACAAAGACACAAAACATGTGATTGTGATTTGGATTTATACAGTAGCCTGTGCAATGTTCAGGCCAGGGTCGAAATGTGGCCTATTAAAGACAGTACTATGCCCAGGCCCGATATGAGACAGATTTTAACTTGGTCATTAAATATCTTTTTAATCGGTGCTAAATACATATGATTTGTATATGGACAACAGAATAAAAGAACTAGAAATTGTAGCAAGAATTCTTCCTCCTCCTTTAAAACCATAGATCCATGCCAACAAGTCCACCTGCCCGTTCCCATCCCATCTGATGTGTTTCTATCTAACAACCCAGAAAATTTGCTCCCAGAGAAGTTCAATTAGTTGAAGAAATATTTCCAGTCAAGATTATAAAAATATTACTATATATATATCAATTAGTTTAATTAGTCTGTATGTTAGTATTTATTAATAATTAGTCCTTCATTTCTATATTTACTTTGTACACATGAATGATCTCTTATTTTAAAACTTAACTATTATCATTAAAACCTGCTGTGTTTCCAGTCATGTTAGAAATTCTTGTTGGGTTTCTTTATCTTCTAATCACTTTATAATGTACACATGAATGTTTTAGTCTTCTTTTAGAATTGTATTGAATTTTATATAGGTGATTATATATTTTAGATTAGAACTTAAGTTTTGTTGTGTAAATGTGTCTTCAAAGTATTTGAATAGATTCTACCTTCTACATTGCTATGTCTATTTTTTTGTAAGTTTTTTTTGTCTGGTGGAAGAGGACATTCCCATACTCTTCACTGGTCCTTTGAGGCTGGTGAAATCATTGCAGTTGATGTTCTTCTTGAATTAATACTTGGGAACTGTTCTGGGAAGGCAGAATTGAGTATAGTAGTTGGTGTAAGGTTTGGGTGGTGGTCACAGTTTGAGTGACATGAGGAGGAGACAAGTAAATTAGGTGGGCCTGGACTGACATAATATGAGACCAGCCAACTTATTTTGTAAATCATCAATAATTTTGGGGGATTTTGCTTTCTCATTATATATCTGGTGTTTCAAGCATAATTTAACAATAGTTCTTACAGAAAATTATGATGGAAGGTTTTTAGATAAATTTGAATACTTTAAATAAGCAGCTTTGTATCATGGAAACACAGGTGATTGCAGCCAGATTGCTATCAAAAGGGTTAAATTGAGGCTGATGTCCCATTAATGTAAGTAAATAGGAATGTTTTGCTAATAAACTAAGGTATTTTATTGCCTAATCACTATAATTTGAGGAGAAACTGGTGATAGTTGTATACTTCAGCTATAGTGAATAAATTGAGAAGATTGTATAAAATGCAGCCTGCAGTAAGTTATGAAGAGAACATTTTACATTCTTCTCTCATAAAGAATGTGTCTTGGTGCTTTAGACTGCTAACTTTACTTTCCCTATAGAAATCACTGATCATCTCCTCAAATACTGCTGATGATCTTTTATCAACTGTGTATGGAGACTATTATTCTAGCCTTTATATGTACACCAGCATGTATTCTAAGGCCATTTTTCCTGTCGAAGGAGAAGTTTGTCTTACATGTTCCAAAACATGCTTCATAGACATCATGTGGACCTTATTCAGTCAGTATTTTGTCTGGATGCTCTTCCTGGTGTTAACTCTTTTAGTTGCTTCTTACATGTATAGAGTGCTCCAAGGGCCCCTCAAGATAGACTAAAGAATCTCATGCTGTTCCAAAGTCACAAGTTCCTGATCCCTACTCTAAACTGTCCCTGCCTCTATCTATGCTCTCTCCTTCTCTCAGCTTATAGATATACAGGGTATCCACTACTTGGTGATCACATAGAATTTTATATGGAATTTTTGTAAATGCTTAAAAAAGAAAATATTTTCAAAACATATATACATACATAGCAATGTAGAAGGGTATATTCTTTTATTCATGTATATTGTTCTTTAAATGTGAATTTAATCTAATTAACTTTTTCTGATATATTTGATTAACCTGAGAATTTCATTTTCAGAAATAAAAAAAAACAACAACAAAAAACAATTGTAAATTACAAACAACAATAGCCCTTACATTGCATGTATTTGAACTTGTGGCTTCAAATCTTAATCTAGTTTGTGTTGCTGTTCTTCTTTTCTCTCTTTAATTATAATGATTTAATCCATCTATGAACTTAGTAATATCTACTGATAGACAGAGCTTTGATCTATCATGAATGATATTTACTGATGTTAAAATGTTTTTCTTTAAACTTGAAGCTATTAATGATAGAAATGTGTTTGTATAGAGAAAATGTTAACCTTTGTTTGATTTGGAATCAGCCATGTTCCTTCTTTCTCTTTCTCTTAAAATTAAGTTAAACTAATTCTTCTGCATTATCTTTCTAATTTCTTAATGTATTTCTCCATCATATGTTGTAAAGCTTTGTTTTTAATGATAAGAAAGATTTTTCAGTGAAATGTTTTAGTGGAACAAGAAGAAATGTTATATAAAGAACCAAAGTGATACATTTTTGTTTGTACCAATAACTGGCTGTTGGATTTTTAGCCTTTCATTACCATATTCCTAATTATTAAGCTAATGTTTAGCTCAAAACTTAACAAAGGCTCTTACATGAAATTATGATGGAAGCTTTTTAGATAAATGTATACACTTTCAAACTAACAGCTTTGTTTCATAGAACCAGGGGTGTTTTCAAGTAGCCTGGTACCAAAGAGGTTGTCGTCCTCAATATTTGATAGATTCTAAACTGCCTGAATTCATCTATGGTTCTGTGGTATTAAGCTGTTTATTTTGAATAGTTATACTATATCTGGAAACCTTTGTAGCAGAACTACTTCTTTATACCTTCCATTATAATTTTATGTAAGTATCTTTCTTATGTTCCAAACATTAATTAGCTTGATAATGACAAAATTATTTTATTAAATCCTTCCAAATTCTTATTAAAAAGTCATAGGCTGTGTCTTTCCTTAGAAATATGTTATTGAAAGAGTTAAGCTCACTGGTTTTATTAGTATTCTCATCATCATCGTTTAATGTCCATCTTCCATGCAGTACTTTAGTGTCTCCTGAGGCACTGAGGCTTGGAACCCACAATTTTAGAAACACTCTTTTAAATTTAAAACAGACATTATAATACTCCTAAAGATTAAATGTTGCACTTATGACATTTCTTGGTTTCATCAAGCATCTTATTGAAATATCTTCTAATATATTTCAATGAAGAATGAATTAACTTAAGTACTACAACTGTGTGTGTGTGTGTGTGCGTGTGTCTTTCTTTTTGTGTGTCTGTGTATATATTTGCATATGTGTATCTGTATCTAATACAGGCACAGAGAATATGTTTTTGGTAGTTATTTCTGTTTGTTTTTTTTTCTTACCTTGTTTTTTTTGTCTCTTTAAACAATATCGTTACTGCTTTTCCAAGGTTTAGAATGATCTTTCAGTTGATAATCTTGAAATGATTTTTTTTGTAATTTGTCAGCTGTAAAAACCAAAAGACCAAAAATATGAATCTTATATTCAGTGGACTGGGCACTTTTTCTCATGGCACCTACATGACTACTTTACAGTATAGACTGTGTACTTTTTGTCATATCACCTACACGACCACCTTACAATGTAGGTTGGGCACTTTTTGTCATATCACCTACACGACCACCTTACAATGTAGGTTGGGCACTTTTTGTCATGGCACCAAGACAACCACTTTACAGTGTGGGCTGGGGATGTGGGTAGGGTGTTGGGACATGGGAGGTGTATGGAAGGGGCAATGGAGAGGAAGGTGGTGAATACTTGATGTATGCTTCAACCTGAGCTCATAGGAAGGTGGGTCTTCTGTATTACTGTATAACACCAGAGATCTCAGTCCTGTGCCACCAGCTTTGAGAGGTGCAGTTGTGCAAGGTTAGCTTTTATCACCTCATCCCAAGACTTCTTAGGTTTACACCGTAGCTTTTGAGCAAATGGCCTTACAGTGGGAGAACTGGAGATCTATGTGTTATAATGGGATCAGGAACTTTGAATCTGGTTATATATCCATAGGCTACAAGAAGCAAGGAGAAAATCATTATCAAACATGCCAACAACATTTTCCAGTAAACCTCTTTACCCTTGCATGATTTATGGACTTACTTGCAAATCCTTGGCTGGTCTGAAATGCCATGCCCGATATAAACATCTGAACTGAATTTGTTGTTCAGATCCTCATCAATGGGAGAGTCCATCACACACATATATATATTTCCACTTTGTCAATTGAGTCATTCTACACCTTTGATATTGTTTTAGAACACTAACTTTGTTTATATTTTGCATTTTTTTGTTTTTTTTATTCTGATTTTCTTTTCTTTTCTCCTTTTTTTTTCTTATCTTTAATGTTGTAATGTTGTGGTTTCGAAATATAGATTGCTTTGCTGTTTTGTTTTATTTTAAAATTTGCTTTTTTTTTTTTTTTTTTTTTTTTTAAGTTTAATTTTTTTGATGACTTTATATTTATTTAAAAATATAAAATATTAATTCTTTCGGACTATTTATCAACCATGCTGTCTTCCAGTATGTCTGTGAGTTGTCAAAATGTCTGTCTGTGTTGTCCTTTTTTTTTTCTACTTTTTTCCCCTATATTGCTTTTGATGTTGGAAGAATTATTGTTGTCAAGTCCCTTCATCTAGTCTATCTGTTGTTAAGTAATAAGTTTGCTTGCTATTTTTTTTTTTTTTTTCATTTTTGTGGCTGTTGACTGTTAAATTTCCAGAACCCCTTCTTTCAGTATTTTCCATTAAGTAATTCTTAGTCTCTTTTTTTGATTTATCTCACTCTTCATTCATCTGCCCTCTCTCTCTCACTCTTATTTAATTTCCTTCATTGTTTGAAATTCCCTCTCCTAACTGTTTTAACAGCTAACAAGCTGTCTTAAAACTAATCCCTAGTAGTTAATGTTTTATAGAGTTTTTGACCAGCTGGTAAAGATGTTCAATTAAGTAAGCTCAAACAAGTTTTCTTCACTCTTATGTTAAGATTTAGTTTCTTTTTCTATTTCCCCCATTTTTATTCTTGTCTACACCGAAGTATATCATCATCATCATCATGTCTGCTTTCCATGCTTAGTTGATAAGATTGTCATGGTTTGAGACTGGACAGGCTGGGGAACTTTGTCTCATTCTAAGCTCCATTTTTGGTATGGTTTCTACAGCTGGATGTTCTTCCTAATGCCAATCACTTTTCAGAATGTACTGGGCACATTTTATCATGGCACCAGCACTACCATTTTACAGAATGTATTAAATACACTTTATCATGATACCAGCACTACCATTTACAGAAGTGACTGGATACATTTTATAGTGGCACTAACAGTACCACTTTACAAAGTGGACAGCATGTTATCATGACACCAGCTCAAGTTATGTCCTGCAGATTTAAATATCCTGCCATGGATCAGATATCTGATTATGATATTCATTTGTGCAAGGATATTTTTATATCTATTTAGTTTTTCTCTTTTTGTTGATTATTTTGTTTTGAAGTCATTTCTTGAAACCAGTTCTTCTGTTTAGTGGGTGTCATGTTTATTGCCAAATTTATCTAGCTCGTAGTTACTTTTTATTGAGCATATATATGTGTCTCTGTAAACACAGCTTGGTCAAATGATTTAGAGGTTTGCTACTCAATCATAAGATCCCAGCATGACATCTTGGACAAATGACTAACTTAGTCTGAGACCTATGCAAGCCTTGCGAATGAGTTTGTGTAGATGAAAATGATTTGGAAGCCCATTTGATGGACTGTAGCTGTAATTCAGAGGATCAGTCTTGTCACACATTGTGTTTTGCTGAATTTCTCCGAGAATTAAATTAAGAACACGTCTGTAGGATGCTCACTCGTTTGCATGTTAATTTCATGAGCTTTTGAAACCAATGGGCATCCATTCCATCTGTATGTGTATGTATGTATCTTTCAAAAGATTTCTGTGTCATATATTAAAATTCTTATTGGGGTATTTTACTCTACTGTTCATAGTTTTGGCATGACTTTATTGGTTAAATGACTTTCCTATCACTGACTCTTTTACAGTGTGAACTGTGCATTTTACCGTGTCACCAGCACTAGAAATGTTGTCTAGATATATGAACAATTATAGCTGAGGAGGAAAAGTGTGCTTATTGTTAGATTATTTGGTTCACTGCTTATTATTATTCCTATTTCCTTGTTCTATTGTGACCTGATTTTACTGTGGTCTCATTTAAACACTGACCTAATACTTTCCAGGAAAGCTTCATTGTCGAGCAGCCTAGCACTCCCCTCATCAAGGTTTGTGTCTCACTCAATCTGCTCTCTCTCTCTATCTCCCTCTCTCTCTCTCTCTCTCTCTTCATCTCTCTCTCTATCTCGACAAAACCTGAATGTAGTCCACCACCACGTTTGTTTTCTGCTACCTTTTCGTCTCTCTCTCTCTCTCTCTCTCTCATCTATTGTATTTCTCAAACAGAAAGTGGAACAACTTGCATGCTACAGTTTGGAATAGCTTTGGCCATTTATTTGCAATGTGTTTAGAATCATGATTTTATGGTTATATATAAGAAACCATAAACATAACTTTGTTTCAATTTATTTTATTTTATTTTATTTTTTTTTCTTTGGTGTCTCCACGAATATGAAGTATTTTAAAATTCTCTTTCAGAATGAAAATTTTAGTCTATTTCAAAAATTGTTTTATGAAAACTAGGAAGGAAGAAAAGTAGAATTATATATTTTATATATATTAATTCTTGACAAAACCTGATGTACAATGGCAGATGCGTGATGTTCTCTAAAAAAAAAAATAGATATATCTGTCTCCAAAACTGCTGCCATTTTCTTTACACTAACTCTAGAAATACTGCAGCCTTGTTTAAAGATGTTTTTATAAAAACATTTTTAAAAATAAACAATAATGCCATTACTTACAGTTTATTGTGTGTGTGTCCACACACATATATATATATATACTAGATATGTGAACCAACATAGGGCTTTGTGTTGACACTCAACATGTGAGAAATGGCAACCAAATCTACTTAAAAATCACACCTTGCTGCCTTATCAAGAAAAGATATTAGATAATCTATGATATATAACATACCAGAAAAAATACACTCGATATTCACAGTTGAAAGATCTCTACAGGATCAAGGTTGATCTGGGCCTAAACAACAAGAGTTAAGGAAATTGAATCAGAGCAGGATATTTTGTGTTGTTCTTATGCTATCATTTTTTAATCTGAAAGATTAAAAAATGCCAGCCTAAGAACAACATGAAGTATCCTGTTCCAACATAATTTCTTTAACTCTTCTTTTGAAGAAGGTATTTTATCCCAAAATTTTAAAGACTAATTAAATACCTCCAAGATAACATTCCAACAACTTTATTGTTATATTTAATGGTTAAAAGATTGTATCATGTCAAGAAATCATTCAGTGACGATCTGCCTGCACATTCAGTCCCCCAAAACACACTAATATATACACACACACAAATAAATCATAGCTGCTGCCACATAACCTAGCATAGATGTGTGTCAGTCTTATCTATTCTCATTGTTCTTCACAATTATCATTCCATCTTTACAGACTCCCAATGAGGTAAGAAGCCCTTAAGTACAAACGTCTGCCGCTAAAATCACGCTAGATCAATATCAGCTATTATCATTATTATATAGTTTAATTTTTTTTTCTTTCTTTTAAATTCTGCCTGCTTTCATTGTTTACTGATAAGTGATTCCGCTGTCATTTAATTTAAATATTTATTTTTGCTATCAATACATGAAGCAGACAGGTATATATTTTTTTAAAAGTGTAATATATCTCTAAAAACCATTCTAGTATTTAAATTTACCCATTTTTTCTTCTCGTTTTATTTTTATTTTCTGTGGTGGAGGATCAACTTTCATAGATTATATCATAATTTTCTTTCTTTTATTTTTTTCTTATTTTCTTTTCTTTATTTCATTGTTAAAATACAAAATAGTATTAGTGTTTTTCCAACACAACATTCTGAAAATGTCAGTATTATTCCACCATCATAAGCTCCTATATGAACTTTACCTTTCATCCTTCTGAGGGGTCGATAAAATAATATACCAATCCTGAGTTGTGGTGTGTAAGCAGAATTATTAGAGCAAAGGATGAGATGCTTTGCTGTATTTTTTCTGCACTCTGATTTCAAATCTTGCTGAAGTCAACTTAGCCTTTCATCATAACAGCATTTATAAAGTAGCAATACAGGATAGGCAGAATTAATAGAATGACAGATGATGCTTTGTAGTTTTTGGTTTGGCTCTTTGTGCTAATCCTAATATGGGCTACTTAGCTGTTTAATACCATCACATGGCACATA
>OZ024742.1:92601448-92608948 GCA_964016885.1 Eledone cirrhosa | reverse complement strand
CCTCATTTTATGCACATGTACTCAAACACACACCCACTACAGAGTTATATAGAAATAATCCCCCTTTCTCATTTATACACACACACACACACGCACAAAGATATACAGTTACATGGGATGTTTCTCTCTTTTTCTTTTACCATCCTCCCCTCTCCCACATACAGAATTATAGAGTAATTTCCCCCTAAGATATAATTTAGAAGAATTATATCCCTTTATGGCCTTACACCAGTGGTTCCTAAAATTGTTTTACTCACAATGAACTTTAAGAACAAGTAAACAACTTTTCAGATCAAGTCAAAATATTGTTCTTCTTAAATTTGAAAATTTATTCAAAAGAGAGTTTATACATATTAGCATAATCAATAAATGGAAGAATGCTTGGTGTTTTTTGGTAATGTTTTCCATTCTTAGTGTAATTGTGTTCCACTTCGACAATTACATATAAACTTTATTATGAATTTCAATTTGTATATTTCACATTTTGAAACAGAATTGTGTTCTTTCGTGGTGCACCAAATTATATTTTACGATACACGACTATGTTGAGGTGCAAAGATTGGAAACTACCATTTTAAGCTGATACATACCCTCTTTCTGTATATCCCTTTAACTCTGTGTCTCTGAAAATAAACAAGGATAACAAACCCACAGTTACACCGTAGAGAATTGGAATGAATACAATCAATATTTACAAAGCAAGCATTCTAAAGATCATCCCCAACGCAACTATAAACACCCTTTCTATTATTATTTTTACTGCCTTTCTCCCATTTTTGTATTATTACTAATGCATAACAATGTCAAATACAAGCAACCGGCTATTAGAGGGCTCAAGAAACACCGAAAAATGGCTGCAACACTAATGTTATTATCATTATTATTAATTTCAAAAAATATTATCAAGCATGGATTTACCCTTTAGTATTGTTTGCATGTAAAAGCATGATGCATTTGTATGTATTTAAAAATGTGTATTATGTATCTATCTATCTATATTTCTATATATATATATATATATATATATATGTGTGTGTGGAAGCATATTTTATTGAAAACTTGGTACCGTTCCATCTGTCATTATTTTATGGATTGGCAGTATCGGTAGAGGGTCGGACGCCATGCTTTCCAGCATAGTTACGTCCCTTTACGATCTGAGTTCAAATCCCGCCGAGGTTGACTTTGCCTTTCATCCTTACGTGGTCGATAAAATAAAGTACCAGTAATGCACTGGGTAATTGCTGACCTTGTGCCTAAAGTAGAAACAATTATTTTAACTATTCACATTATTTTGCAACTTGAATGGTTGAAAGCATTTATTTTTGTTATTATTATGGGCAGGAGATTGGCACATTTTGTAGAACATTGGAGACAGTATTTTGTGCTATTTATTTCATTTCTTTACATTCAAAATTTTGCAAAGGGTGACTTTGCTTTTTGTCTATCTGGGGTTGATAAAGTAAAGTACCAGTCAAGTACTGGGATTGCTTTAATTTATTTTCCCCTACCCTTCCCTCAAATTACTGGCCTTGTACCTATATTAGAAGCCATTATTAATGTTATTTGGCTCCTGTTTCTCTTTACAAGAGAATAAATAAAATCTTTTATGGAAGAATATAATAAATTGAATTATATAATATCAGTGTCTGATGACAAAAAAAAATCATGTTTTCAATATATATGTATATGAGGTTGTTTTATGTATGTACAGATTTTTAAATCTATTTGTAGAGGATATGTGTGCCCTGTTTTTGCAAAAGTGTTGAAAGACAATCCTTCTTTATTTGATATTGTTTAGTTACATATTCCTGTTCTCAGATACATCTTTATGTAAAGTTAGTTTAATTCATAACCTTCTGTGATGATTTAGCATAAAGAGAAAATATCTAAAATCAGATTTGTTAATTGAAATGTTTATAGTATCTTTACCAGTGGATAGATCATTGAGAAAATATGCAATATTAGATTTAATGCGATGCAGTCACAGTGCTGTTTTGTAGTTTCCAAGAATGCACGTTGCTGGACATTAAGAGTTAAGTTAGTGAATTGATATTCTATTCTGCTCTGTGCTCTGAATTCAAATCCCAGTGAAGTCAACTTTGCCTTTCACTTTTGAGGTTGATAACTGAGATACCAGTCAAGTATTGGAGATAATTCTTCTTCTATTTCACTCTCACATTCTCTTGCTTTTTTCCTCTCTTTCTCTGGAAGAAATCAGCTGTATTCAGCCCTAGAGAGGGATGAGATCTGCCAGGCTTACATGCCCAAGACACTGTATTTTATGATGGCGTTCTTAGGGCCCCATGAATAATTTGTTACTTGGAAATGAAAGTATGACAACAAACTTTATGATGTTTAGTTCGGTGTTAAAATGTCATAGAGCATA
Source organism: Eledone cirrhosa (assembly GCA_964016885.1). Lineage (NCBI taxonomy): Eukaryota > Metazoa > Mollusca > Cephalopoda > Octopoda > Eledonidae > Eledone > Eledone cirrhosa. Next base: position 92,606,562 of record OZ024742.1, on the reverse strand, counting down.
GAACATTTTACATTTGTATATGCAGTTAAAATATTATGATATTACAGTTATACAGTTATTCAGTAATATTGCTGTTTTGTTATCCAAGGAATGACAAGAGAGTGTGCTGAAAGAGGCATTCCACATCACATTGTTCATTCTAATAGATGGCCATCTGTATCCCAATCAAACTGAGTAAGAAAATGATAAAGAGGCCCAGAATTCTACATGTTTCTATTTTTATTGGTTTGAAAAGAAATGTGTTGAAGATCAGCGAGTATTTTATCTGCTTGTGATCTTCAACCCATCAAGCAACAAAGATCTCATTAGGCTACAATTATCAACACAATTTTTACTTTGAGTGTCTTGTTTTAATTTTAAAACTACATCATTTATATCACAGTACTGTTGAGTACATCAAATAGCTTATGAGATGAAGGGTGTAGTTTTAGTGTGATATAGATTATTAGGCTGTATTGAATCTTGATTATTTTATATGTACTACACTATAAATCATAAGATTGTTTCGCTTAGACACAACACCTTCATTTTACATCTGTTTCTCCACACTGGCATGAGTTAGCCAAGTTGTCACATTCTGCATCATCTTGAACACAAAATAACAAATATCTGGCCAACTTTAGTGTTATGTATGTATGTATGCTCTGATGAAGCTTATTGAACATTTTGGTGAAACATTGTGGCCATTGTGTCAGAATACAATTAAACCTATTTGCGCGCGTGCACACACACACACGTGTGTGTGTATGTGTATAATATATATATATATAGTATTAGTAAATGTGAAGACTAAAATTCAAAGAGGGCTCAATAAGGATTATATATATATAAATATAAAAACCTGTAGAGCGAATATTTATTATAATAAATATGTGTCTGTATGTGTATTTTATGTATGTTGGATCCCCATTGGTTCTGATGAAAAATATTCCAGTTGTTTGACCAATGGAACAGCCTGGGTATATAACTAATGTGCAATTGGCTGTGGATTCCACAAGCACATACATACTTAATGTAATTCTCAGGGAGTTTCTGTGTGACACAACCATCCCTTTGATTTAGACTCAACATCTTTTCTCCAGTCGAGTTGACTGAAGCAGTGGGTTATAAAGTGTTTTGGTCAAGGACACAATGCATTACCAGGAATTTAACACATGACTTTATGTATAATATATATATGTGTGTGAGTTGCATAATGTAGAGTGCCTTTCATACTATTATATCATGGTTAACTAAACAGAATGACCAGTTCTATTCATTGGTGAACCACACAACATAAATGTATGTGCGTGTGTGTGTATATATATATATATATACATATATATAACGAAGGAAATGTGGTAAGGAACCAGATGGACCATAACGCACCAAAGTACTCAATACTTAGGGTAGTAGAGTGGGTAATAGGAACAAGTAGGACCCGGACGGCTGAGCTCAAGCTGGACTAAAAAGTCCAGAATTAGCCGTCGAAACGGCTTGAGGTCAGCCGTCGGGGTCCTACTTGTTCCTATATATATATATATATATATATTTACACTTTGATCGTAGCCAAAGAGTATACTGAACATTATATTGTAGGTTATATATATATGTTTATATTTAATATGGAAATGGCTTCTATGGGACTAGAACTGTTTAATTCCAAGGAAGCCATCAGGGCTTTCCTGGTGATTTCCTTGGAATGAAACAGTTCTAGTCCTGTAGAAACCTTTTCTATATTAAATATTTATACTCTATGTATTGAGTACCTTACTGTGGTTAACTCTGCTTGAACCCGAGACACACACACACACACACATATATAAAAACTTCACTACAATGTTCAGCATCTTCTGAATTGAAGCTTGTGTGGTCAAAAATGTTGGTAACAGCATTTTTAATGTTTATTCATACATACACATATATGTTCAGCTTGGTCTGTATATATATATATATATATATATATAGACCAAGCTGATCATGCTTTCTTGATTGGCATTTTATTTTCTGTCTCTGTACTTGCTTCTTTTCTTTACATATGTTTGTGTGTATATAAGTTCTTACATTTGCATGATCTTCAGTTGTTGTTTTGTTTCTCTTCTTTATTTTGTTGCTTAGTGTATTGATGTCATAATTCAGTTTGAATCTCTCTCTTACCTCTCATCCAGTATTGCTGCCTCACAGTGGAATCTGGTAGCATTGAGTAGGGGGCTTCTCAGCTTAAAGAAAAAAAAAGACAGTAATAACCAATAACATATATTTAATACACCTTTCGCCACTGCTCTTGTTTGTTAACTGTATATAGCATGCTGTAACATGTAACAAAATGAAGCCACATTTCCCCCACCCCTATATATATATATATATATATATATGCATGTGTGTGTATACACGTATATATATATACATATAAATTCATACACATACACTCACATATTGACATAAAATCAACTCAGTGAAAGCAAGCTGATATTTGCTGAGCATCTTTCTACAAGTCCTTTCCTGGAGCAACAGCACCAAAAATCATCATCATTATTATTGTCGTCATCATCATCTTCGTCTTCATCAGTAATCGTTATAGTTACAGCCCTTTATATTGTGAAATCCCAGTCAACTTCTGGGGTTAATATAGTGAACTCTATCCCCTCCTAGTTAAAAATTATCATTATGGCTATTATTTGTCAATACAACTATTGTTGACCCACTCACAAGTGTTTGATAAATGGAACAGCCTGCTCATGCAATGATAGTGCAAGAGGCTGAGCATTCCACAGACTTGTGTACCTTTAACCAAATTCTCAGAAAATTTCAGCTTGACACTGTGTGACAAGGCTGGTTGTTTGAATTACAGGTACAACTAATTTTTGTAAGTTGAGTGGATCAACATGAAATGAAGCGTTTTGCTCAAAAACACACTACACCACCAAGAATCGAACTCACGATTACAAGCCAAACACTCTAATCACTAAGCCACATGCATTCACTATAAATGCAAACACACACATATATATACATATATGTATGTATGCACACAGAACAAATGTCAGTTATTTACAATATGTGTTCCTATACAAATGCACAGTCATACAGACACATATTCATGCACAAAGACTAAGATTTTTTTACTATTCACAATTAAGTTTTAAATATTAGAATTGAGACTACAATAGTTATTGTATTTAACTGTTAACTGGGTGTGAGTTCAATTCCTGGTCTTGTCTTTATCGCCATAGGTATATTTTTTCACTGGTATCTGTCATTCATCTTTATACCTTCATGTAATACATACATATATGTTGTATAAATATATATATATATATAGTATAAATATATATATATATAGTTATATATATCATTGTTCTTACGCTTGCTTTTTCATGAATGCATGGATTGGACAGATATATATATATATAATATATTATATATATATATATATATATATATATATATATGGTTCTGTGTGATCTGACTTGTCTCACAACAGGACAACCTGTCTGACCCATGCCACTGTGGAAAATAGACATTAAATGATGATGATATTGACATATATGTAGGACTTGATGTGCAAGGTGTTGTTGCTCCTGAAAACATGCAGTTGGTGCATTGCAATATTGCAAATCTCAACATGACTGTTCATTTCTACTGAGTCCTTGGCTGCAACCTGCTGGTGGTTACACGTCATATCATTATCCCAGTCTCTTTCTCTCTCTTCTTTCTTATTTTTTCTTCTTCATCTCCTCCCTGTTGTATTCTAGGCAAAATGGGTTCTAATGAACTGTGACATGTTGTCGCAGTTCTCTGGCTCCGAGGAAACCCTGGAAGACTGGCAGGATAGCCCAACACCACGGGGATCCACTTACAAAGGCAATGGCATGATCAAATCTCAATCGTTTCATGAGCAAATCTGGGAAGGCATTCAGAGGAAGTCCCAAGATCTGTTTCGGGGTACGGGGACCTTCCTGGGGCGTGGTATCGGCAAAGAAGAGACATATGGGCAGGTACTATGAACTGCTTTGTGTGTATTTGTATTTGTTTTTCAAACTTATGTCCTATCATGTACTGACTCCCTTTAGTATCAGCCACCACCACCACCACCACCATTGCTGCCACTACTGCTACTACCACTACTACTGTAACCTAGGTAACCTTTAACATGGTAGTTTACCACTGGTGTAGTGATTTTTAGTTTGATTTTTGTTTTTATTTTATTTTTTCTGTTACTGGTTGGTTGGATGGTTGTCTGATTTCCATTCTAACTCTGATAGATTATTATTATTATTAAAAAGCGGTGGATTGGCAGTATCGGTAGAGGGTCAGACGCCATGCTTTGACGCATAGAGTTACGGCCCTTGCCATTCTGAGTTCAAATCCCGCCGAGGTTAATTTTGCCTTTCATCCTTACGGGGTCGATAAAATAAAGTACCAGTAATGCACTGGGTAATTGATGACCTTGTGCCTAAAGTAGAAACAATTATTATTATAAGGGCGGTGGATTGGCAGTATCGGTAGAGGGTAGGACGCCATGCTTTGCAGCATAGAGTTACGCCGCTTTACGGTCTGAGTTCAAATCCCGCCGAGGTTAACTTTGCCTTTCATCCTTACGGGGTCGATAAAATAAAGCACCAGTAATGTACTGGGGTCGATTTAATCGACTTTCCCCTCCTCCCGAATTACTGGCTTTGTGCCTATACAAGAAATCATTATTGTTATTGTAAGAGCGGTGGATTGGCAGAATTGGTAGAGGGTCGGACAACATGCTTTGCGGTGTGGAGTTACGGCCCTTTACGTTCCGAGTTAAAATCCCGCCGAGGTTAGCTTTGCCTTTCATCCTTACAGGGTCGATAAAATAAAGTACCAGTAATGCACTGGGGTTGATTTAATCGACTTTCTCCTCCCCTTCAAATTATTGGCCTTGTGCCTATACTAGAAATCATTATATTTTCAAACATCTTATTAATACTATTGCTTATTAATCACATGTTCTTTCCTCTTCTCCCTTTTCTCATTGAGGTCAGTTAGCAACAAACATTTCTCTGTAGTATCCATTGTTGTACAAATGATATAGTGGAGTGGTGGCAAGCTCATGGAAAAGTCAATTTTATGAATTCATATCTCAGATCAGAATGTATCGAAAG
>OZ024742.1:92463948-92596448 GCA_964016885.1 Eledone cirrhosa | reverse complement strand
CATTAAGACTGGGCTTCAGCTTGTGATTGTAACTCAATTATGAACATCTATCAACTTTTTCATTTGGTCATAGTCATCATTATCATCATCACTGTTTAGCACTTAATCGAAACCACTGTCTTCACATGAGCTGGGGGTTGCACCTCGCTCATGTATATTCCTACACCTTACTGAGTGTACTAGGTGCATTTTATCATGGCACCAGCACTAAATTGGTTGCCATGCTCTTCCTATCAACACCCATTGTACAGTGTGTATTGGGTATATTTTATAGCACCAGCACTAGGGAGGTTATCATGTTCTTGACACAAACAAATGAGTCCTGTCAATCCTTTTTGGTAAGTTTTCTGACTGGAAGCCTTTCTTAACACCAACCTCTTTACAGAGTCTACTGGGTGTATTTCAGCATGGCACTAGCACTATGGAGGGAATTGTGTCCTTCACACAAACTGAAGAGTAAGTTAAGTAACAAACCTACCAACATGTAGTAGAGTACCAAACCATCTAGCACTAAATGAATCATTTGGTGTCAGACAGTGCCAATATCAAACATCAAATCTTCATCTTCACGCAGGAATAGATAGAAATGGACAAGATATTCACCTCTCTTTCACATAAATTGTTTACATTTTAAAAGTTCATAATTTGTCAGAAAAAAAAAACAATCTGCCATATTAATAGGGGAAATATTGAAATTAACAAACTTGTTTATTCATCATCATCGTCATCATTTTAATGTCCACTTTTCCTGCTAGCAAGGGTTGGATGGGTCCATGCAGACCAAGTCAGTACTGAAGCAGAGCTACTGATCTCTCTGGCAGGCCAGGGATCTGTGTCTCGCTTATGTACAGTGTTACATTCCACTGAGGAATGCACAGAAAAGGTTGTCATGCCTTTGACACGACTGATGGTCCTCCCAACCCTTTATTTGGCAAGATTTCTATGGCTTGATGCTCTTTCTATCACCAACCACTTTACAGTGTGTACTGGTGCATTTATTTTGTACATCACCATCACTAGGGAGGGTGCCATGTCATTGACATTGGTAAAGCATCCTCCCAGCCCTATTATTATATATTATATTGACAATTGGTGACTGGAAACCTCCAATATAAAATGTGTGTGCGTTTTTGTGTACATGTACACACACGTTATTTCTACATTATTCTTAAAATCTTGAATTATTTTTCTTGTGACTTTCTTTTGTTAAAATATATATGTACTTATGAGTTAAATATATATTTTTTCTAATTGTTTTATTTTAGACAATCCTACATTATTTTAGTTTGTTTACTGCTTGCTCTCTCTCTCTCTCTCTCTCTCTTTCTCTCTCTCTCTCTCTCTCATATTTGTTTTGTTAGTATTTTAGTTTTTGTTTTTGTGTTAAAAAAATATATATTTAAATAATGAAGCATTTTACAAAGCAAGTAATAAAATTAGAATTTCAAAATATGTTACGGGTTTTAGGCAAAGCTAATACAATGCTTAATTTTAACTATAACACACATGAAAATATATTGGGGATATAACACATTGAGGCAGAAAAGAAGTGGACAGAATAAGGTTCTATTAACATTTTTTTGCCTCATTTATTTTCAAGTATTTTGTTATTAAAATTATGTTATGGTAGTCTTGCATAATGGCATAACATACTTTAAACATATTTAAATGAACATTTTGTTGTAAAATTTTGTTCAGAAACTAAACATTTTTTCTCTTATTTTTACCTGTCTATTTTATATTTAATTGTAAATTGATTATTTTAATTTAAAATACCATTTTAATTTTGTTCACTTTTTTGTATTTCTTTTTAAAAAAAATTAATATGATCATTTGGTTATGCAAATAATTTCTCTTATGATTACAATTATGCAAATGATTTATCCTTTCTTCATTCATTATGTAAATTATTTAGTTCTTCATTATATTCCGTTCATCATCTTCTATTCTTTAGTAGTTTGTGCAAAACACAAACTATAGTTGTTTAAATGCATTAATAATCTCAATATCTAAGAAATTTTGTTAGCAGAATATAAGAGAGCTTCACAGCATTATTCTTTTCCTGGTTTCAGTTATTAGACTGCAGTGATGCTCAGTCATCACCTTAAGTTGGCTATATTGAACTCAGTACTTAATTTATTGATCCCCTTTTATCAAACTGCTAAGTTACGAGATCAATCAAAGAAAAAGAGAGTAGCAATGCAAAAGACTATAAATGAGAGGAAAAGGAGGGGAAGAGTAAGGGCAAAGATTATTTAACAATGAATGAAAGGGGGGAGGGTCACAGAATTATACAAAGAAGCACTGTTAGATGACTGACTATGAAGTCATGAGTTCAAATCTTAGTATTACTTCAGCAAGTGTATTCAGCTCCTGGAAAGTATATATAGCCTTGATTGCTGACAACAGCTTCTATTATTATGATCAAGTGGTTGGCATTAAAGATCTGTTACAACATACTAATGCTTAAAATTTCAAAAACCATACCATCTGTAGAGTCACAGATGGCAATCATTAAAACATAGTAAGAATATGGATTTGTTTTGCAATAGGGGCTTTACACCAATGTTGTAACTTTCAAAAGACATGGAAATCATGAGACAAAGACAGGACCACCATCTTTCATGGGCAGTGTTAGCTAAGGCACAGATATTTTAGAAGAGATCAAAGCCATCCCACTTTTGCCTCACAGAGAAGCTCCCCATTGTCTGTCAGTTTTACATCTAAAAAAAAAAAAGTTCATTTTGGCTTGCTAACAAATATCCAAATTCTTTCTTGCAAATTTCAAAGATTTCCAATCTCCCATTCTGATACCTGATAAACAGCAACCTACACTGATGGTTATGTTTAGAAATATAAAAATGATACAACAACCAATAACTATAACAAGTGCTTTAAAACCATTTCCCCCACTTAAGCAGGGTTAGCCTTGCAAGCTTCATAACATGAAGTCCTTTGTGAGGCAATGTTTTCCAACCAGATGCCCTTCTTAGTGCTAATCCTTTTAGTCACCTCTCACAGCACGCAGGAATATGGTGTACCAGTTCTAAATTGGGTATGATTATGTAAATATGCAAGCATTTAAAAGCTTGTATATTTACATTTACTCAGATACAGTCATGGCTGATAAAATAATACACCAGTTATATACTGGGGTTGAATCAATCAACTATGCCTCTCCTTTATAAAAAAAAAAATCATTTTATCACTTAATGAAAGAAATCATATAAACTATTTTTGTCTCAAAATTTATTCACCTATTGTCGATTTAGAGGAGTTATTGTTTATAAATTCCCTTCCCTACCAAATGAAATATTCTCAATCTACATTTGTCTATTTCCCTGTAGTTTTTCCAGTTTTGTATAAAAATGTAACTGAACCAACATATTCTTTATGCAGCAGTTTTCTCAGCTTTATATGAAGCTATTACCTCATTCATTTCTCATATCCCTCAGTCATTACCTCATCCTATCTCATATTTATATATAAAAGATCTTTTTTAAAAAGCATAACCTTCCTTCATTTCCCTCATTCTCTCTCTCTCCTCATATATATATCATCATATATATATATATATACACACACAAACTATGCACATGTCCACTTATCAGATACTAACAAATTCATTTCATGAGCGACATGCCCTGCCATCTCCCTTTTCCACTAAACAGTCTCTTCTGAATATTTGCTATAATTATCTTTGTTTTTACCATTGTCAGGACAAGGTATGTAAGAATTTTATATCAACGAATTTGTCTGCATGACATTTCACCAGCTCCATCTTATATATAGTCCCAAATAATTGACAATGGTTTTGCAGCATCGTACCCTTCTTGTCTTAGATATTTGCATTATATTTACTCATGTAAACTTTGTCCTCTGTACTTAGAATACTCTGGGATGTCAGGGAAATGTTTCTGAAAATTATTTTTAAAATTTTGATAATGACTTCTTTGATGCTTTTTTTTTTTAACCATTATTTCATCTGTTATTTTTTATTTATTTATATATTTATATATATATATATATATTTGTTTTGTTCTTTTTACTCTTGTTGGGTGTTCACTATAGATAACCCTTGACAACATCTTACCATTCCGCCCTCCAAGACCAACATCAGCAACGTCTTTAAATATGCTCTTGGTAAATTCATCATCAAATTATGTTTGGCATTGGCACGCATATATTTTTTATTTTTTCCAAAAAATAAAAAAATAAAATTGATGCCTTGAGCATTGCCTGTCTTGGGTTTGCTTGGTATTTGAACTGGCTTCTATGGGTTATAATTTTTTTGTTTTTCTGTTTTTATTTATTTTTGGCTTTATTTAGAAAAAAGTTTAACATATACCATGAAAATTTTACTAACTACTCTTTTCAAGCATTTGTGGGCATCAGGTTTGATCTATCATCTCACCCTTTCATTCCCTGATAACTTTTTTTAGTCACTGATAATTACTTAGACTGCAGGCTTGCTAGATCAGTTTCATATAAAGTAACTCAAAATTGTTTTTTAAATGATGAAATTTTCTAGTAAATGTATATCTATCTATCTTCTTTGCCCACATATTCCTGAGAGGGTCATGGGGGCAGAGACCTGAAGCACTCCTTCAAGTGGGTCCTGTCAGAAGCAACCGTTTCCAACTGATCTGGCCAGATCCCCAAGCCAGACCAGCCGAGTTCATGGATTTTATTCAACCATCTTGCTTGGGGTTTACCCCGGGTCTCCTACCAGTTGGTTTTACCTGTAAAATCTGCCCAGTGATTCTTTCCTGAGACATTCTAAGCATATGGCCATAGTACCGGAGCTGTGATCTCTCAATTTGGAGAAGTAGTGGCTCTACCTGGAGTGACTCTCTGATCTCCAAGCTACGCACTCTATTGAGTAATATTATCCCAAAGACCCTTCGGAAGAACCCTGAATGCATGATGATAGGTAAAGTTTGGCATGAATACCAAATTGAAGATAGCAAGTTTGGCTTTTGCACCTACCTCTCTCCTTTTGATTACCGAATATGCTGAAGCTAGCATATTACTGCACCAGCTCCTGCAATTCTATCTATCTATCTGTGTGTGTCTATATATATATATATATATGTGTGTGTGTGTATGTAAAAAGTTAACAGTAATAACAAAGCAAATGAGACAGTACATTGAAGAAATATAATAGTTTAATGCTTGAAATAACAGGAAAAGAGTTTTAACATTTCAGACACTAGTCCTTCATCAGAAGATAGTTAGAAATAGAAGATAAAACAAGAGGAAGGAACGAGAAGAAAATGAGAAAAGAAGCGAGGGTGGAAGTCACTGCCATTTTTCTATTTAGAAAATATTAACTCTCTACTCACATGTATTGAGTGCTCCTTCAGTTAATGTTTGAATGTTTTAGATACTATGGCATTTTAAACATGGAGAGAGATCTTCGCATGTTCCACACCTGCTCTTGATTTTTTCATAAAACATCTCCTATGGTTTTATGTCTTCTATGTCTCTTGCGCCTTCGGTCTCTACTGAAGACCCTCACTAGCAAATTTCAAGCCTTACCTTACCAGATCTAACTAGGTTGGCTAACTGAGGTAATTATAATATATGTGGTTGAATTTAGCAATCCCCCTTTTATGGAGAATAGAAAATTAATAAGATTCTTCAAAATAATTATATGATATAAAAATATCAGGTAAATATTTATTAATACAAAAGCCAATGAATGTTGGGTAATGCTGCAGTGTGAAGAGTTTTCTGCTTTGAGCTATCTATCTGTTGCCTGAAAACTTTCCCATTGTTTGCTCTCTAAATTTTAGCTGATTTAGGTTGGAAACTGATGCCTGATATTTCAAAGAAAGTGCATTTTTGAAAAATTTAACTTTTTTTTTTTTTTTACTGAATGCCTTATGATAGATGCTTGATGAAATTGTACCAAAGAGATTTTAACTATTCAGTTGCCTGATTAAATGCAAGAATTAGGGCCGGGGGACAAAAAACAAATCTGTGTAATAAGTGTGAAAATTTGTCCATTTATCTTGTTTCTCTATGAATCTTCATAAATTATGAATAACTCATACATAAAAAGGGTGAGATGAAGAAAGACTAAAAGTTCTAATGTAGTGGGAGTAGGATATTTGATAATGAGAAAGTAAAATGAATAAAGTTGTTATTTAAGTTTAACAAAAGAAAAAAGCATTTTTCTTTTCTATATTCAGTATTCAGGCATTGCCAGATGCCACTGCTAATCATATAAGTTTGTAATTGTCAATATTGCCTCCTAAACAGAATTATAATTTTTCTACATATAAAGAAAGATCTAAAAGTCGCTATTTACTTTTATTTTTTGTTAGTTATCTCATCTAATTCCACACTTTCTTTTTTACATATGCACTACAATAAAGCACCACTAGATACACTAATGTAGCATATTCTCTCTGTATAGTCACATATACCACTGCAATGAGGGTTATGTTGTTTTGATGTGTATGCTTTTACTCCTAACTATATGGTCTCTATTAACAAAGCATTTGTTACTCCTGCTTTAACTTTAAATGCTTTATTCCTACCTGTTTGGTTTCTTTTAACAAGATGTTCGCTTCAACCATTCCATTCCTACATCACATTGCCTTGAAAATCAAAGTTATCTCTCTAGCAACTCTAAATAAATTATTTTCTGTGTATGATTTCCCACAAATTTCTGGTCTTGTTGTTATTTTGATAAACAGTTTCTGAGAATTAAACTGTTTTCTTCAGTTTAAATGCAAACACCAACAATTAAGTTTGATTCCCTTTGTAACAGTCAAAATGTATTCAAGGTAACAGCATTCTCTTCTAAGAGATGTAAATTCATCCTTTTTATATAATGTTCTTTTCTAAGTTGTCTCATATGGATTATTAATACTTATAATTGTTGGCATGGTGTTGACTATTGCAGTTACATCAGTAAAAAATTAGAAATAAGAAGGATCAGATGTTGTTTACTCGAGAGAAGGCTACGTTGGTATGGTCACGTGATGCGCATGAAGGACGATAGCTGTATAACAAAGTGCAGGGCAATAAAGATAGACGGTAGCCACGGAATAGGCAGACTCAGAAAAACCTGGGACGAGCTGATAAATTCCGACCTCACACACTTACACCTCACCAAGACAATGTCACTGGACCGAGACCTTTGGCGGTACTCAGTAATAGAGAAGACCCGCCTTACCTAAATACAAAGTAAAACCTACTACAGTCAGTAGGCATCTCTAACAAAATACACCCCCACCCCATCCACACCGCCCCTTTCAATGTAAAGTTATGTTGGTGCCACAACATCCAGGCCGAAACAAATGAGATCGTGTAGGTGTCACGTCAAAAAAACACACAGTTCACGCTGTAATGTGGCCGTGTAGGCAACACGGTAAAAACCTCCCAGCCCCACACTGTAAATGTGGTTGGTGTTAGGAAGGGCATCCAGCTGTAGAAAACCCGCCAGATAGTCCTATTCGAGCAAGATAACCACTCTTGCCTCAAGTGGGAAAACCCCCATCCAAACCCATGCAAGTGTGGAACACGGACGTTAAACGATGATGATGATACTTTTGAGCAAGGCATAAATGCCTCATCATATTTCCTCTTCCATAAAATTCCTAGATTCTAATGCCTATGTAAGAAACTACTATCTTTTTATTTAGATTGTATGTCAGATTCAGTACTGTATCTCACAAGGCTTTTTAGTATTAAATGCTATGTTTAATACTGATATAATTGTAATTGTTAACTGTGTGTATGTGTGGCCAGATATAGATATCAGCAACGTATATATTTACTATCCTAATAATGCATGCCTGGACAGTGTGGCAGAATTCTCTCTGGCATGCAAAACCCCAGATGCAAGTCACCACATGGTCCAGTGGACAGAATGGAAAAAGTGTTACCCCAGTAGATTGCAAGGGAGACACGTAAAAGTAGTCATTCCAACTCATGGGGCTCACTTCAGTGGCAGGGCCAATTCTCCCCCAATAGCAGTGAGTTGGGAGGTGGCTCAGGGACCAAGAATGCTAAAAGTTTCAACTGCTATAGTTTTAACAACAAACCTATTGGAAAGTGGCCGACACTTTAACAGCTTGCAATTTTCAGCTTGTAGGTCAATGAAATCTATTTCTGTTGCCGAATGCACCATGTTGCCACTGGAGAATGTGTTGCTACATGTTGTGTCCCAGATGAAAAGCTTAACAAAAAAAAAATTTAACGTCTGTCCCAAGCCCAAAGGCTCATCAGACCAATGCTTACCCCAGTTTCCACAACTTCAAGAGATTATGTGTATAATACTTTGCTCTGGACAGGACGCCTGTCCATCACAGTGTTAAGTCCCTGTTTCTGCTTTTCATTTTCACTGGAATGTACTGGAGCAGCATGAAAGATGTGTTTTGCTCAAGAACTCAATACATCACTTGGTCCAGGAATTAAACCCATGGCATTATGATCATGTCACGCTCCAACCACTAGGTCACTCACCTGGTAAAAAGCTTATAACTATTTGTGTTTTGAATTCAACCTGGCTTACAAAATGATGAAGGGTTTACCAGTATTTAATCATGTTTTGAATTCAACCAGGCTTACCTCAGCTTACCTAGTACAAATTAGGACACACTGTGCCAACAAGTAATATATGTAGGAGGTAAAATGGTATTAGTGTACCTATTTACCTTCTACAAATTAGTACCGTCTGTGTGGTATATGATCTCAATAGTATCCCAGCTACTCCTACAAATTCGTATCCCTAATACCAACATGTGATATATGATATTCTCTACAGTACCCCTGCCTACCTCTATAAATGTGTACCCCCTGTACCTACATATGATATATATGATATCATGTGTAGTATCCATACTGACCTCCTACAATTGTGTACCCCCTGTGCCAACATGTATTATATATGATATCATCAATAGTACCCCTTGTGCCATTGTGTGCTATGTGATATTCTCTATACTACTCCTGCCTGTCACTACACATTTGTAATTCCTGTGTGATATATGATATTATTATTGTTTAAAATCCTGCTCAGATCAACTTTACCTTTCATCCTTCCAAGGTCAATAAATTAAAGAACCAATCAAATACTGGAGTCAATATATTTGACTTTCCCTTTCCCCTAAATTAAATTTTGCTTAAAATCCCTGACTGCTGCACCCTAATTTTTCAACCTAATGCTTCATTTATCTAAACTTATTTATCATATAATGCATTCCAGATACCTTGTATTTCTACTCTCTCTTTTACTGGTTGTGGCCATGCTGGGGCATTGCATTTTTAAAAATTTGTATTTATTTTTGAAGGTTTTGTTTTTATCTACCTTAAACTCACCAACATTCATCAGTGTATATATATATATATATATACACACAACCACATGATCACATTCATATATATATATATATATATATATATATATATATACATACATACTCATATTTTGTAGCGATGCATTTTCTTTTACCTTTTCATGACTTAATTCTTCCTTGTAGCCAACCACACACTAAAACCATCCTACTTATCCATATTCATACTTGCATATATATATATATATATATATATATATACACACATACATACTCATATACATGCACATGTGTGCGTTGTTGATTATTTCAATTTATATTTGAGTGTTCATGAGATATATATCATAGCTATTATTACTGTTATTAAAATCATTTTGTCGTAACTTATTCCTAAGTAAAATATTTTTCTTGAACAAGAAATTTATATATAAAGATTTATATTATATTGTTTCCATTTTATAGTTATTTGTTTAGTTAAAACTTTCATATTTCAATATATTTTCAGTATGTTTCTCTTGTAGTTTCAGTGAAAAGCTTATTGAAAACCTTAAAGAATATTATAATAGTTACCTCACCAAAGCCCGGTAAGGGATTGAGAGTTAATGATTACAATAATGTTTCTCTTACCTTCTCTTTTGATATCAGGGTAAGAAAGCAATGAGCCAGTATTCCCAGCAGACTTTCAGGCGAAGTGTCGACATGAAGACACGTCTTGAAGAAGCAATTCTCGGAAATTCAAATGCTAGGACTGAAATGATGCTAAGGCGACGCCAAACAAGTTTCAGTAACTCAGGTAATTTCATGGAATTCTGCCAAAGACCATTTTGGTGTCACAACAAAAAATGACCAGCCCACACTGTAAAGTGGATGTTTCGGTGCCATGATAAAAAGCACCCTGTCCACCCAATAAATGTGGTTGGCATGAGGAAGGGTATCTAGCAGTAGAAACCAAGCCAGAAGCAGTTCTGTATGAGCAAGACATGGTCACCTGATCTGACTTACCTCAAATGGGACAACTTGTCCAACCTATGTTAGTGTGGAAAAATAGACATTAAATGGTGATGATGATACCAACCCACCATGGTTTTATGATACAAAGCTGTTAATTTTAAAGTGTTTATCATCATCATCATTTTATGTCCACTTGGTTGATATAGCTTGACTAGGTCGTTACAGACCAAATCAGCATTTAATTGGAGCTACTGCTGTTTCAATTCCTCTGAAAGTTAAGACTTTTGATATCAACTCACCCAAAACCACCCATTTTAAAAGAGTTCCAACCAATATATAAGAACCATTTGTTATGTGACATACCATCTTAATGAAATAATTAATAATTTTAGTAATTCCTTCCAAATTCTTTATTGATTAATTAAAACATAGTATTTCATTAGAAATATGTTTATAAAATTGATAAATCTCCTACATTATTTTTCAGGTGAGCGTACACCTCCATCGGGGAATTCCGATGGAAGTCGTCTTCGCTGGCGGAAGGACCAATTTCAATGGAAACAGCCCCATGAACACTATGAAAGGTTTGTACTGTACCCCATTGTAACCTTAAGTCACATCATCATCATTTAACATCTGTTTTTTTTCATGCTGGCATGGGTTCGATGGGTCGTCACACATCAAGTCAGTAATCAATCGGAGTTACTGTTTTCTCAGTATTGACTTCGGAGAAATAAAAGATAAATATGTACTTGGTGAAATTTGAACTCAGAATTCAGAAGGCCAGAACAAATACTGTGAGGCATTGTATTCAATATTCTTAATAGCTCTGCAAATTCGGCACCTTGCCTTTTCCTGGTGATACACAGCTGGTACACTTAATCAATTGAGAAGTCTGCTTGAATGGCAGTGAACTCTGAGGTTAATTGAATCAATGCTTATACTTAACAGCTACTTTTTTGTGTCTCAGATGGACAAGAGTTAGTCACCCACAGTGGAGTTTTAACTTAGATTGTTTGTTCACTTTTCCATAGAATAGACGCACCCTTGTTCACTTTAAAACACTTATACCATTTTTTTCAAAGTGGACATGGGTGGAGTGTCTGTATAATGTTATAATGTAGGATTTATCCAATTTAGAATAGGCACATTCTGTCTCTATGTGTCAATAGACAACTGAAAGGGTTTATGCCAGAAAGGACATCCAGTTGTAAAACATTGCTTCAGAAAGGACTTCATGATGAGTATAAAAGACCATCATGGAGCCTGCAAAGTTAATTCCTACTTCAGCAGAGAAAATGGCTTCAATATGTTTGTGGTGATGCAGGGTGCTTAGTATTATTAACTATTAAAATCCAGTACCACATGAAAACACAGCAGCAAAACATTCTTGTAAAATATAAAACAGCAGTTAACTTTATTATGTAATAAATTAACCACCATGTTCACAGAACATCATTTTTAGCATAATTGACTGCACCACATTATATAATAAAGTCTTTAGTCTAATACTATAAATGTTCACAA
Source organism: Eledone cirrhosa (assembly GCA_964016885.1). NCBI lineage: Eukaryota > Metazoa > Mollusca > Cephalopoda > Octopoda > Eledonidae > Eledone > Eledone cirrhosa. The sequence goes on along the minus strand of OZ024742.1, from coordinate 92,584,659 downwards.
TAATGTGTCCACAAGTATAGATATTATAAACATCTGAATTAACAAACCTGTTTTTAGACATTTTCTGCTAAATTGTGGTTGTATTTTAAGAACTAATGTGAAATACTTTATCTGTTTTCTCTCATTTCATCTGTCTACCCAGTCAAAAGTTCAGTCGTGATGTGGAAGTCGATGCCCATGTAGAAGGCAATCTTGCTGCTGAAGTCAGCATGGTAGCAATTGATACATTGGAACTCATCGTACAGGTTTGTTACCTTTCACCTGATCCTTGTCTATATTTTCATAATCCTATTTGCAACCATACCTTAACAATTAATGTCCTATACCTCCTGGAACCACATTAGCAAGACATTTTTGAAAAATACCAAACAGCACTATGACTACACCACATTAAAAATTGTCTTTAATTTGGTTTAATGCAAATTTTCACAATGATTTGTCCACTAGTAAAGATACTATAAACATTCGAATTAACAAACCCACTGTAAGATATTTTCCACTAAATCATTACAGGATATTATGAGTTAATGTAATCAACATACAGCAACTGTCATTAAAGCTAATGACCACAAGTGTAATTTCAATTCATATTAGTATTAAATTTTTCTTTATGCAGAAGACATCCCTGGGTAATTTTCAAAATGTCAATAAAAAAGATATATATACTTATTCTGATACATTCATTGAGTACATATATTTTGCCAACCAATAACATACCTATCTATCTTATATACATGTATGTGTGTAGAGAGAGAGATGGATGGATGGATAGATAAATAGATAGATTTATTAAGGCCGAGCTCGAGTCTTGTTACTCTAGAGATATATAGGTTTGATAATGAATGATGGAAGAATGAGTATTCAATACCAATGAGCCTGTGAGTACATAGGAGAAATATATATGCAGAAAGTAAATGGAAACAATACAGTGCACTGAAGAAATATATTAGTTTAACACTTGATATAGTAGGAAAAGAGTTTTTATGTTTCAGACACTAGTCCTTCAACAGAAGATAGAATGAGAAATAAAAGATATAGTAGAAAGTTAGAGAATGAAAAGAGGCAGGATTGGAAATAATTTTTAGAAAAAACGTGTTCAGTTAGCCATACATTGATTATATTAATAAAGGCAGTTAGTTCTAATATAAATATCGAGGCCTGTCATCAGATAATATTTGTAACCTGTAAAACACTTGCCAGTATATGTTATAATACTGCCCTACCTTTCAAAGCCTTTGACACCTACCTGGCTTGTCATCTCTGCCATGTCCTTCCTATTAATATTAGTTTTAGGGCTATTGCTTGAACTAGTATTAATTTTTAATTCATTCCTTTATTTGTACTACATTTACCTAGGCCTTATTTGTGTTGCTTTTGATTGTAACAATTTTCATGTACCATATCGGTATGTAGTTATTTCTTCTGTGTGTGTGTTTTTTTTTTTGTCCAATACCTATTGTCTTTTCATTCCAAATAGCTATCCATGGATAATTCCGTGATTTCTATTGATGCACTGGTGTAGAATAGTCCTGCCTTATATTACATCTGAAACTATAATGATCCCCAGAAAGATAACTGATGAGCAGAAATTGTCTATATACTTGTCTCTTCTGCATTTTCTGTTTCCTATATTTCTCCCACATATTTTTTTTAATGATATATATATATATATATATAATGTGAAACATGTCACATTCGAAGAATAAAAATGTTAATTTGAAACTTTGTTTTCTTTTACTTATGTGTGCATGTATATATATATATATATTTATGTATGTATTCTCATTTATAGATTGCACAGTCATCAATGGAGATGCCTACCCTGGGTTACGCGTTGCGGGTTTTGTTGCACAGTCTTGGTTTAAATCAAAGTACATCAGTATTACAACATATGTTGGCAACACAAAGATCACTAGTCAGCAAGGTAAGTTTCACAGGTTTTTGTGGGTTTTTTTTTAAATTTTTTATTTGTTTCAGTCATGCAGCTGTATCACCTTCCAAGGTTTTAGTTAATATTTTAGTATGGTACTTTATACTGGCGTTATTTCTTGACGGGCGGTGGATTGGCAGTATCGGTAGAGGGTCGGACGCCATGCTTTCCAGCATAGTTACGTCCCTTTACAATCTGAGTTCAAATCCCGCCGAGGTTGACTTTGCCTTTCATCCTTACGGGGTCGATAAAATAAAGTACCAGTAATGCACTGGGTAATTGCTGGCCTTGTGCCTAAAGTAGAAACAGTTATTTCTTGAATCCCCATTTGTTGTTTTCCAGTTCCCTGAACTTCTATTCCAAGAAGAGACAGAACAATGTGCTGACCTCTGCCTCCGTCTACTACGTCACTGTAGTTCCTGTATCAGCAACACACGGTCACATGCAGCAGCCTCCCTCTATCTGCTCATGAAGCAGAACTTTGAGATGGGCAATGTAAGTCAAACATCTACTTTTAGTGTTGTCCTCTGAACATGTGTGTGTATGTATCTCTTTGTATGTGTATATGTTTCTGTGATTGTATGTGTATGTATGTCTGTAATCATTATCATCATTTTGCATCCATTTTCCATGCTGGCGTGGGTTGGGCGGAGCATCATGGCCTGAGACTAGACTGCTCAGAGAACCACATTATGCTCATGTATTCCATATTTGGATTGCTTTTTATGATTCAAGTAAATTTAATGTAGATATGATGAGAATGCAATAATCTTCAAAGTGCATTCTGTATACAAAAGGAATAACAGGAAGTGTTTACATAATTCCAAAACTTGTTATATCTACATTAAATTTACCTTTGGAAGGTTAGCTTCAAACAGGTACTCATTTTCAGCAGAGGAGACAAAATCAAATAAAGTATTATGCTCAATGACACACTGTGTCACCTTGACCAGGAGTTGAACCCACAAAATTAAAATTGTGACCAACTCCAAAACCACTATGCCACACACTTACAGATATTATATTCTACTTGCTTAAGAAATGAAATGGATTTCCTTTTGTTTCAATGATGAATTCTGCAGTTTTTGAACAACAGAACTGCCTAGATGTGAATTTAGCATGAAAGTGGCTGAACATTCATCATGACACTGTGTGACATGGCTGACTCTTTGAATTACAGGTACAGTCCATTTGACTGTCTTCCAAACAGTTTCTCTCTCCATAAATTCACTAACATGGCTTGAGTTGACCTGAGGTCATGGTAAATGACACTTGCCCAAGATGTCTCCCAAGAGGTCACCAAGGGAGATCGAACACAGGACTTTATGATTGTGAAACTTCTTAACTATTTGGCCATACTGTGTCTACTCTTTAAAAAATAACTTTGTGAACCTGCATGTCCATCTTAATGTTATTTTTCCATCACCTCATCCTCATTTTTGTTTCTAGAATTTTGCACGTGTAAAGATGCAGGTAACAATGTCACTGAGTTCATTAGTAGGACAAAACCAAAAGTTTAATGAAGAATATTTACGAAAATCACTGAAGACAATTTTGACATATGCAGAAGCTGATGTCGAGTTAGTTAACACCACATTTCCTGCACAGGTATGTTTTCTTGATCTTTGACCTCCTCTAACTTTTTGCAAGGACAGAAACTGACATTTTTTTCCAGCTAAAGCAGGAATTGTCCTTGCAGGCCTTATGAAAGGCTTTATATTTATCATGAAGTGTCTTTTGAAGCAATGTTTTACAGCAGGATACCTTTCTTGGCTACTAAAATTGTTAGCATCAGGAAAGGTATCTGGCTATAGAACATTGCTTCAGAATAGACCACATGGCAAGTATGAAGTGTTTTGTTGGGCCCCACAAGGCAAACCCCTGCTATAGCAGGGGGAAATAGCCTTAAAACACTTGTTGCAACTGCTATACTTAATTTCTCTTTGTTTGATGTTGTTGTTGCAGTGTAATCCTTAGTTAGCTCTGATTCAGCTGATTCAAGGCACATAGATCTAATCAAATAAATTTTACATGTTAATGATAAATATATCATTACTATAATCATCATTATTATTGTTATTGTCATGTAGGGCAATTGATTGGCAGAATCATCAGGGCATCGGACAAATACTTTCTGGTTGCTTTAGACTGGTTGGTTTTACTATAGCTTACAGTATAGTAGTCTTTACTATTAAGAATGTATATATATATGTGTGTGTGTAAATATATACATACATTTGTTTCTTTTAAGCATTAAATTAATACACTGATATTGTATGTGTTGTCTTCTGGTGCTGATTTTTCATTTTTTCACTTAGCTCATTATCATCATCATCATCATTTAATGTCCATTTTTCCATATATATTTATGTATGTATAAATATGTATATTGTAAATGTTTTGTAGGTGCGTGACTTGGTATTCAATTTACACATGATTCTATCCGACACCGTGAAAATGAAAGAATTTAATGAAGACCCAGAGATGTTAATAGATCTAATGTACCGTATAGCAAAGGGCTATCAGACATCACCCGACCTTCGACTCACCTGGCTACAAACTATGGGATGTAAACACAGTGAGGTATATACACATATTTTTACCTGTCTTTGTCTTAAAGCTGCATATCTCCTTACCTCAGATAAGAAGTACGACAGTCTGTTAAGTTCATTGGCCGAAAAGATCATAGGCCTACCAAGATACTCTCATGGAATGACCAAATGGGGTTTATTTTTCAACATAGTCCCTGGAAGGAAACAACACACAGTAATCAATAAGAAGAATTGAAATTAATGCAAGATTTCAGCCAACCCTCATACATTGGTTTTGAGTTTTAGTTTTGATCCAGCAGACCTATGTTTAAAGAATATTATTGTTAGTCTGTCAACGTTTTCTTTTCTTTCTCTTGAACCCAGAGGGTCATCAAGCCAGAGCCTATCCTAGTTTAATTGGTATCTAGCAACTGAGACAGGATGACTGTCCATCTCAAGGTCAAATTCCAGTTGCTGTTGCTTTTTAAATGAAGTGAACTTGAGCAATGTCAAATGAAGTGTTTTAGAAGGAACATATCATGCATCTCAATTTGGCAATCAAACCTACAACCTTATTATTTTAAGCCCAATTCTCTAATCACTTTGCCATTATGTAAACATGCTAAGTCGGTCAACTAATTGCTTTTACATATTTAAGTAATCTATTATTGGCAACTTCTGTGGGAGAAGTGAGCTAATCCTGATAAGTTCTAACTTTTCATTATCATAATAGTATTAAAAGATACTGCCTTAGATTTTTAATTAATTTTGAAAAGGATTAAGTTTTTCTTCAGATTTAGTAATGTAACTTTTTCATTATTAAACTTTAGTTTGGAACATAGTCTCAGGTTCTTGAATAATCGCCAGCTCCCATTAATTTTTCAGATTTTTCCAAATCCCCTACTCTAACTCCCACTAACTGCTAATCTATCTCTTGCAAAATTTGATTTGAAGTGGTAACATTCCTGTGATAATTAATTTTCCTTAGGCATTAAAAAACGTTATACATGACAAAAAAAAGAACATTACTAGAAATCCCATACCTTATAAAATAGATAGGATGGGTTGGGATTTCAATGTGTAAACTAAACGACTAAATCTGTTTTTTTTTAAACCATAGCTTCCTTGCTCTAATCTGACAATGTACTACCTTTTTTTTTACCTTGTCTTTTATCTTCTTGGTTGTTGAATGTAAGCTATAATGGTCAGGAGTAAATCTGATATTTTGAAAACAACATTTAGTCTTTTCCTTCTCTATGTTCTATCGATTATACAAGATTGTTTTGTTAATTCCACTCTTTTTTTCTGTTTTCTTCTGAAGCGAAAGAACAATGCTGAAGCTGCCCATTGTCTCATCCATGCTGCCGGTTTGGTGGCAGAATACCTCAATATGTTAGAAGACAGGCCTCACTTACCTGTGGGTTGTGTCGACTTTCAGGTCAGTAGCATCAGTTTATCATCATCATCATCAACATCATCATTTTCTATATTGAATCAATAGTGTGGGTCCACATTGCAACATCTCTGCAGTTACTAACTAGGTTGGCTTTATTTCACCCAATGATCAGTATCTATATGCACAACATGCCAGTACCAGCAGAATCTTCTCTCTTGCATGCTACATCTGATTTCTGTTTTACCCAATTTTTCTCACAGCTCATATGTGCTTCTTCATTCATGCACATTGTTATTAAATATTGAGCATTGTTTCTGAGAATATTGTTATTTGTAAATGAAAACTGAAAGGCATGGGAAGATGATTTATTGCAGACTCTTGTTAACATTAAAAAGAGAAGCAGATGTTAAAATAATTGTTTCTACATTTGGCACAAGGCCAGCAATTATCCAGTACATTACTGGTACTTTATTTTATCGACCCCGTAAGGATGAAAGGCAAAGTTAACCTCGGCGGGATTTGAACTCAGATCCTAAAGGGACGTAACTATGCTGAAAAAGCATGGCGTCCGACCCTCTACTTATACTGCCAATCCACCACCCAGATGTTAAAATAATGGTGTAGACCAAGGGTCTCCAAAGGGATTAATATCTACTCTCATGAGTCAATGAATTAACCTAGGGTGTTAATTGAACATTTGAGCCAATCTGGTGCATATTTCTCAAACCACTAATTTACAGAACATGACTACAGATATCGACTCAAATACATAAATACACACAAATTAAAATGATTGCACTTTATAAATCTTTTTGTGACATCTTTATTTTCTCTTTAATCTCCATAGAAAATTTCTTCAAATGTTCTTGAAGAAAGTGCTGTATCTGATGATGTTGTATCTCCTGAAGAGGAAGGCATTTGTACTGGCAAATACTTCTCAGAAAGTGGTCTCATTGGTCTTCTCGAACAGGCATGTGGTTCCTTTTCAATGGTAAGTATATCACCTCTTGTTACTGTAATTGTTAATGCTCTGTGACTGGTTTCAGTTATTAAACTGCAACCTTTCTGTAGCACAACCTATCTAAGGTTTAGTACCTGTTATTCTTTTAAAGTGTGGTACTTATTTTTTATCTTATTTGTCAAACTGCTATGTTACAAAACAGAAAATAATGTGATAAAGATGTAAACACAAACTTGTACACACAAATATATATCATCATTTTACTTCTATTTTCCCATGCTTGGATAGGTTGGACACACACACACACACACACACACACACATATATATATTTACATTTGAATTCTGTAGTTTCCATCTACTAAGTTTGACTCAAAATATATTGTTTATTCCAAGACTATATTAGAAGACCCTTGCCAAAGGTGTCACATAATGAGAGAGTGTTATGGACCGATACCGTAGCATGTTAGTTTATATGTTTAACTGGTACGATGCAACTGATTGTTTTATTAAATCAAAAGTGATAGCATTTGATTTGTCTTCAATATATATCTGTTTACCATGATGGTTAATGAATGATAGAATCAGCAAAATGTCAAACAAAATACCTTGTGGTATTTCATTACGAGTTGAAATGTTGGCCTACTTTGCCTTATATCCTTCTGGGCTTAAAACGAAAGTACCTGTCAATGACTGGTTTGATTAATCTTAGGAAACAGTACACCAGCAACAACATAATCCAATCACAGAAACCAATAAAAGAATCAAAGACAGATAAGTTTCAAAAAGTCAGTTCAATGCAGTAAAAATATATAACGGGCAAAAGATGACAAATAAAACAAAACAAAGTAATGTTTTACCCAGTATATCTCCACATGATATTTCAGGGCTATTAACCTTTTTTCAAATATGTAGCAGAAATGGTTCAAAACAAAAACAAACGATCGGTGTGTTCTTCCATAACTGGCTTATGTGTCTGAAATATACATGCATGAAACCGTTATAGTAGCCAATCTGCTTCATGCATTTCCAATCTTTTATTTATTTATCTATGATTTTTTTCTACTTTATTCTCAATAAAAGAATGCTTGTTTTTTTTTTGTTTTTTTTTGCCTTCTATGATACAAAGCTGCTTGTTTTAAACTGTTTATACTTTTCTCAAAACCTTCCATCATAACTTCCATGTAAGAACCTTTGATATGTTTTACTCCAAATACCAACTTAATAATGAGAAAGTTAGTTATATTATTAAATCCCTCCAAATTATTCAGATTCCTTTGTTTTGTTTTTTTGGTGGGGATGTTTTTGTTGCCAAACGATCTGAAACTGTTTTAAATTGTTTATATTTATCTAAAATGTTACATCATAATTTTGGTCAAGAACATTTATGTTATGTATTAAACACTAGCTTAATAATGAGTACTAAATCACTCCAAGTTCTTCATTATTTTCAAATTAATTTGAAAATAATAATTTATAGGCAGTCTTTCATTAGAAATATGGTACTGAGAATGTTAAAGAATATAGACTTAATAGTCTCTTTCTATCTATTTGTTTTCTTATTTTACAGTGTGGCATGTATGAAGCTGTAAATGAGGTTTACAGAATATTGATTCCAATACATGAAGCAAACCGAGATTATAAAAGGTTGGCACACATCCATAATAAACTACATGAAGCTTTCACAAACATCACCAAAATGGTAAGATACATTCAACAGATAATGTTTTTCTTCTTTCTTTTGTTTGTTTCTCTTACACTTCATAATTCTACTTCATAATTCTACTTGCTTCAGTCCATTTGGGTGACAAATGGGTTTCATTTGTACCTCATTGTTGAGGTGATAATTGTAGGATAGTACTGAAACTCAACTGCAAAATAATTGTGGAATCGATGTGATTTATTGTATGGTCTATGACCAACAACCTCTTCTGTAATGTTGCCATGAAAATGCACATGGTACATTTCTACCTCACTGTAGAAACCATACCTAAAAAGGGCTCAGAGGACCCTTCAGCTGTGACAAAGACACAACAACTCGATAATGACTATACATAAGCAGTATACAAACCTTCTCGGCCTGTCTGGGATGCCAGTGGCCCCGCTTCAGTACTGTGTAGACCTGTCCAACACTTGCTAGCAGGGAAATTGGACGTTAAATGATGATGATGATGTGTGTGTATATATATATATATATATCAACTAGAAATAGATTGACATATATATATATATAAAATAAACACATGAAACAATCTCGGAATAATTTGTAAAGTGTGTAAGCACACATAGCTAGGTAGGTAGGCCAATTAAAGTTTAACTAGAACTTCAAATATAGATACCTTTTAAAATGATTATATTTGAAGTTCTAGTTAAACTTTAATTGGTTACCTACCTAGCTATGTGTGCTTACACACTTTACAAATTATTCCCTGAGATTGTTTCATGTGTTTATTTTATATATATATGTGTCAATCTATTTCTAGTTGATATAAAATGCTCGGAACTATTCATTGGAATCTTTGAGCTTATTCTGCAGTGAATATGGCGCATGTCTCTGACATGACAACCTTAATTTAATTTTGGATATATACTTTTCTCAAAACCTTCCATCATAACTTCCATGTAAGAACCTTTGATATGTTTTACTCCAAATACCAACTTAATAATGAGAAAGTTAGTTATATTATTAAATCCCTCCAAATTATTCAGATTCCTTTGTTTTGTTTTTGTTGCCAAATGATCTGAAACTGTTTTAAATTGTTTATATTTATCTAAAATGTTACATCATAATTTGGGTCAAGAACATTTATGTTATGTATTAAACACCAGCTTAACAATGAGTACTAAATCCCTCCAAGTTCTTCATTATTTTCAAAATTATTTGAAAATTATAGGCAGTCTTTCATTAAAAATATGGTAATGAGAATGTTAAAGAACATAGACTTAATAGTCTCTTTCTATCTATTTGTTTGCATGGGTTAGACGTACAATGCTCCGACAGGACTGTAATTTATATATATATATATACACACATATATACAACAATCGCCCTAGTGTTAATACCACAGAGGAATGCACCCATGGGTACAAGCTGAAGCATATAGACAATATGCCCCACACCCTCCCACTGCAAAGTGGTCGTGGAGGTGCCACGGCAAAAAAGCACCCAGCCCACACTGTAAAGTGGACGTGTAGGCGCCACGGAAAAAAGCACCCAGCACTCACTGTAAATGAGGTTGGTGTTAGGAAGGGCATCCAGCTGTAGAAACCAAGCCAAAATCAGTTCCTGTATGAGCAAGGCATGGTCAGCCGATCAGACACTGCCCACAACAAGACAACCCGTCTAACCCATGCTAGCATGGAAGAATGGACGTAAAACGGTGGTGATGATGATGATGATGATATATATATATATATAAGACTAAAGTTCTAGTTTGTAGGAAGGAAAATAGGGCACCGATCCCATCCGGGAAATGGCCATGCTCAGTGTGTAGGAAAGGAGTAGGCAGAAACTCCATTTTATGTCCCAAATGCAAAGTATTGGTGCATAAAAGATGTAGTGGGATCACAGGTAAGCTAACTCAGTATATAGATTTTATATGTGGCCAGTGCTCTGGTGCAATAAGTAGCAGCAAGTGCCCACAGAATACTAGCTCATTCCATTGCACAGATGGTTCTATAGAAATAGTGGACACCTTCCGTTACTTGGGTGACAAAATCAGCAGTGGTGGAGGGTGCTCTGAAAGTACAGTAGCTAGAGTCAGAACTGGATGGAAAAAGTTCAGAGAGCTTATACCACTATTAGCCGCTAAAGGGTTCTCTGTATGATGCCTGCATACGAACAGCAATGTTACATGGCAGTGAGACCTGGGCATTGTGTGCAGAGGATATACGCAGACTGGAGAGGAATGAAGCTTGCATGCTCCGCTGGATGTGTAATAGTAATATACGTGAATGGCAAAGCATAAACGAACTAAGGGAAAAATTAGAAATAAGAGGGATCAGATGTTGTTTACTCAAGAGAAGACTACATTGGTACGGTCACGTGATGCGCATGAAAGACGACAGCTGTATAAAAAAGTGCAGGGCAATAAAAATAGATGGTAGCCACGGAGTAGGCAGACCCAGAAAAACCTGGGATGACTTGATAAATTCCGACCTCACACACTTACACCTCTCCAAGACAATGTCACTGGACTGAGATCTTTGGCGCTACACAGTAATACGGAAGACCTGCCTTACCTAAGTACAAAGTGAAACCTACTACAGTCAGTAGGCACCTCTAACAAAAATACACCCCCTGTCCCACTACCCCCACCCCATCCACACCACCCCTTTCAATGTAAAGTTATGTTGGTACCACAACATCCAGTCCGAAACAAATGAGGTCGTGTAGGTGTCACAACAAAAAAACACACAGTCCACGCTCTAATGTGGCCGTGTAGATAACACGGTAAAAACCTCCCAGTTCCACACTGTAAATGTGGTTGGTGTTAGGAAGGGCATCCAGCCGTAGAAAACCCGCCAGACAGTCCTATGCGAGCAAGACAACTACTCTTGCCTCAAGTGGGAAAACTCCCGTCCAAACCCATGCAAGCATGGAAGATGGACGTTAAACGATGATTATGATGATATATATATACATCATCATCATCATCTTCCAGGATGCCGTAGGATGGCAGGATGTCGTGTTCTGAGATCAGCCAGGTTGGATGACCATACCCTGCTCATACATATTGGTCTTGCACTGTTTCTACAGCTGGATGCTCTTCTTAATACCAACTACTTTACAATGTGTACTGGGTGCATTTTAACATTGCATCAGTACTTTACAGAGTGAATGGTGCATTTCACCATGTCAGAAATGCAACCACTTGCTGAGTGCATTGGGTGCATTCCTCTGTGGCATTAACACTAGGGCGATTGTTGTATATATATGTGTGTGTATATATATATAAATTACAGCCCTGTCGGAGCATGGTACGTCTAACCCATGCAATCATGGAAAAGTGGACGCTAAATGGTGATGATGATAGATATATATATGTTTATGTATTTGTTTTGCAAGGTTCTTGATGTGAAATCGTGTGTTGAAACTGATATTATGTTTGGGCTTGGGCATGGTAATGTTGCCGGTATTTCCAGTGGAAAGAGGCATACATACCATATGATTTTCACTTTATCTTTATTGCTGGTTGTTGGTTCATCAAAGTTTTTTCATCACACAAGAGGCACAAAAGAGAACTGATAGTCATTGAAGAGGTCATGGAATGTGGACGAAAGAGCTTTAATGAGCTAACCTGTAACTAGTAGTGTAGATGGGATGGAGGTCATGTCGTGCCTGTGTTTCTTTTTATTGACAATGCTGGCAGCTTGACTATAAAATCAGCACTCTGTGCTATGGCAGAGTGTATATATGTTGGTTTTGCTTGATTAACAAGTCTGATGATCAGATCAAGCTGGAGTTGAAGCACTTACATAGATCCCGAGTCACTCATCTGTGAAACAGTCGTAACTGTGTATAATCAATAAAGACCTTAACATGAAACCTCACTTTGTCTTTTATATATATATCAGACCAGATCTGGTGAAACCAGATCAGACCACATCGTTTCAGATCATATCAAACTGGATTGGATGAAACTGGATTGGATTAGCTCAAACTGGATTAAATCAAACAAGATTGGGCCAGACCGGATCAAATCAAACTGGATTGGGTCAGACTGGACTGGATCAGATCAGACCGGATTGGATCAGATCAGACTGGATTGGATCAGATCAAACTGGAGTAGATCAAACAGGATCAGATCAGATTGGATTGGATCAGATTGAGATCAAGATGGATCAGATTGCTTTGGGCCGGATTGGATCAGACTGGATTAGATTTGATTGCTTCGTACCAGATTGGGCCAAATCAGATCAGCTTTGACCAGAAAAATATGGTCCGGATTGGATCAAAATGGGTCAGATCTGATCAGACTGTATTGGACTGGATTGGATAGATTAATATCTATCCAATCTGATGCAATCCAGTCCAATCTGATAAATGAAGAGATAGAGAGAGAATAAAATTAACAGTTAAAAATGTATTTCCTTTCTATGATGTGATAGATTTCATTTGTGTCTGTTTATAAAAATCCAAGCATTTCTCCATATATGTGTGTGTGTTTGTATATATATATATATATATATATATATATGTGTGTGTGTGTATAGATATATATGGGGTGAGATGGGATTTGCACCTAGAAAGTTGCCTTCTGCGGCACATGTCTACAGAAGGCTGGCAGTTGCCCATGCATGCCGGTCTCCACTCTCTACATCACCAATGCTGTCCAGGGGCATGACTGAGTGGTTAAGTTTGCTTTGCAATCATGAGACTCAGATTTGATCGTTCAGCATGGCATCTTTACCATAACTTCAAGTTGACACAGTGAATTGGTAGTGAAATTGAGCAGGCCTGACAAATGGATTGTACCTACTTCAAATGTCCTTGTCATATATTGTCTTGCTGATTCAATTTATGAATTATGTTAAGGGAATACTCTCTGGAACACTCAGCTACTTATGCGTTACTTAATGAGTTAGATACATAACTGATTGAGTAATTTAATGTTCATTGTTGAAATTGCCAGATGATCCATCAAGTTTTAATGTATAAACAGGAGGAAAAGTACTCAATGAATGTGTATACGTTTCCTGATACTACTATGATTATATATTGCTATTTTCAGGAAGGAAAGCGAGTTTTTGGAACTTATTTCCGAGTCGGCTTCTATGGTCACAAATTTGGTGACCTTGACGGAGAAGAATTCATATACAAAGAACCAGCCATAACAAAGTTACCTGAAATTTCTCATAGACTTGAAGTATGTTTTTCTCAATTTTATTGAAATATTGTTTTTGTCTGATTCCTTTTTTAGCAGAGGGGGGGGGGGCTTTTTATATACCAAACTGTCTGCTGTAAAATGTTTTTAATTATCTAGAAAGTGACATCATAATTTTATTTAAGAATTTTTAAGTTAAGCTTCAAACTCCAGCTCAATAATGAGAAAGTTATATTACTAAACCCCTCCAAATTTTTGATTAATTTCAAAATTATTTGAAAATCATAAGCATTATCTTTCATTAGAAATAAGATAATGAAAGGATAAAAAAATGATCACGTTTACAGTATATTTCCCTTGTGTAACTAAATCTCCATATTTTCAGTCATTCTATGAAGACTGCTTTGAAGTTGGGAATGTGGTTATGGTAAAAGATTCCAACACTGTAGAACGATCAAAACAAGATCCTGACAAGGTAAGTCCTTAGTTGCTAACTGTAACAGATGTTTCACAACATCCCATTGAAACAGATCTCTTGATTTTTATCTTCCTGTAGTGTATCAGGCTCTACCACTATCAAACTTTATCACTTATAGACGTCTCTGTCACTATTAACCCAACCAAAACCAGTCATGGTTCTATGAAAGAAAACCAATTATTTCAAATGATTTTTATACAATTATTTCAAATGATTTTCATACAAGAAACTTATGTTAAGTTATTATATTAGGAACAAAACAATTAATCATTTGAGAAAATTCTTTAAAATTCTGCATTACTTAATTGAAAGAGTATATTTCATAATAAATATGGTCACAAAAGGGTTAAATTGTATCACTCAGAATCTCTATCACTATCAAGGTGTACCATTATCAAACTCTACCAGTGTAAAGTTCTATGACTAGATATCATCATCATTTTTATGTCAGCTTGTCCATGCTAGCACAGACTACCTCCATTCCATTCCTTTGTCATCTTTGTTGTGAGATTCAGTATTTTCATATCAGCTCTAACCAGGTTTTTCTTGGTATTCCTCTACTGCAGCTTCCTTCTGCTGGCATCAGTTGGCACTTCTTTCTTACACGCTGCATCTGATTCCCCTTATACACAGATGTTTTTCTCCGTTCATTCACATCCTGTCATTTATGCTCACTAACATTATATATGATACAGATCATGCTCACTACATTTCTCTTCAGCCTCCATATATACTCTGAATTTACCACTTATGTCTTATTGCCATGCAAAGTTGCATTCCACAAGCATCATAAAATCCACCCTTTGCTCATGGAGAGAATCCTTTTGTTGTCAACAGAAGTAGTAGCTCCCTAACCTTTTTTCCAGCCTGTTCTTATTCTTGCTACTATGCTTTCAGAGCAGCCACCCCTCCACTGCTAATTAGGTCACCTAAGTAACAAAAACTATCAATTACAGGGTGCAGACGATATTTGTTCGAAAGATTACTGTCTATGAAAAAAATAACACAGTAGTTTTATTTTTTAAGATTTATTTATCAAACTTGGGTCAGTTTGTCTTCATGACTTGTTCTTTCGATCTCACTCGATAAACCCGCCATTGGCTTTGATGACGGCCTCAAGGCGGCCTCGGAACCAGCTATAGGCCTTTGTCACTGTCTCCCGACTTAGGCCCCTAAAGGCACTTGTGATCCTGGCCTTCAGATCATCTTTCGTATTGCAGCTAGATCTGTTGGTGTCTCATTCCACTGCGCCCCACACAAAGAAGTCGAGGGGGTTGCAGTCAGGCGAGCTGGGAGGCCAGATGTCAGGTGAAGTGTGGTCGACGAAGTTCTCTGACAGCCAGGCTTGGGTCTTTCGGCTGGTATGGCAGGGCGCTGAGTCTTTCTGCCACATGTACGGCCTACCTGCAGCTACCTGGTCGATCCAGGGCTTTACTACCTCGCTCAGAACGCAGATGTAGCCATCAGTGTTCAGCTTGAGGCCCTCAGAGAAGAAGTGAGGTGGCATGACGTCACCTTGACTGCTGACGACACCTCTAAGACCAATGTTGTCGCTGGAAACTTTGTCTGCATGACTCTGGGCACGTCTTTGGATGAGACAGTGAGCCACCTGTTCTGCGAGTTGATCTTCTGGTCTTACTTGTCCTCCCAGCGCGGATTCCAAGAATTTGGAGGTTCAAAATTATTCATAATCAATTATTCTGAAAATAAATAATGGAAATATAGTCACTGTTTTTATGAAGACAAGAGTGACAATGGAAGTAAAAAAAATTTGCATAAAATTAGCAGTTGAAAATTGCGAACAAATATCGTCCGCACCCTGTACTTTTATGGTACCTTCCTAGGATGAAAAGAATTCTTTATCACTATAAAGTTTGTCGTCTTAATCTAGTTATTTGTTATTTTGCTTTCTTTACCAGGCCTATATACAAATCACATATGTTGAACCCTATTTTGATGCCTATGAATTAAAGGACCGAGTCACCTATTTTGAGAAGAACTATAATATAAGTATGTATGAGGGAGGAACTGTTTTTCTTTTAATAATGTTGGTGAAAATATGTGTGTATGCATATAATTCTGTGTGTGTGTGTATGCGTGTGTATATATATGTGTGTGTGTATGCATGTGTCTCTGTATGTATGTGTATATATATATGTGTGTATATATATATATATATATATATATATATATATATGTATACAGTATACACACACACACTGTAGAACAAAGATCTGTAACTTCTTTTTGTAGTGACTTATCTACCAAAGTAGATAGGTATTGATATAATAAATACATGCTACAACCATGCAGTCTGTAATTTGTCCAGTGTATTAATCAACATTATCTATGTTTGCTGTCCTTTTTTTTAAGAACATTTTATGTATGCTACCCCTTTCACACAAAATGGCCGTGCACATGGAGAACTTAATGAACAATACAAGAGGAAAACTATTTTAACAACATCCCATGCCTTTCCTTATGTCAAGACCAGACTGGGTGTCATACACAGGGAACAGGTTCGTATTCACAACTTCTCTCTTCTTCCTTCCATTTTTTATCACTTTTCATCTTTTTTTGTTTTAACACTTTTGTTATCAAGTTGTCTCAAACCATCCCTGGTTTTAAGATATTAACTTGTTTGTTTTTTAATGTGTTTATATTTGTCTAAAACAGTAGTTCCCAAACTTGGGACTGCGAAGACTGAGCCAAATTTTTATGGTATACTGAGATTGAAGTTTTAAATCTAGGAAGCAATTTTTCTTGAATAAACATTTAGAAAGCATCGAACATGATAGCAGTTTTGAGCATTTTGATACTACTTAAATAAAATTGTAGTAAAATTGTCATGCATTTCATAAAATTTTGTCTTTGAAAAATTTTGGAAATGCTGCCATAATATGATAGGGGACCGTGAGGCATCCAAAAAATGGTAAGGGGACTGCCGAGAAAAAAATTTGGAAAAGTTTGGGAACCACTGGTCTAAAACCTATCATACTTACATATATGCTCTAAACACCCGGTTAAAAGTGAGAAAGTTATATTATTAAATAGAGTCCATGGAGGCCATGGGGTTGGCACAAGAAATGAAGAACGATTTAGACTTCTAGAATTCTGCGACGCCAATGACATGTCGATATGTAACACAAACTTCAAAAAACCCGACAACCACCTGATCACCTATAGATCAGGGGAGCATTCTAGTCAGATAGAGGACGTGACAGATGGACGGTCGGAAACACAAAAGCCTTCCCTGTGAGGAATGTACCTCCCAACATAGCTTAGTTGTCAGCGACCTCACGGTCAGAACTAGACGAACCTGGAAACAGAGGCCAGCCTGGAGAAGAAAGATCTGGAAGCTGAAAGACCCCTCAGCCAGTAACAGATTTAAAGATATTTTACTCAACGCCTACGACAGTAGAGAAGAACAGATAGAGACATTCAATGTAGAAGAGCACTGGGAGTTCCTAAAAAATAACTTACTAGAGGCGACGGATGAGGTTTGTGGCTGGAGTAAGACCACAAGCAGGAGGAGAGTGACTTGGTGGTGGAACAATAAGGTAGATGAGGCAGTTAAGGCCAAGAGACAGGCATGGAAAGAATGGAAGAACGGGGGGAGCAGGGTACATTACATAGAGACCAAGAGGGAAGCGAGGCGACAAGTATACTTAGCTAGGAGGGAAGCAGAGGATAGAAAATTCAAGCATGTTTTGCAACGTGAGGACCAGAAACAGGAGGTGTTCAAGGTTGCGAGGAAGTGTGTCAGAGAGAATTGTGATGTCATTGGAGAGAAATGTATCCGGAATGATAAAGGTGAGCTTGCCCTCACAAGTGCTGAGAAGAAAGATGCATGGAAGAGTCATTATGATAGATTACTAAATGAGGAGAATGCATGGGAAGAAGAGACCCTACCCCCAAGTAGACCCTATAGAGGGGCCAGCAGTACAAGTAAGCAGCAGCGTAGTAAGGCAATCAAAGATATGACGATGGGGAAGGCAACCGGTCCATCGGGTATAGCTGCCGAGATGCTGAAGGCATCTGGGTCTGTAGGTCACACTATAACCACACGTATTGTTAACCAGGTAATACTAGAAGGTGTCATACCAAAAGATTGGTGCAGTAGCATCATTGTCAACTGCTACAAAGGTAAAGGTGATGCACTCGATCGAGGAAACTATAGAGGTATAAAGCTGATGGACCAGGTCATGAAAGTAACAGAAAGAGTTATAGCACAGTTGATTAGGGACCAGGTGAAACTAGATGAGATGCAATTTGGGTTTGTACCAGGAAGAGGCACGACTGATGCCCTCTTCCTTGTGAGGCAGTTACAGGAAAAGTATCTAGCTAAAAGTAAGCCACTCTACCTGGCATTTGTCGATCTCGAGAAAGCCTTTGACAGAGTTCCACGTGCTATAATCTGGTGGGCTCTTAGAAAACTAGGAGTAGATGAATGGCTTGTGAAAGCTGTACAAGCCATGTATAGGGGAGCAGTCAGCAAAGTTAGGATTAGCAATGAGTATAGCGAGGAATTTAGCGTACTGGTTGGTGTCCACCAGGGCTCTGTTCTTAGCCCTCTCCTGTTCATCATAGTCCTGCAGGCAATAACGGAGAAGTTTAAGACCGGATGCCCATGGAAACTCCTGTATGCTGATGACCTCGCACTTATAGCTGAATCTATGGTAGAACTAGAGAAGAAATTCCAAACTTGGAAGCAGGGACTAGAAAGAAAGGGTCTCAAAGTCAACATGACAAAGACTAAGGTCCTTGTAAGTAGACGAGAAAACAGAACCCAGATCCCCTCAGGGAAATGGCCTTGCTCAGTATGTAGGAAAGGTGTAGGTAGGAACTCCATTCTCTGCCCCAAATGCAAACAATGGGTACACAAGAGATGTAGCGGGATCTTAGGAAGCTTAATTAAGAATGTAGGCTTCACATGCAGCAGCTGTACTGAGACAGCAAGCAGCAAACAGCCACAGGAAACAAGTACCACCAATCTCTGGGAAGGCTCTGTAGAGACAGTAGACAGCTTCTGCTACCTAGGTGACCGAATTAGCAGCGGAGGTGGGTGTTCAGAAAATACAATAACTATGGTAAGAATGGGATGGAAGAAGTTCAGGGAACTACTGCCACTGCTAGCTGCAAAAGGCTTCTCCCTCAAAATGAAAGGCAGATTGTATGATGCGTGTATCCGAACAGCAATGTTACATGGTAGTGAGATCTGGGCGCTGAAGGTGGAAGAATTACGTAGATTAGAGAGAAACGAAGCCTGCATGCTCTGATGGATGTGTAATAGTAATATAAGCGAACGACAAAGCATAAATGAATTGAGAGAGAGACTGAGCATAAGAGGAATCAAATGCTGTGTGCAGGAGAGGCGGTTGTGTTGGTATGGACATGTGATGCGTATGAAGGATGACAGCTGCATAAAAAGGTGCAGAGCACTAGAAGTCGATGGAAACCGCGGAGTGGGGAGACCCAAGATGACCTGGGATGAGGTGATAAAAGCCGACCTTACCCAATTACACCTCTCAAAGGCGATGACACACGACCGTGACCTCTGGCGTCACGCAGTAATACAGAGTACCCGACCTCCCATGGGTACAAGCTGAAGCATATAGACAATATGCCCCCACACCCTCACACTGCAAGGTGGTCGTGGAGGTGTCACGGCAAAAAAGCACCCAGCCCACACTGTAAAGTGGACGTGTAGGCGCCACGGAAAAGCACCCAGCACTCACTGTAAATGAGGTTGGTGTTAGGAAGGGCATCCAGCTGTAGAAATCAAGCCAGATCAGTTCCTGTATGAGCAAGGCATGGTCAGCCGACCAGACACTGCCCACAACAGGACAACCCGTCTAACCCATGCTAGCGTGGAAGAACGGACGTAAAACGGTGATGATGATGATGATGATGAACCATTGTGGAGTGACTGGCATTACTGATTTTACTATAGAGAGCACCTGCCTATCCTTCTCAAATTACATATAGGCAAAGTTATGGCTGTGTGGTTAAGGAGTTTTCTTTAGGTTTAATCTCACTGCATGGTACCTTGGGCAAGTGTTTTCTATACTCCAGATGGTGCCCCAGCATGACTGCAGTATAATGACTGACACCAGTAAAAGAGTAAAAGACAAGCAATTTGACATGCAAGGATCAATAATAATAATAATGAAATATTGTGTACAGTGCTCAGGTGCACTACAACTCATCAAAAAGTGTATGCATAGTACATAGGGTAATGTACAAACGTCAGGAAAATGAACAGTGCATGAGTCATGATATACACATGTGTGCATGTGTATGGAAGGGGTACATCAGGTGTAGTTTTGGCATATTTTGGGAAGCATGAGTGTTTTAAACTTTGCTTATAAACAATAAAGGTTGGCATCAGAAATAGCATCCAGTTATAAAATATTATGTCAAAAAGGAGATGGTATATCAATACATGTGTTTTCTAATGTCTGATATAATTTACCTTAAGCTGTTCATTTATAATACTGTTTTTATATTTTCCAGATTATTCTTTCACCTATTGAAGTAGCAATAGAAGACATACAAAAGAAGACCAAAGAATTAGCGCTAGCACTAACTCAGGAACCACCTGACCCCAAGATGCTACAGATGGTGCTACAAGGTTGCATTGGAACAACAGTAAATCAGGTATGGCTGCAGTTAAGTTTGTACTGAGGTGTTAAATTGTGGATAATTTTGATATTGTAACATTATTCACCCAGTCTGTGAACCAGCTGTGACATAACCTCTGCACTTAGATTAAACCCTTTGATACCAAACTGCTTGAAATTGACTCTGGTTCCATGATACAAAATTATTGCTTTTAAAGTGTTTATAGTTATCTAAAAAGATTCCGTCATAAGCTGCTGTTGTAGTTACATATTAATTTCATTTTGTCACATTATTTTCCTTTTTTTTTTATGTACAGGGTCCAGTAGAAATTGCTCTTGTATTCCTTAAAGCAGAACCAAATCAAACCCATGGCAAACATCACAACAAACTTAGATTATGCTTCAAAGAATTTTTGAAACGGTAATGTCCTCACAGATTTTATTTCTTTATCTTAACACATTTGATACCAACCTGCCTGTAAACACCCCTTCTTCATTGTAGTGTTCATGTTTAAATTTAAGAAAACAATTTTTGTAATCTCCTTTTCTTAAGTTATGTTCTAAGCATCAATTTAATAACGAAAAAGGTAGTTATATTACTAAATCCCTCCATTTTTTGTTTATTATTTTTTAATATTTGAAAACCATAGGCAGTTTATTTCATGAGAAAAGCGGTAACAAAAGGGTTAATAAAAGGAGAAGGAAAAGGTTTTATGTTTTGTCTTTTCAATTCATTGTCATCATCAATTATCATTGCTAGCTATAATCTACCTAAATTTTAAATGGCATTATTGACAAGTCAACTAGGAAACATCTACATGGTTGATAAACCTGCTAGAAATAACAGACTTATTTATCTCAATAGATACATTCAGTACATTTTTGTAAATAGGATTGAGGGAACCCTTTGGTCCTGCTGAGAAGATAACGATCTTTCCTTGATAAAAAGCACCCAGTACACTCTGTAAAGGGATTCATGTTAGAAAAGGCATCCAGCCATAGGAACCATGTCAAAAATGGAACTTAGGCATGTGGTTTTCTGACTGACCGTGACGACCATCATAGCCCTGCTATCATGGAAAGTTAACATAAAATGATGATAATTTACTGTTTTGTGTAAACGGACCAATTAGATGCTGTTCTTTATTCTATATAAAACAGCAAAGTGCTCAATGAATACTAGTTTTTGAATGAGTATAGGAACATATGTAAGTGTAATGCAGATCCCTGGCCCACCTGAGCACTCAGTAGGGTGCTGGAATATATGTAAATGAGGTGAAGCTTCCTCTTGTCCATCTACTTAAGTACCAATTCAGTTTGTGGCAACCTGTCTAACCCTTGCTAGCTGGCGAACAAATTTGAAATGACGATGATGATGAAGTCTTGTTGTCAAAAGAATGAAGTGTAAACATATCCCACTATTCCTCTGTAAATAGAAAAATATAAGGGATCACATTTATTTATTTTGAAGATTTTTGTCTCCTCATCAAAAATCTGTATGGAGATGTAGCTCCTGAAGGAGTCATATGGGTACCATAGAGACATGCGGTGTATCTCGGGCAATTTAAACCTGTCAGAACCCATTCCCTCTCCTGGTTTGAACACAGTCAAATTCTTCCATGAAAAGAGAGAGAGAGGAAGTAAGAAAGAGATATAGTGGAAAAATTGACCTTAGTACTGAACTGGCACTTTTTTCATTGTCTTCGAAAAGATGAAAGATGACCCTGGTGGAATTTCATTTCAGAGTATTTAGAACTGGAACAAATACTGCTAAGTGCTCTATCCAATGTTCTAATGACTCCACCAATTCATCATCATCATGATACTGTATACAGAGTGGATTGGCAGTATCGGTAGAGGGTCGGACGCCATGCTTTCCAGCATAGTTACGTCCCTTTACAATCTGAGTTCAAATCCTGCCAAGGTTGACTTTGCCTTTCATCCTTATGGGGTCAATAAAATAAAGTACCAGTAATGCACTGGGTAATTGCTGGCCTTGTGCCAAAAGTAGAAACAATATTACTATATCAATGCTATATATTTCAAGCAGGACATATAATATAGATGAAATGGTCAGAAAAATGTTTGACATGCATACATTTTGGCAATATGATTATATATACATGTTTTTCTGTTTCTACTCTACAGATGCTGGGATGCTTTACAGAGAAACAAGACATTGATAACATTTGAACAAAAGGAATACCAAAGAGAAATGGAGAGAACATTCCACAGTATCCGGGATAAGTTAACTCCACTCATATGTTCCTCAACAGTCACACTGAAACGAGCCAAACATAAGAGGTAAGTAAAACAATGGCAGGTGTCACTCTCCATACTTCCTTGTGTCTTTACTGTTTATTGCCCATTTCTACATTCTTCTCTTTAGTCTTGTCCTCTTCTCTCACACACACATACATGCACTCACATATACATGCACTCACACATACATGCACTCACACATAAAGTGGTTCTTAGCTTATGTATGTGTACAGGGCCTTCAAGTCAAATTTCCAAATTGGTCTCACTGTAATTTTTTTCTCTCTTTCTCTCCTGTTTCATTACCTACATATGCTATACTTTAAGAATGAAATTAAACAATCTAATTAAAACTACCTTTTCTTTCCTTTTTTTTCTTGTTTTTTATTATTCTAGGCCCTGATTGAATAACCCTTTCTATTTTACTGATAATAATCCTATCAACTAATATTTTTGTAAGCAAATTAACATTCTTACAATCACTCTTTGTCTTGAGACAGCAGTGCATTGTTTTAATTGACTTTTGTTCAATTAGCTTTTTTCAACTGCTTGTATACTTTCTATCTAGTTTCTCGTCTATCTACACCTTCAGTTTAATTTTCTTCTTGTTATGGTCATTTCATATAGCCATTATTCACATTGTTGTTGATGTTGTTATTTAGTTGTCACAAGGTCAGCTGTGACTGGGCACACATGAATGTGATGAAGGATTCTTCATCAGTTTTGATGCAGAGAATTCAGTTATGAATGTCCAATTTGTTAATCAATTGAAAAATTTTCCACAGGCATATATACAGTTTAACTCTTTCATTACTGTATTTTTAATGAAAAACACTGCCGTTGATTTTAAAATTAATCAAGAATTTTGAGTGATTAAGAAATATAATAACTTTCACATTTATTAAGTTGGTGTTTAGAGCATAACTTAACAAAGATTTTTATGCAGAAGGTGGTCGTCAGTCATCCTGTCTAATTGGTTATGGTTTACTGGCACATTTCAAACAAGGAATAAAGACATACCTCAATTTGTTACAAAAAACATTTTTTATATGTAGGAGCAATTACAAAATATATACGAATACATTAATGCTCCTAGGTTGGGAATATGTTTAAAACGTCAAATACTGCCACATGGTGTTGGTGTCATCTCTTGAGCCGCTGCGTGATTATCGCACGTCTATTGTCTTCAAGTGTTATTGTCCAAGTGTTTGTCTCAGCCACTGACGTCAGAACTAAGGGCAGTTAATCGACTGTGTAGGCAGTCGACGCTAGATGGCGTGATCTTCTACAGATTCTTACATAAGATATGATGGAAGGATTTTAGATAAAATATAATCATTTTAAAATAAACAGTTTTGTATTGTAGAACTAGGAGCTTGTCAGAATTCACAGGCCAAATCCATGACAGGGTGTGACAAGACTTGAATTTTAAATACCAGGTGTAATCTATCCAATGAGCTTCCATACAGCTTCTGTCTCCTGAACTTCAATCAGAAAGTTTGGGCTGACTCGACAGTTGCCTAAGATGCCATACTGAAACCTGGATTATTTTCATTGTGAAGTGAACTTCTTAACAACTTAGCAGATACATTATCAAAGACTTTCCAAACATAGCTATCTCATCCATTTTCTTTTTCAGATTTAGTATATCTGAGACTACATCTTGCAATGTGTCCATCCTTTTATAAGCTGATATGGTGTGGGGATTTAAAGGAGATTTGGCTGCTAATTATAGCAGTTTAAGCAAGGCTGTGTAGAAATTTTCTGCTTCTTCATTAGCTCATTCCAATTGTTGTTTAGCCCCAGACATCAAATTGGCAGAAGTATTAGTGTTTGATGGGATGGCTTTGTTCTGGGTCTTTGTATTCTGAGTTTAAATTCTACTATGGCCTATTTGAGTGGTAGACATAATCCGTCACTTGATTTTATCCCTAATATTTGGCTGTTGCATGTCTGTAGCAGAGTCCATTCTGTTATGATCGTTTGAACTAGGTATCCAGTTTGAGGATATCATCCTCACTCGTACGTACTTACCAGTCTTAGAGGCTTTCCTCCTGACTGAATGATAAAAAAAGCCATGATTGAGCAGACCTATAATCAAAGGTGTTCTTTTCCAGCTGTAATCAACCTGTCTTTAATCTGACATAGTGTATCTACTACTACACTATATAATGTACTCTTCTTTTTGTAAGAGAGTAGGGTGTAATTTAATAGAGATTTGGATGCTATTTCAAGCAAATCAAGCGACCACATAATCTCTCATTGGCTCATTTACCTTTTGTTGAATGGAGGCTTTACATTGTTAATTACTGGTAAGCAAATCAACTGGCTTCCACACAGTTTCCATCTACTAAAGCATTGCTAGGTCCAAGGCTATATAATATAAAACACTTGCTTAAGTTCAACATTGTAAGAAACCTCACATCTCTGTTACTTAGCATAGAAAATTAGGGTACAATGGTAGTGAGGTTAAGTTATTGATTCAAATTGTATTATTACTTTTCATGTTGTTGTGTCTGTAGGCAGGGGTGTGATTCTGCTTGTCTTGGTTTGTCTGATTGGCAATAGGTTCAATATTTCAGTGGTTATGAGTAAAAAGAGCATCCAGCTGTGAAAAATGACTTTCAAAATAAACCAATGAGGTAGCTAGACTTGCTAGAAATAGCAGCCAAAATCTTCAGCTCCCACTCTACCATTTCAAAAAAACAAGGTCATACAGGATAATGCAATCCTAGATATACTGAATTTACTCTGTAGAGTTGTTGCTGTTAAGAACGGCATCCAGCTGTAGAAACTCTGCCAAACAAAGGGTTGGGAGGATATGATGTAGTTTTTGGTACCTACCTGGGATTTAAAACAACAGCAATTATTCCAAATAAAAGAGCAGAAAGCATTTTGTTCATGGTGCCGTGTGATAAATGGAGGTGTAAAACATCAACAACAATATAGATAATGATAATAATATTGAATTAAACCAACTTTACTCTTCACCTTCAACTCTTTAAGATATTCCAACACTAATATTCTTAAAAAGTGATTTTTATTTAATCCTTCACTAACACTTTTTATCTTTTAATATTCATCAAAGATATATTATTTGTTATGTAACACATTCCCACTTTACTTCTGACAACACCAAGACCTGCATGTTCCTTAGAATGGTTTGCTTTACAATTTCCATGAAGTAATTTGCTTTATAGATTACCTTACCTTTCTCCATAAAACAGTTTGTCTTTTCCTTATAAAGATTTTTTATCTCATGTTCCTCTATAAAGCAGAGTGCCCTACCTTTTCCTATAAAACAGTTTGATATTCTCCATAAAGGGGTTTGCCCCACTTTTCCACTCTACCCCTTATAAAGCAGTTTTCTCTATTTTCCTTATAAAGCAGTTTGCTTTAACTTTTCTTTATATTTTCTTATAAAGTAGTTTGCTTTAAATTTCCTATGAAACAATTTGGCTTACTTTTCTTTATAAAGTAGTTTGCTTTACATTTCTTTATATTTACTTATAGATTAGTTTGCCTTAACTTTCTCCTTAAAGCAGTTTATCTTAGATTTCTTTATACTATGCTTTGCCTTAAATTTTCCATAAAGCACTTTGCTTTGCCTTAAATTTCCCATAAAGCAATTTGCTTTACTTTTTTCCATAAACCAGCTTGCCTTACATTCTCCATAAATGAGTTTGCCTTAACTTTTCTCCATAAACCAATTTGCCTTCCTTTTTCTCCTGCACAAATGTCTCGGGTTTACATTTCTTACAGCAGCACTATAAATATCCACTTTTCTTAAATATTAATACCTTATTATAATTCAGTTCTATTTGGCATTATCTATTTTATTTATGTAGTTATTCACTAAATTAATAATTGTTTGATGGGGAAAGGAGGTAGGTTATGAAAGAAGAGTTTTGTGTCCAGAATAAGTTTGTAGAGCTTATTTATCCAATGTGGTCCCATGCCAGCAGTATTAAATGCCTACATATTTAATGAGAGTTGTCAATAAGATTATCATATTGGGGACTATTAACTGCATCTTTAATACTCACACTAGTCGAGAGGATCCTTTATCTGTGTCAAAGACATAACAACCTCTCTAGTGTTGGTATCAGGATAAAATGCACTTGGTAGAGTGCACAGTCATATGTAAGCAAGATGCAGGCCCACAGCCCATCTGAGAGGTAAGTAGTCCCACTTTAGAACTGACTCGGTCTGTAAAAACCTGTCCAACCCTTACAAAAAAGATTTTTTGAAATATCCTTTAAATTTGTGTGTGTGTGTAGTAACTTTTGAATGAAGTGTGAATGCTTAGATTTGTACAATATACATTTTTCCTGGAATGCAAAAATATATATTCCATTTCTCAATTTTTCTTTTCCTTTTCTCAAATTTCTGCTTTCTTTAGAACTATATTTATAGTGTTAGAGCATGGGATTATGAATTATTTTAGCCAAATGCTTTATAACACTATATTTCTATTTTCAAAATTATTATTCATACTATTTCGTATACACATCTTGAAATTTGAAAAAAAAATTGTAATTATTTTACCTGTGTAATATCACATGATGTTAAGCTAAGTATCAAAAGTATTTTCCATAAATTACCCCTCATATGACAGGTAGCATTTTAGTGCATGTTACTTCTCATCCAAATCCAAAATACTATCATCTGCTGGACACCATTAAAAATCTCACTCTAAACAGCTTAGAAG
Source organism: Eledone cirrhosa (assembly GCA_964016885.1). Taxonomy (NCBI): domain Eukaryota; kingdom Metazoa; phylum Mollusca; class Cephalopoda; order Octopoda; family Eledonidae; genus Eledone; species Eledone cirrhosa. The sequence continues at coordinate 92,556,944 of OZ024742.1, read as the reverse complement.
GAATATTTAGAATTTTTATCATTATTATTATTTTTTTACAGTAGTTAGTTTATTTGAGCTGATTTGCATGTTGGCTGTCAGTTTGAAGTTATTTACAGGACAATATGCTGCCAAGAAGCCGGAGTATATCCCTTCAATGCCATTACACAGTAATATTGTGTGTGTGTGTGTGTGTGTGTATGTCTATATATATCATCATCTTCATCGTTTAACATCCATTTTCCACACTAGCATGGGTAGGTGTTTCTGTATGTGTGCAAAAAATGGAAACAACAAAGCAAACACAGTACAATGAAAAACTATATTAGTATAACACTTTATATATATATATCATCATCATCGTTTAAAATCAATTTTTCCATGCTTGCATGCATTATATACATATATGTATGTGTGTGCTAGATTCATATAAACATTGTTTTATTTATTTTTTTAAATTTAAGTGATATTCAGTATTCTATTATATCTTCTGACAGTTATGTATATATTTAATGTATGAAAGAATGAAGTTTCACTTGAAAATGTTTGTATTCCACATCGAATGTTACATATGCTTCACAGATGATTGGCTCTAGGTTTTTATCAATGTGATAGATCTGATACTAGTATTGATCTGCTCATCAGATGTGAGGACTCAAATCAGAACATTTTCATTGCTAGGGCCTCCAGCATCATACTGATATACATACACATATAACAGTATCAGTTTACTAATTATCAAGCCAGTGAATGGTTGTATTGGGTTGGGTCTAATCATTTTATGGTGGGGCCATGCATAGACAGGGTGGTAATATATATCAGGCCAATTAACCTGGTATTAGCTACTTTGAACAACCCATATATATTCCCTGATGATTTCTTACAAATGAAACAGTTCTAGTTCTGTAGAAGTCATTTCTATAATAAAACGTGTGTATATATATATATATATATATATATATATATATATATATATATATGCACACCTGTGCTTGCACACACATTTGTAATATTTTCTTCATTTTATCTTTTCAGTAAAGACAGAGCTCGAAGAATCCATTCTCCAAACAGTTCCCTTGTGTGAAGTAAGATATATAAGCCCACCTTGACAGCTACTGACACTCATCCTTGTTCTGCCTTTTATTGTTGTTGTTATTATTAAAAAAACTAGGGGGTAGTTGCTAAGGTTACTCTTACTACTACCATCCTCTCCTTCCTACAGCTATTGTTGCAATTTTTCCACTTGCCAAACTCCTCAAACCTTTTACTACATAAAATGTGTGTGTGTGTGTTAACATATGTTATACACACACACACACATGTTTCAGCTAATGTTGCATTTCCCCTTCAGTAATTTTTTACCCTGTACATGCATATGTGTGTATCAATGTGTGTGTATATGTATATTATATACATGTGTACACGTTTATATACAAATGTATGGATACATACATGCATATATATATATATGTATATATATATATATGTGTGTATATGTATATATATACATATGTATGTATATGTATATATGTATGTATGTATATGTGTATATATATATATGTATATATATATACATGTATGTATGTATATATATATGTGCGTGTATGTATCTATGTATGTATATATATAAATATATATGTGCACATATATATATATATATACATGTATATATATATGTGTATATGTATGTATGTATATGTATATATATATATGTGTATATATGTTTATATGCATATGTATATACATATATGTGTGTGTATATATATACATATATATGTGTGTATATATATATATATATATATGTGTGTGTATATGAATTATCAACTCCTGCTGCATTTATCACCTTCCAAGTTACAATGACGTGTTAAGTCTCAGACATACCACACACACACACACACACACACACACACACACACACACACACACACACACGTCTCGTCTACCTTTCTCCTATTCAGTATTTATATAACAAACACACACCAACCAAATATCTTCACATATATAGACACATCACAGCAATAAAAACCACAAACCTATCAATATCTCACAATATATATATTTTCATCTTATTTATTTTATTTTCCATATTTTTTATTTCGTTTTATTTTTCTAAACTAATTTTTCTATATTACTTTTTTCATTCTGTTTATATATTTTACACATTTTTAAATTCATTACTACTACTGCTATTCAGGTTTTTTTCTCATTTTACTCATCTCGTTTAGTTTGACTTTTTCAATGCATTTCAACCATTTTTCTTTTTTTACTTTTCTTTTTTTTTTTCTTCTTTTTTTTTTCTTCTTTTTTTTTAACTATCTTCTAACTGAAACAAAATAATTTTATATATTTCTCTGAAAAATATTTTCAATAGAAAATTGTCTAAGCAATGATTGATATCTATATTTTCCTGCTTTCTCAAATTAGGATGATTAAGAATATTTCAACAGATCAACCAATATTTGTTTACCTCTTTCCACCCCTATCTACTCTGTCTGTGTGTATTCCACCCACCTTATCTACTCTGTGTGTGAGAGAGAGAGAGCTAAGTGCTAGAAACTTGAATTCATCATTTAAAAGCAGCGCCAAAGGAATCTGGCTGTAAAACAATGCCTCAAAAATAAACTTTAGCTGGGGAAAGGGCTTTAAAATAGACCTTAGCAGGGAAAAAAGCCTTAAAATGCTTTAGAACACCAAGAAGCACAGTTGTTTTTTTCTTGTCATATTTACTATGATTAAAACAGTAAATTATAACAGTTTTTTTTATTTCTAAATGAATAAAGAAATATTTAAAATCATTGTATTTTTCCTTGTTACCCTAGTTATAAGTAAATAATTTGCTTGTATTACTTACTGTTATTTAGTACTACTAAATTTATAAAATTAATTAAAAATTAACAGCAACACCTGTGTTAAACATCATTTTTACCTGCTAAAACAGGGATTAGCATTGCAAGTTACATGAAAATCTTTTTTTGAAGCAATATTTCATTGCTAGATGCCCTTTCTTAGTGCCAACTCTTTTAGTCACCTGTTACAACAAGCAGGGATACAGCATACATATTCTAACCCAGACACACAGAAGGAATTAATATATTTAAAAAAAAACAGGTTATATTTAATAAAGTTGTGGTGTTTAGCCTGGAATAAAACTGAAATTTAATCCTGTTATTTTATATTCAATGTTTATTATGTCTTATTTTATCAAAGCTTAGAAGGATGAAAGATGGAAACTATTTAGAAGCTCATTGGAAAGACTGAACATGTAATTCAAAAGGCCAGCATTATCACACACTGTTTCACTCTGAATCTCCCTGAGAATTATATTAAGGATATACATCTCTGGAATGCTCAGCAACTTGCACATTAATTTCATGAGCAGGCTGTTCCATTGATCAAACAATTGGAACATTTCATTCTATATCCAGATTGGACTCACTTGAAGCTTAACAACTGGTCTTGTAGAAAGTTGAATGACTTCTCCATTTTCGCTTAGACTTTGGTTTCAGTTACTTGATATTTAATAACTTAGATGGTACAAGATGATTTTAGATGCTTACCTATAGAGTTATTTCAAAGTGTGGTAAATATGCCTCTTGAAAAATAAAACTAAACAAACAAACACAAACATGGCTTTGTGTTTAAAGAGTTCACTTTGCAACCATGTGGTACCGAGTTTTAGTCTCCTTGTCCAGCACCTTGGGCAAATATCTTTTGCTATAGCCTTGGGTTGTCCAATGCTTTCAGGATAATATTTGGTAGACAGTAACTACAGAAGCCCATCATATATGTGTGTCTCTCCATGTCTGTATCTGTGTTTATGTCCTGTAACGTTGTGGTTCGACAAAAAAGGTATCGGTAAAATAAGTACAAAGCTTGAAAAAATAATTACTATGGTTGATATGAGAAACTGATATCCTTTAAGGCAGTGCCCCAACATGGCCACTGTCTAATGACTAAAAAGAAGTAAAATAATAAACATGAGTGTTGTCATGTCTGTTGAATTGAAATATCTTCAAAGTCATGCATGCTGGTTTGTTTGAGGTTGTTTTGTATTTTGTTTCGTTTTGAATATATTATATCGTAATATTTTGATTGTTTGTGTGATATGATATGAAAAGAACATACTAGAACCTGAAGTCTATCTATTCGGTCACTTGCCAGATATATGCATTTATTAAAGCAAACTTATTTCCCTATCACTACCATCTCACTGCTCTCCCTCTCTGTTATCAGCAATTGGCTGATACAGATGTATTATTGCAAAGATGGCTCTGTTAAAACTTATTAATTCAAATCAATAACTGCGAGTGCATATGTGTGTATATATGTTTGGGTATATATATGTATTTATAGATGTGTGTATATGCTAATTTTAGGTTTAATCAATACATATAAAATACATATCAATTGTGTTTATATATATATATATATATATATATATATATATTGTTTGTGTGTGTGTGTATGTATGTGTATATATATATATATATATATATATATATATATATAGCAATGTGATAAATTTCTTTAAAGTATATGTGAATATGTAGGGGCAAACGTATGGTTGAAATGAAACAGTGGAAATTGTGGTAGGTCATTTTTCTACTCCTCTTTGTGTTGATATATGTCTCATCCTTTTTGTCTGTCTTTTTATGCTTGCATGGGTTGTATATATATATATATATATATATATATATATATATATATATATATATATGCTAGTGAAACTTGGAAAATGACTGCCAAAATTCTAAAGCTCAACATTTTCCAACAAAGATGCCTAAAAAAAATCCTGAAAATCACCAGATTACTAATGTAGAGGTGTTGAAGAGAAGTAAACAGAGGCTACTGACTGACACTATCACTGAAAGGTGCCTGAAACTGGTTGGACACATTAAAAATTCATCTTACTAATACTAAACAGTTGTAATATGAACCAACCTTTTACAGTGTTTCCAGAAAAGTGCAAACTGCCTCACATTGTCAACAATCATAAATGTTAGCAGCCATATAAGAAACCATTGGTGTCTAGCAAGTCTGGATTTTAAACCCCGGTTACAGTGTCCATTATTGTGACTCTTCCTTCAATCTTATTGAACCTGAGACCAAATGATTGTGAAGTAAAGTTTTTAATCACTTAGCCATATCTGCATCTACTACTTTCTAAGGTGGTGGAAATAATAACTACATTATAGAATGCTAGACAGACTAATAGTATTTAGGGTCAGATTTAAGTTCAAATCGTGGATTAGATTAACATGCCTTTCACTTCTGTAATATAATAATCTGAGAGGGGATTAATTTTAGTGTGGTGGTGGGGAAGAATGTGATTCCTTTAAATAAAAAGGTTTTTTAGTTGTGAAAGGTTTTGGAACTACTACAAAATTATTGAATGATTTTTCATTCAATATTTACAATGGTTAACTTGTAGTAGGCTCTCATTTTTTAACACCACATAAACTGGACCTGAATACCAGCCAAGTTGTTGGTTGAGGTCCATGAAAGGTTTTTTTAAATTCTTTTTCTTTTACTGATTTGCTCTCATTTGCCCTGTGTGTGGAAATACATACACACACACAATACATATGAAATATATACACCACCATTTCTTCAGCAACCTCAGATAAACAGTGAATCTGATTGGTATTAGCTGTTATATGCCACATACAAGCATACATGTGTGTGTATTTATATATATTTGTATTAACAATTTGATTTATTCTAGCACACCAGTGACTTTATTAACTCTAAACATGTTTCACACTTCTGATGCTTATTCAAACAGCATCCAAAGAATTAAGCGTGTTTGTTTACATTTAACAGAACCAATGGTAATGCAGAAGTCAAATTGTTAATATAAATATTTCCAACTCCCTAATGTATTGATTCCTCTTTTCATTGATTTGTACCGGCACCTGTCTACATATGTATCTATATTATATGTAAATTATACACATACACTATACATACCAGCACCTGTCTACATATGTATGTATATTATATGTAAATTATACACATACATTATACATACCAGCACCTGTCTACATATGTATGCATATTATATGTAAATTATACACACACACTATACATATATAAATAATTTGGTTGATTTACGAAACATTGAGAAATTTGAAAATATAGTTTCTACAATGCGGATAACTATAATAATAATTGATAAACATCAATAATCCTTGAATAAATCAGGTAAAGTACCAGTAGAGATGGGAAAATGTGGACACCGGGAATGGAATCACATGTCTCATGTATGCAGGGTTAGCATATTTAACCATTATAGTATACAAGAGATGCATGGTTTGATTCCTTGCAGGCATCTGTCCTTTTTTTTTTTTCCATCTTCATGCATTTTGGCTACTGTATTTTCAAAAAATATACATATATTTACACACACTCAAAACAATATGCTTACCATGTTCTGAGAAACTTCAGATATGCATTGTTTGTTAAGCATTTACTATGGTGATGAAATACTGCAGCATTCTGGGATTGTTTCTTTACTTGGTTTTATTGAAAGGAGTAGCTGATAGTGTGTGTGTATATGAGAGAGAGAGAGAAGTAGGAGGAAGAATATCTTTGTATATGAAAGTGTTTCCACCTTTACTCTTTCCATTCTATCATCATGTTATATTTTAATTATATACAGGCATAGGCATTCATTTACCTTTTGCACACATATATACATATGCTCTCATTATCACCATATATATATGGAATCTATGAGCAAAATATCTCTGACACATCTAATCTCGAACCGTGATAACCTGTCCAATTGATGATATATATATATATATCTATTCACACACACACATGTATGCATACACTTTCATTTATATACATACACACACACACACATACATACATACATACATACATACACACTTATATTTTGTCCAAATTTACCAAGTTATACCTAAACTTCTCTTCAGCAACTGCTCATTTTATATTTGTACAATGTCCTCAAATTTGAAATAAAGTCTAAATTTGTTAATCTCATTTATAATTAGTTTTGTTCATTTATATTTTATATTGTTGTTTTGTTTTGTTTTTTCATCATTTCATTACCTGTGTGTGTGTGTTGTAGTTTTTATACGTGTATTAAATTTGCGTATGTATGTATGCATATGTGTGTGTATCTCTCTGTAATATGTGAATGGTGTCCAAACCAAAATCCGTTCTGTATGAATAAGAGAGTCATCTGATCTGGCTCGTCTCACAACAGGACAACTTGTTTAACCAATGCTAGTGTGGAAAAATGGATGTTATATGGTGATGATGATGATGTGTATGTTTTCTTTTTGTTTACTGCTTTCAGTCATTAGACTGCAGCCATCTTAGGGCACTACTTTGAAGAGATATTGATTCAAAATAAAGTTTTATATGGCCCCACAAACGATGTTTATATATAACATACATACATTTTGCTTTTCCGCACTATGAATATTTTAATGTGTTCATGTCACAAATATCTCAGTGTCAGGTTAAGATCAGTGTGTACACACACACATCTATATATTTAAGTTTGACTCAATTTCAGACTACCAGTGGTTTCAAGATGAAAACATGTTAAATCATCAGGTCCATTTTGAAGGCCTCCATTGGTTGGTTTAAGTTACATGGTGGTGTTAAGTCATTGACAACATGAGTAAGTTGTAGGGATCGAAACTATGTCTAGAATGCTCCATTTGATATTGGGGATGTTGTGTCCTTGGTCACAAAGCCTCCATCGGAAATTTTCACTGTTATATGCATGAGTGAACGTGCTAGGTAAACCTACCTTTTAACTTATTGGTTGTTACATGTGTATAGTTTCTCTGAAAACCATCTGGGGTATGAAGATGGCTCTGTAGATTACAGCCTTAGATAGGCAGGATCCACCTAAAGGATTGACAGCAAATTGGCAGGGTTTTGGCAATTGCAGGTTGGTGTGTGTTGGGGTTTGTATGGGTGATATTCAAAACAATGTTATCTAAAAAGGAGTAACTAACTTTGTGTTGAAGGAAAAGTTTATGGTACTTATAGGCTGACAGCTATTAGAGGGAAGGTGGGTGGCCATGTGATGTCTGGAGGTTTTGTGGTAGGAGGGAGGAGTAAGCACAGATTTCCATGCTGTTGTAGTTGGGCATGGAGATAGTTATGGGGTAAGAGAGAGTAAGTGTTGGGCAGTAGGGTTGTCTTGGTGTGAAGGAAAGAAAGTGAGCTAGCAGTACAGTGAAAGTGCATCCACCTTTGGTAAGAAGTCAAGGGTGTAGGGGAAGGGAGATTGTGTAAGGCTAGATGAGAGGAATAGCTAGTGAGAAGGTGAACCATCCTCCCCATGCTTATGCAGTTAGGGATGTGAATGAAGGGGAGAGGGATGGGGCATCCTAACTGTTATATCTTACTGACTTTTATCCTACTTATGGAGGGACACAAGACTTCTATAGTATGTCATATTGCCAACCATCTCGATCGTGAGGTCCAACATTTTAAGGTCTGTCTTTACCACTTCATTCTACATTTTTCTAGGTTTTCCGCTTCCACAGGTTCCTTCAACTTAGTGTCCAGCATTTCTTCATGCAGCTTTCACCCTTCATATGCATCACATGGCCTACCAACACAGTCTTCTCTCTTTTGTATACTGGATTCAATTCCTCTTTGCATATCCTCAGCTTTCAGTGCCCAATCTCACTTCCATGCAGTATTGCAGTTCATGCACAGGCATCATGCCTTTCACTCTGAGGAAACCCCTTTGGTCCCACCTAAGGAAGTAACTCCCTGAACCTTTTTACCTATTCTCACCCAGCTTTCTGAACACCCACCTGCGCTACTAATTGGTACCTAAGTACTATAAAGTGCTAGCTATTTCTAGAGAGCCATCTGAGCATTTGATGGAACCTGTTTCATGTGCATTCTTGCTGCCTACTGCTCCTGTGCATCTGCCACATTTGAAGTTTACATTCTTTGTTAGCCTAGTATACATTTTGTATACAATATTGAACACCTTTTCTGCATACAGTGCATAGCTATTTTATTGATGGGATCAGTGCTCTTCTTTATTTACTAGAGATCTTTTTGGTTCCAATTCTGATATATATTCATATACAAGAACAAGGTTATTTGCTTATACAGTTTCTCATGACATTCCAAACTACTTTTCTGCATCGGTAAAAGCAAGTTCACCATTGTCATCCTGTATAAACTTCTCACCAACTATGTCTTGATTTTTCTCTAACACTGCCTTGCAACCTGGAACATCTGGCACCTTTGGTACTCACAGCTTAAAGACACATGCAAACTTTTTACTTTTTACTTCACCTGGCACCTAACTTCCCTCCTTGCTTTTTGGTATAGTTCCATACTTCCACCATCATGTTACCCTTTGTCCTGGAGCCTTGCACCAACCACAGACCATGTCTAGTCTTCAGCAAATTGAACCTCTACTTTCCCTGTATGTTGTAGGTTTCTATCTCCTCTTTCCTCTTATAATAGCAGGTTTTATCTGAATTTGTCCCTAGCTGAGTGATCATGTTTTTTTTTCCTTCAAATTACCCTTTGTCGTTAATTTTAAGTTTGCTAATTACTAAGTTATATTGTTCACTGGGGACTATCTCTGTATTTACAACAATCAGTTTATCCTGATTTCTGATGAGAATATAATTTATTTGGCATGTATGATTGCTTGATTGGAGGGTGATCAGTTGGTTGGCTGATGTTGCAGATAAGTTTGTTTGAATCACAAAACTGCTGAAGCTATGATCCCCCTTGTTTCTTGTACCATATTCTCCATTGAAGCCATCACTGAGTTGTCATGCATGTCCAAAAAAATCACGGTAGTGTGCATAAAGGCCTCAAAGAAGTGGTCCTTCAGATCTGCTAACAGCCCAACTGTTGGTGCATATGTCACTATTCTATCTAGAGCTAGCCTAAGCTTAATGATTCTGTCACTTGCTCTGACTACCCCAATCACCTTGTCTACTCATTTCTCTTCTAACAGAATGCCACACCACCTACCCAGAATAATTTGTTAGCTGAGGCTCCTCTCCATCTTGTTCCTTATTACACAACATACATCCACTCACATTTGCTCTATCATGTCCACAATCTAACCTAACCTATATATATGTACCGGGGGGTTCTCAAGCTGGGGTTTGTAAAGATAGTACTTGTGGTTCATGTACTATGTTCAAAATTTCAACTACTTTGTTGAGAAGATTCATTGAAATAAAAGGGTTCCTTGGTATTGCACCATATATATCCATCCATACAAATATGTGTACACATGTATCATTGTGTGTGTGTATGTATAAAACAATAAAAAACGAAGTCAATGGGTGGGGTTTTTTTTACCTTATGAAAATTATGGCGAATGAAAGCATAGAAATCTATGAAAAAGCCGTATTTAAATATGAGTGGTACGACTGAGTAGTACTAATTATATGTAGTAGCATTATATGTAATGTTTGAATTTGTACCATCAGTTTAGGGGTTGATGTTGTTCAAAATGTGATGAAGTCTTGACTGCCAGCCAGGAATATGTGGATTCAGAATTCTTATGATTCTTTTTGAATCTTTCATTTGATGAATAGCTTCTTGAAACCCTTTGTCGCCAGAAAATATTGTGAACTGAACACGATTCGGAAGCAGCTCATCCATCTTGCCAATCTACGGAGAAAAACAATTTATCAGTTTAACCCTTGATACCAAATCACCCCACATTCTCTTATACAGAGCTATTTATTTATTTTTAAATGTTTAAAACCTTCCATTATAATTCTATAAGAAAATTTTATGTTCTAAACGTTAGTTTAAGAATGGTAACAAAAGGGATAAATAAAAATGAACAACTTGCAGGGACACATGCAGAGATTATAGTCACAACTTTAGTTTCAGACTAAAATGTCTGGGACTGTAATGCATTATGCAATTAAAAGTGAATTTACTGACATTGAACTATGTTGATATTATAATCAAACACTCAGGAAAGCCTATGTACTCTGATAGCCATCTCTGTCCCTTCCATCTAAATCATCACTCCAAAGAAAGAAATACCAAATCACAACAATATCCATAATGGGATATGAGTATAAAAATAGTTGTTTTTAAACTACTTCATCTGGAAGAAATAAGTTGCAGTGACACTAGTGCCAATGCCTTTTCCCTTGGACAACATTAGTAGTGTAGAGAGAGAAAACTGGCATGTATTAATGACTACTAGTCTTCCACAAAACTTTCCAGGTGCAAACCCAGAAACAGTCACGACTAAAAAGGGCCCATTTGTAACAATATATGTTTCCCAATACAATATTCTGTACAGCGACCAGCCAATACTATATAACAATTTACACATCACATTCTACAATGACCAGCCCAACACTATAACTTTCTACTATCATCGCCCAATAAATACCATAATTTGCATAGATCTTATTCTGTACAATCGTTTCAAACAATACATTAGTTTCATCATGGCCTTACTGGTCCTCATTTCAAAAAACAACTACAAAAACCACAGTGCTTACATCATCACAGCTTGCATGCAGACTATATATCAACAAAGCAAATACAAAAAAAGAAAAACTACATGGGACTCAGTTGTGAAGCTCAGTGCTTCCAAATTTGATTGGGTCGAGTCTATAGTAGAAGACACGTGCCCTTGGTACCACAGAGAGATTAAAATATACATATTAGTTGGGAAACGGTGTATGTCCATATAGTAATCACAAAATAGTAACGAAAAAATAACCGTGAGTCGGGTTTCATCTCACTTGAAGCATCATGGCAAAATCTGCTGCATTTTTCGTCCTCCCACTTTGATTATTCTTGTGAAATCCCCCGCTATTTATCAGCCGGTGGAACGCCAGGCACCTGAAATTAAAATTATAGGTGTGTGTGTGTAATCATAGGTTCTAATTTTCCTAGAAGGAAGGGGAAATGCCAATTATATCAGTTTATCGACTTAGGAAAGATGAAGGCAAAGTTGGCTTCAGCTGATTTGAAGCCAGAACAAATACTGCTCTAACGACTGCCAATCCACAGGGACACTGGCTGTACAAAGACATTAGTGATCCCAGGGGTGGTTAAAAAGCTGAATGAATAATCTAAGAGCAGTCAACGGCAGAGAGATTAGATGCAGAATGAGGTGGAGATGGCTGTATGAGGAATGAAAAGGCTGTGGGTGATCGTGATCAACCACATAGTGGATGGTATTGATATGGATGTGATCTGCTATTTAGGAAGCATAACATTATGCACCATGAGTGTGCAGCAGGGGAGCAGGGATATCCATGAAGGAAAATTGTGCTGTTTATACCATACAAGACAAGGATTTCAGGGCTCTGTTCGACGGCCAGTGGTGGATAGTTGAGTGGTACTGGAAAGGAGAGCCCCTGACGTTGAAGAACAGAATGAACTGCTATCAGCATACCCTGAAAGGAGATGCTAGAAGCGAGTTTGAAGAAGAGGTGCAAAGAGACATATTAATCTCTCGGAAGAGCAGAGTGTTGACAGTAGTGGCAGGAGTACAACCAACAACAAAGTCAGGCTGGTGCTGGACTTTCGTGAACTGAATTTATCGTGTCACACAGGCAGCGAGGTCACAGATGTTTGCGGAAAAAACTTCCACTGTGGAAGTATGAGCTGGTCAGGTATAATGGCCAGACATACTGTCTGACCAAGCTGGATTTCGGGTTGAATTTGGCACTAAAAATCATGGTGACGGTTCTCAAAGCCATTCTGGGAAGGTGAACAAGATGAAGAGGGTCACTAATTCCTATATCGACGATGTCGTGGTAGCTGACATCGTGGTGTCGGCAACAGAAGTCTCAAGTCACCTTGTAAGGTTTGGGTTAACCAGGAAACCGCTGGAGGCGATGGAAGGAGAATCAGCACTGGGATTCAGGCTTCGAAGAGAGCTCGCTCCAGCTTGATAGATCGTCTCCTGGACCAGGGATTCGATTTCACTCTAACCAGCAACTATGAGATAATGTAACGCAGCGATCTTCAAGAGCTCAAGAACTCTTGACTTAAAGATCTGAGAATTAGCAAAAATCACCATCCGTCTATGTGGTGACAATTTTATTTCTTCTGTATTTCTCAACTTTGTTCCACTCATCTATTCAGTTCAGTATAATCACGTAAATAAATAACTTGCCTGTCTGTTTTCGCTTGACATTTCATAGCATATATTTTCCCATCTTTATTTACAACTACATTAGGGAGGTCAGTTATATCGATCAAGTACTTGATTGGTACTTATTTTATCGATTCCGAAAGGGTGAAAAACAAAGTTGACATCAAAAACAACATAAAGGGACATAGCTAAATCACGCAAGGGGTGTCTGCCTAAATGCCTTGCGTTATTTGGATGACACCCCTTCGAAATTAGAAATCTGTAATAGGAATGCTTTACCTGGTTGGCTCGTTCCACATCGTACTATGGAAACCCCATACGAAGGTATTAATGGGCACGAAAAATTTCAGCTTTTCAAATAAACGACTCCAGTTATCTATATCCCAAAATATAATGTGATCCATCCTGGATAATTTATGTTTCAAAGGTAGCAGACGATAACGTCGATGATGAAGTCTGGATCTGAACGCGACTGGATTCGCTCGGCGATGATTTGGGCAATGTGTACTATGCCTTCTATTGATAACAGCAAATCCTCCACGGGCGCGTACCGGCTGCCACCTTCGGTGTGTCAATCGTGATATGTTGGGACGCGGTGGTAGGTGTTTGTAGCCAGTGACAGACCAACGTTGGTAGAAAGGGCGGTGAGGTATGGCAACTTTCTGCAATTTTCTGACATCATGTACTCTCCTTCTTTGAAATTTCGATCGATTTCTTCTTTTTAGATTAGGATGCCTGGTTCTTCCTCTTGGCTGATGACGGCCTGGGAAATATCCACCATTAAAGTTCAATGAAAAAGAACAAACAAGCAAACCAAAAGCATCTCAATTTCATCTCTATATAAGGGATAAGCTTTTGAAGTATTGTGAATAACACTAATTCCTGTAAATGTATTGAAAGATTGGGGCTTTTACATGGAATAATAATCTAGAGATCTTCGCGTATAAAAATCGATGTTTTCAAAACCTATGGTAAGGAATTTTAGAGTAGCTACTCAGACAAATTGAGTGCCTGCTAAAGAGGATGTAGGGATATTGTCGAACAGTGTGATTTTCACCCCTGACCTAACACAGCCGACCAGGTATTCACTCTACGGTGGGTCTTCGAGAAATCGTGGGAGTATTGCCAAGGGGTGTATGCTTGTTTTGTAAACCTCGAAAAGGCATACAACTGCGTTCGAAGGAACCTGTAATAGGTTGTATCACCTCTCTGGTTCATATACATGAACAGGATTGACAAGCAAACCCGGGTTAGAAATGGTGTCAAAATCTGTGAGTGTAGTAGGAAGTTGGAAGCAGACGATATTGTGCTACTTAACTCAATCCGAAGGTAATTTCCAACGTGCACGGGATAGGTTTACTCCGGTCGGAAAGAATCGACGACCAGGTTTTACAGGCAAAGCCCATTGGCGAGATACCCCGAGGTAGACGAAGATGGTTGGATAACATCAATAAGCTTGGTAGGGAATCCAAGCGGTTCTGATAGAATCCTGACGACTACCTCCATAACCCTCTCAAACTCTCTTTGGGATCGAAACAAGTCCTGTTCCACCAAGCAAAATTTCTTTCGAAGGCGTTGCTTGACTCATATTTAAATAAGTATGAGTCAAGCTTTAACCACGGAAGCAATGCCGGATTGACCATTATGCTTAGGTGTGCTTAAGCACAGGGCCCCGTCGACCGGGATGGGGGGCATCTTCCAGCCCCCAAAAGTTACGAGGCCCCTTCAGGGCCCAAGTAAGGGGCCTCATAACTTAACTAGCACAGGACCTCATTTGTCCTAAATCCGGCACTGCCCAAAAGGATTAATAACTGTGTGTGTGTGTCTCACCTTGGTAGTTATTGAAATAACTGTCCTGTTTCTTCATGATGTCATATCGCAAGAAATTTGCCAGATGTATTGTAGGATGCTGGAAACGAAATAGTTTGGGTTGATTCGTAACTGAAAAGGGATTCGTTGGCCAAGCAATCATCGCATTGATTCTAGTCTTCCTTTTTTCTTCTTCCTCCGTTTCTCCCTCTTTTTCTTCTCTTTTCCCCCCCTTTTCCCCTTTCCTCTTTTTCTTTACTTTCTCATAGGGAAAAATTAAGTTTTAAATATAACACCAAATTTTTTATCCCCCTCCCCTTTTATTTGTCTGTATTTTTTCCTTCTTTCTTTATTTCTTCGCTGACCGAAAGGTTAAAATCACTATTAATTATGACGTCATAGTGGGCTCAACCATTTTTGAGCAAATAATAGAAACATTTCGTTTCATTTTCATTTTGGCGTGTGCTTCAATTTGCTTATATTTGTCTTTTCTCTATCAATCTTTGTATATCTCCATCGTGTAAGCGTCACTGTTTATATACAACACTGGACGAATCTATTGATACCCTTTGATGTAGGGGTGTTAAAATTTTGTTTTCTTTATTGAACTTGAGAAAATCCTTGTTCGTTTAACTAAGCATTCTCTTTGCTCCCCCTCTCTCTCTTTGCGCATTTCTTTCTATTTCTTTCTTTCCCTTCCTTATTCCCTCTACTAATCCCCCTCTCTCTCTCTCTCTCAGATGTTAATATACGTACATATTGTATAAGTTCTCAGACAATCATCATAAAGCCAAGATAACCAGATTGGTTCACATCGCGGATTTCCCTTTTCTGTACTGGACAAAATAGTTTAATTTTTAATTTGGACTGCTTGCAACTTTAAAATTTGCCTTTCATCCTTAAAGGATTGATAAAATAAGTACCAGTCGTGTACTAAGATCGATATAATCTACTATACCCCACCTAATTTTTTGATTTATGCTAATGTAAGAAATAATTATTATCACTGTCTTGTTATAGATGACTTAGTCTTTGGATGTGCCTGTGCCATATTCAGGGCCAGCGCTACCATAAGGGTGAATTAAACCGCAAAGAGGCGCATGATTGAACCATAACGGGTCACAGTTTTACACAAGTTTGTATAATTAACACGAATAGAGGTGTATATGAAGACATATAAGATATATTATTAGTGTTACTGCTAATTAGTTTTAAAATATCATAATTTCCTACGATTAATAAATAAACCATTGAAGTGCTTTGTCGCGTAGCATGCAAGCAGAGTCCCGTAACTTTTGAGGGAGTCGCATTGAAATACGGCGTTTCTAGGGCATTTTTAAATTTGGCGGAGCCTATCTCCTTTCCAGGTCTGAATACAGCAAATTTTTTCCAGAGAAGGATAAAAAGTGAGGTTGGAAGTGAGAAAGAGATATAGAGGAAAAATCGACCTTCAGTACTAGACTGGTACATTTTTAACAACCTCAAATAGATGGAAGGCAAAGTTGATTTCGGCTGGATTTGAAATCAGAGAGCAGAGAGTCGAAACGAATACTTCAAAGCATTCTATCCGACGTTCTAACAACTTTGCCAATTCGCCACGTTTTGTCGGGTGGAAAACGGTGGAAAATGCCGTATGGTATTATGACCTGCAACATGAGTTAGTGTATGTGGACTGTGTAGTAGAAAACGCTGGGTTATCAATTTTCTTAGTGTGGTCAGAGCAAGAATCGTCAAAAACTAGGTTCGTCAGTTCACAAACTGTTATTTTAAATTACTTTATTTAAAAAAAAAAAAAAAAAAAAAAAAAGGCTACACATTGTAGAGCTAGCCCAGGGCGCTAAATACCAAGGCTACCGTCCTATCCACAGTGCCTGAAAATTTTTTGAAGGCTCTTTATTCATTAGAACATTTTGTACCGTAAATTATCGGTAAACTATATATTTCAACTTGACGTTCTAGAGGTTTGCAGGAGCTGGATCACCGACAACGTGTTTTTATTTTATTTTTTATTATTATTATCATAGCCTTGTGCCTAAAGTACAAACGATTATTATCATCATTGTAGACGGCTCGCCTTACTGCGAAGTATCTGAGGATGCTCGTTGAGGGACTTGACTATTCTAGCGCCTTAACTCGGCTATGGAAATGGAATTTCTTAGCCTGCCAAAAAAATCTTTAGAAATTTCTTTTAACCTTTTTGATACCAAACGGCATCAAACGACCCCTGATTCTAGGATGTATGGATCCACAACTTTTGGGCACTTTAAACACGGAGGAACCGATCCCCTCTCCAAGTCTGAACACAGCCGACTTCTTCCAGATAAAAAAAGAGGGTGATAATGGGGAAGTGAGAAAAATATATAGAGGAAGAATCGACCCTAGTACTGGACTAGTATTTTTTCATCGACCTCAAAAGAATAAAAGGCAAAGTTGACATCGGCGGAATTTGCATTCAAAGAACAGAGAGATAGAACGAATCCTGCAAAAAATATCCAACGCACTATCGACTCAGCCAATCTAAATACCAAATAAGCAACGAAAGAAAAAAACAAACAAACCAGTTTAATATCAAGTGAAATTCCGTTATAACGAAATTCACGGGGTATAAAAAATTCGTTGTAACGAAAAATTCTTTATAACGAGATCGACCGAAACAAATCGAACGTTTTCAAACCCCAGGGATTGAAAAAAATTCGTTATAAAGAAAAATTCGTTATAATGGTATTTGTTATAAAGGAATTTTACCTGTTTTTGGAAGAAAACTCATGACATTGAGTGCTTACATGAGAGGAAAATGGGGAACGGGCTGGGATTAAGCAGCGAAAATAGGGGAAGGGGAGAAGATGATGGACTCTACACCAAAGTCAGAGTGGTGTTTCGGCTGCGCCCCGCGAATTAAATGGCAAAGGCATTACTGCGGACAATGGCCAGCGACACCTGTGGGTCTCCTTCCTCAGACTGGCAGCTATCATTCCGATTTCACGGAGGAGGTCAGCTGTAGGCAGTCTGAGGGCACCTGATATCTCAGCGGCGACCGGTGTAAAGAAGTAATGAAAAGGTTGAAAATATGGTAACGAAATGATTATATTCCAAACACGAGAAAAAATAATTCGAAAGTTATTTATATTACTAAATCCCTCCAAAATCTTGATTATTTTCAAAGTTATTCTAAAATCATAGACATGTGAATAATTCTTTCTTCAGTCATATTCGTAAGGGGGGGCTACTCTTATGCTACTCACCGGAAGTTTTACGTCTATCTGGTTACGTGGATAGAGTTAGTTTATTAAAGCACGCATCTGCTGGTATTGGTGTCCAGGGTAGGTTATTTTTATTATCCTTTTTGGCTTATTTTCGCCTCCCATATCAACTTGTCAAATATTGTATCCGTTAAGAAACTCTATTTACATTCCGCAAATATTTGTGCCGACATTTTTATCCTCGCTTTACAACTTTTCATCGAAATCAGCATATTTTAAGCGGAGCCAATGAGTTTGCACAAACTCATCCGATCTACTTTGACAGCTAAACGGATTTCCTTCAAATTATCTGTTGTACTTGCCTATCTTTATCTGATACCTGCCTCCCTGCCTTTCTCTGTGTCTCACCTTCCCCGCTGTCTCTTTATTTTATGGTACAAAAATATTAAAGGTGTACCATCTGTGCACTTTTAATATTTTATGTAAGAAGTGTGCGGCTGTCATATGTATAAGATAAACAGGATTTTCGTAAGGCAACTGTTTCATTTAACACAGAAATACACAAATACATATGTTTGTTTGTATGAGTGTGTGTATAAAACTTATACCCTTTTTTGCCAGCCAGACTGACATCCATTATAATACGTGTGTGTGTAAATATAAATACATACATATATATATATATTTACACACACACACACACACACACACGTATATATAATATACATATGTGTGCGTATATACTCACACAGATGCACAATGTATAATAGTTTCTTTTTGTAAGCCAATTTGAGATAGAGAGGAAGAGTAATATTAAATTCCAATATATTTCCCAGTTAATATTTCAACAGTTAATATTTAACAAAGAAAAGAGCTAAATTAAAAGCTGGTGCTATTTGCACGAGTTGTCAAACTTCCATTGGAGGAGTAAAAAAAATAACAAATGCCTTTGTGTGTGTGTGTATGAGAAAGATAGATATATAGAGAGACGAAATAGTTAAACACACCAAATGTATTGTTTGTCTTTGTCCGGTAATGTAGCTTTTCAACAAAAAAGATCGATAAAATAAACACAACAGAAAAAAATAAGTACTGGGGTCGATTTGATCGATTAAAATCCTTTTAAGGCGGTAACATTGTTTGACCAGTCTAATTGTAATTAGAAAATTAAAAATATGTCGATGTTATTTTAAAGTACAGAACCAAATCTAAACGTTTTCGAATAAAAAAGAAAACTCACACACATTTATATATATATAAATAAAATGGGAATCTTGCTTCAGATCTATTTTCTCTAGTTCCATGTTTCGTTTGTGGAAATAGAGGTATTTATTGATTCTGTTATTGGCTTCAATCATTTGATTGTGGCTATACAATAATTTCATTATTATACTGGGTCACTGCCCTGAAAAGTTTAAGTTGATTATATCGACCCCAGTGCTTATTTTTTAATATCTAAAACTGTTTGGTGACAAATTAGCCGAAGATTTAGAACATTGGATATAATGCTGTGTAGTATTCAATACCAACTTTGCATTTCATCCTTCTGGGGGTTTTAAATGAAGTAGCAATCAAAGGCAGTGCATTGGTGAGAATATTGGATGAGACACCTTATGTTATTTGTTCTGGCTCTTTGCCCTCTGACTTCAAATCGTGCTGTGGCCTACTTTGGTGATAAACTTCATTAGCTGTCCATTTTAACACCACCTCCATCTGACTCTTGAGTGCAAACATTCAAATCAGGTTTGTGGATGGGCAGTGACCCTAATTAAAAATAACTGCATGAGGCTGACATGGAGCCTGCAAGCCATAGTGAAGGCAACCTGTCTAGGAGTGCTGGCACTCTGAATAAAAACTGATAAGAGGGTGGAGAGGACTCTTGAGTTCAGTAAAACGACCTCCCTAGTGCTGGTTGCAAGAATAAATGCACTCATTCATGCTGTAAAGTGGTTGGTTATAGGATGGGCATCCAGCCAGAAAAACTCTGCCAAAATTATCAAAAGCACTATACATACGACTCACACTAATTGTGTATACAGGACTCACATTAGTCATATTAGTGCTGTGCATGGTAGTGGAGTGGCTAAAGTAGCCATGTACAAGAACCCTTCAACCATCATCAAGATATCACATACCATCTTTCCCTTCCAGGTACTAAGAAGTCACCATCAATTAACACATTTCAGAACTTCTACTCAATGTGGTTACTCTTAAATTTCTATCAGGTGAAATTATGGAGGTGCTAGAGAAGTGTGTAGGTATATGCTGTGTACAAGAGGTGAGATGGATAGGTGCCTCAGCAAGACTACTCACAGGCAAACAGCATAGTCTTCTGGTAAGAAATGATGATAGGGTAGGTGGTCTAGGCATTCTACTAGTTGAGAAATGGATAGATAAAGTGACAGAATTATTAAGCTCAGATAAGTTAACCTCTACCTATGCACCACAAGCAGCACTGAGTAAAGAACAAAAGGACCATTTCTATGAGGACCTCATACAAATGACTGCAATTAGTGATGACAGAACCTCATCATCCTGGCTGGTGACTTCAATAGACATGTGGGAGTGCATGGTGGATATGGATATGGCTAAACAAATGAAAAGCAAGTGAGGCTCCTAGAAATCTGTGATGTAAATGAATTACCCGTTAGCAACCCTAATTACAAATCTGCCAGCCATCTAATCGCCTGCCAATCAGATGAATATACGAGCCAGATTAACTACTTACTTGTAAGATAATGATGCAGACAGGCAGTTATAAATGCTAAGTCTTTCCCTGGTGAAGGATGTGCTGCCCAACACAATTTAGTTAGTGACTTCAGAATAAACATGATGAAACAAGACACAGGAATATATATAAAAGCTAAAGAACCTTTCTGTTAAATGTAGGTTCAAAAAGGCTCTGGGAGTCATATAATGAGAGGGGAGATGAACTGGGAACATTTGACATAGAGAACAAAAGGAAATTCTTACTCGGCAATCTACTGTGAACTACTGATGAGACTTGTGGATGCAACAAAGCACTAGCCAGACAGAGGGTGACATTGTGGTGGAACAGTACAGTTAATAGAGCCACTGAGGCCACAAGACAAGCATAGTAAGACTGGGAAAATGGAGGTAGCAGAGACCAGTGTCAGGTAACCAGGAGAGAAGCTAGACGACAAGTATACATAGCTCAGAACGATGTTGAAAGAAGGTTTTCTAATGTCTTGCGATGTGAAATGTGTATATATATGTATGCAAAAGGCCAACAGAAATAACAAAGCAAACAACACAGTGCAATGAAATATATTATTAGTTTTACACTTGATATATTAAGAAAAGAGTGTTAATATTTCAGATACTAGTCCTTCACCAGAAAATAGAATAAGAAATCAAAGAAATAGAAAGATAGAGGAGAGTTGACCATGGCAGAAACGAAAAAAAAATCCTTAGAGAAAAAGCAGGTCCATTCAAGTTGGTTCTGGCTTTGTATAATTACATCTTGTTTTAAAAGGTGGTGATTGAATGTGTCTAGCTGAAAAGGAAAATAATTGTTTTGTATATAAAGTGTGTGTGTGTTATTTGTCTGTATGAAGTTAAGAGGATATTTGTGTGTATATATAAGTTTAAGAGTGTGTGTGTTTTGTTGTAAGTACGAAGCTGTGAGAATATGTATGTGTATATAAGTTTATGAGTGCGTGTGCGTGTTGTTGGTCTGTAAAAGTTGTAATAAAACCATAGGAAAGAAGCTAGAGGGTGAATGTCTGCACACATGTGACAGTGGACGAGGTAGGGATGACTGGCTAGGTGTATAGAAGTAAGGGCGAGTGCATGTGTGCAAGATTAAAGAAATTAGGGGGGAAAGTTGAGTCCATAAGGGAAACTGGACCCAAAGCGGAAAATCAGACTCTGTTCAGTTCTAGTGCTCGAGGCCAGTGATCTGTGATGTAAAAGGACACCAAGGACTGAAACATGTAGGGTGGCATCGGAAATAGAAATGATGAGCCACAGGGGTATTCATACCCAGTCATATGTCTCTCAAGTGTTCATGTGGCAGCCTGTTTATCCAGTGACTATGGACTTGCAAAAGGAATACTGAAGGGCAAAGACTGCGTTGGTGGATGTGCAGGTGAAGGAATGGTGGATACAGAAGGAACTGTTAGTGCCTGTAAGAGTGGTGGGGTTAGAAATGAAGAGACAGGTGTTGCAGCGGGAATGAGGACAGGGACGGAAGCTGGGTGGAGTCCTAGGAGAGGAAAGGTAGGAACTGTGTACCAGGCATCATGAAGATTACAGGTGCGTTTAAAGGTGGTGATGTGTGGGTTCGGAAAGAAGCAAGAAGTGATGGGGGTCAGAAGAGAGAGGGCTGAAGCAAAGGAGGATATGTCGCTGGAGAGGTGGGGTGGTAGGTGAGGGGGGGGGGGGGGTGAGAGGGCTGTGGTACTGTCGGTTTCATGGGTGTGGGTGAGAGCAGCTTGGTTCTGGGTGGGGGAATATTCATGCTAGAGGAAGCGGGAGGCCATGTGTTGGGACTGGGTCACAAAATCGTCATCCTGGCTACCGAGCTGGCGAAGATGAAGGAATTGGGAGTAGGATATGGAGAGTTTGGTATGAGTGGGAAGGAAGGAGGGGAAGTTGAGGTAGGTGGGGGAATCACATGCACACACACACACATATGTAAGTATATATATATACATACGCGTGAATAGAGACTCTGGAGACATTTAATAGTTTTGTAATATTTGTATTTCAGTTTTTAGAATCTTTATTACTAAAAAGATTAGTGTGAGAAAAATCCTCCTCCCATGAAGCACTGCTCCTAAAACTCCCATTCTGCTCATGCCGGTATGGAAAATTGGATGTAAAAATGATAATCTATATTATAAAAGAAAAGCTGTTTCTTAGTCTGTCTGCCCGTCACACATATATATATCTATACACACATATATATATATATATATATATATATATATATATATATATATATATATGTAGTTGTTATATAGTAAGGTGTATTATTGGTTGTGTCATACGGTCCAATAAACTTTTGTTAGCAATATTAAGTTCTCCATGCTTTTGTATATCTCCAATTCCATTTATGGGAACAGCTAGATGATGTAAAACGGAGTATTTGTATCAAAATAAAGATCCGAAGGCATGGTATAAATTTCCAATAATTTTAATCATGACACGTTTCAATAAGAGATAGATCGATCGTGCGGTCATGATCGATTATCACTGATCTCGTCAGGTGAAAATGAATTGTCTTCAAATCCTTGATATGAGGGAGAAAATTTAACGATGTTCACTCACTAGAGTTTTGTCCCCCATATGAAGATTAAGCAGCCAAAACACGCCGACTGCTATCGTCCTCAGTTAGGGTCATAAAACTATCAAGTCTCTATCTCTCAATAGCTGTAAAAGACGCTGGACGGGTCTAATCTCAACATCAAATCTTTAGAATTACAATCGGTCACAGTTAGTGTGAGTGAGTGCACACACACTCACACACACCGACGCGAGGTCGAAGAAAAAAAAAATATATATTTACCAACCATAGTATTCACCGAAAGTTAGTTTACAAAACAACAAATGTTATATTGGTCATATATATATATATATATATATATATATATGTATATATTAAAAAGTTAAACAAGATTCAATGAGTATATCAAAGAATGAGTTTTACAGTAGATTGGAAGCACTCTACGGAAAAAATAATTTTCCAGAGTTATTAATATTAAAATACAAATATTAATAAAATAGATGTTCTTTTGATCAATTACATTTTATTATACATATTTCGGATGTACAACAGTACGTCCTCATCAGACAAGATATAATGATACATGACATACCCTGAGATGTTAAATGGTTAAGATTTAATCAAGGTAGTATTGATTAAATCTTAACCATTTAACATCTCAGGGTATGTCATGTATCATTATATCTTGTCTGATGAGGACGTACTGTTGTACATCCGAAATATGTATAATAAAATGTAATTGATCAAAAGAACATCTATTTTATTAATATTTGTATTTTAATATATATATATATATATGTGTATGAATGAAGTAATTCCGTCGGAAAAGTCCAGGAAAAAAGAGTGCTCTATGTAGGTAACAGAGCTTAATAGTTATGTAATAAACAGCATAAGGCAATTATCCCATTGACCAGTGGTTTCTTAAAAGCAAAAAATTTTGCTTTTAATCATCAGAATGAAAAAATCCTGGTGATGATTGAAAGCAAAATTTTTTGCTTTTAAGAAACCACTGGTAAATGGAATAATTGCCTTATGTTGTTTATTACATATATATGAATGAATGAAAAGGGGAGAAAACCCCTTTTTAAGTTGAGTGAAGGGAGATAACTTATGTCATGCATATAGTTTATTACAAAGATTAGTGGTAATACGGTAGAGGTCTGTTGGCGGGATGGTGGGGAGGGGCACCTAGTAATTTCTAATTTAGCCACAAAGTTAGCTATTTATTGGGAGGAGAAAGTCTATCATATCAATCTTGGTAGTTGAATGATACTTTATTTTATTGATTCTAGTTGACCTCAACAGGATTTGAATTCAGAACATATAGAGCCATAAAGCATTTTCTTCAACACTAATGATCCTGCCAACACACCAATGGTAATGATCACATGCACATACACACATGCAGATTTACATAACAACTTGCACACACGCACATGCAGTCTTACACAGCAATTCATATGCACATACACTCCAACTCGCATGCAGATTTTCACAGCAATTCATACAGAAACATCCACACACCAAATCATACACATACATTCAGACTTCCACAGCATATCACATGCACACATAAACATCCGCAGCATTTCACACACATAAACAGCCATCGTATTTTACCTATACAGACTTCTACAGCATATCCCACATACACATACAGACTTCCATGATATTCCACACACATGCAGACATTCACAAACTTCTACAGCAGCTCTCACACACACTCTTTTTGTCTCTTTCAGACCTGCTCAACAATGATTGCACGAAGACGGCACACACATTACAACCAGGAAACAGTCCAACTCCTGGAAGGTTCACACAACTTGAGCTCTAATTTGAATTCATCTTCTAAATCTCCCCCACGTGATGTATTAACAGTTCCAGATGGAACATGCCGGGATCGAACCAGTGAATTCTTATCAGCTGTCAAGTCAATGCAAATGAGAAGAGTATGTACTCGTTTTTATATTTTTCTGTAATTTTTTGGTTTCTTCTTATCTTCTTTTCACATCTTTTTGTTGTTATTGCTCTTGTCACCATCCTCTTCCACCACCTCTATCATTTTCTAGCTGCCTCCTCCATCATCATCATCATCATTTTCCTTTTCCACCCCTCAATCATCAATCTCTTCTACCTCCTCCTCCATTATCCTCCTCTTCTACCACCCTCTCTTTCAACACCATCATCATCCTCCTCCTCCTGTCATTGTTTGTCTCAAACTACTGGGTAGTCATGTATACATATTCTTTACTATGATTTAATACTTTTATATTGTGCATTATTGTATATTGTATTAAACTTATTTTTAACCTTAACCCACTCAGACCTGGGCTCTTGTGTCTAACTTTACCCCTCACCTGGGTTCCTGAGCAAAAAAATAAATAGTTGCATACACAGCTCAAGAGTAATGGATGCAGTTAAACTAATTTTCATCCATAGAATATATATCAATATTTTCCTCCACTGTAAAGAGTCTAGGCCTTGCTTGTTTACAAAACGGGGTGCTGGGTTCATCATATGCTCATTTCATTGCAGAAAAAATCTGTTTTTTTCAATTAAAAACAAATGTAAACAACAGCTTTAGAGGACACCATTAACAATGAGTTATAAAGATATGTAACTATAAAGCTGCTCTGTGAGCGCTTGCCTATTTTTAGTGTTTTATCTTCTTTTTTCTATATGCGTTGTTCATTACAGTATTAATGGGAATCTAGTAGAGATTACATTTAGGCTATTACCACTATAGTGGGAACACAGTACTAACAAAATAGCCTCCTCTTAAACTTTCAGCACCAATGCTTACATTTTTTTGCCCTGTTAGTCTCTTAGATCATCATCATCATCACTGTTTTAGATGACATGTAGAGAGAGGCTGTACTGAAAAAGACCCATCCAGCCCATAGTGTGGAACAGCGGATGTAAATTGATGATGATGATTTTCCATGCTTGCATGTGTTGGGCAATGTAGATATCATCATCATCGTTAAATGTCCATTTTCACGTTAGCATGGGTTAGGCAGGTTGTCAGATTATGAGACAAGTTAGGTCTAAAAACTATGTCTTGCTCATATGGCTCTGTATTTTGGCTTGGTTTCTACTGCTTGATGCTCTTCCTAACACCAGCCATATGTTACAGTTATGACTGGGTGTTTTTTTTTGTGGCACTGAAATGACCACTTTACAGTGTTGACTGGGAACTTGTGTCACCAACATGACCACCTTACAGTACGTATGTATCTATTTCTGACTCAAAAGGTGGCAATGACTTCTAAGTTTTGATGTATGCTTCTTTAGAAAATACATCTTATCTTATACTCTGCTCACATGAATTGAGTGATTATTCAGTTAATGTTTAAATATTTTATATACACTAGTATATACTAGTGTTATATATATATATATATACACACACACACACCGACCTCAGTATATATGTATATATAAATATTGCTTTGGAAATACTCAAAACATGCATTAAAATAATGTTGAGTTCTATATGCCATGTTCATCATCATCCTCTACCTTAATGCTGGCATGGGTTGGGTGGGTTGTCACAGTTGAAGACCAGGCAAATTGAAGAAACCTCTTGCTTGTATGTTTCATATTTGTCATAGTTTTTATGACTGGAAACCTTTCCTACTGCCAATGACCTTACAAAATGGACTTCATGCATATTATCATGGCTCCAGTATTAACTCTTTATATGATGTACTGGGTGCCTTTTATTGTGGCACTAGCACCAGAGATTGTCATATTCTCAGCCAAACTGAAAAGTCTTCTCAGGCTGTATATTGTATCTGTTTTATCACCAACCATTTTACAGAGTGTAATCAATGCATTTTATCATTTTTCCAACATTAATGAAGCCATATGCTCAGTCAGAGTGGAGAGTCCTCTCCACCCTATACTGTCTCTGATTGCTATGCACTTTACTGAGTGTATATGTGCAGGTTGTCAGATTCTTGGCAAAGCCAGAGTGTCCTCTCTAGTTTATCTTATGTTATATTATGTTAATGTTATGGTATATTATTTCATCATCATCATCATTCATTTTACGTCCGCTTTTCCCTGCTTGCAAGGGTGGGACGGTAACTGATGCTGGCTTGATTTCTACAGCTGGATGCCCTTCCTAACACCAACCTCATTTACAGTGAGTGCTGGGTGCTTTTTTGCCGTGGCACCTCCACGACCACTTTGCAGTGGTATGATAGGGACCCCAGTCCCTATCATCTCATTTCTACAGCTGAGTAAACTGGAGCAATGTGAAATAAAGTGTCTTGCTCAAGGAAACAACACATCACCTGGTCTGAGAATTGAACTCACAACCTTTCGATTGCAAGGCCAATGCTCTAACCACTAAGCCATGTGCCTTCATGTTATGTTAACTATATTTATATTGTCTTGTTTTATATCTATTTCAGAACAATGGTCTTGTTTCAATCCAACAGCACCGCAACCAACCCCAGACGACAGAATTCACATTGAGATCTCGGTCAGTTTTTTTAGAAATTTGTCTGAGCTTTTTTCTGTTTACCCAACATTCAATTTAAGTTCATTTGTTATCATTATATACAATGTTTATCCCAGTTTTTAAAATAGGTACGCTGTATCCTATCCTTGCGTACTGTTAGGGTTAACTAATAGGGTAGGTGTCAGGAAAAACATCTGACTATAAAACACTGCCTCCAAAAGACTAGCAGAGAAAAATGAATGTAAAAACAGTAATGATGATGTGTTGTGGTCTCCATTCTGGCACTCAATGATCTGAGTTCTAATCTGGAAAGAATGAAATACTTTAGATTTCATTTTTCAGGATCAAAAGTACCTGTCTAGCACTAGGGTCGATTCTTCTCTTGTTTTTCTCTGTCCAAAGGAAGATTTATCTCTCATTATCTCTGTTATGTTTCTGTTGTAGAACATTGTATTTTAAATTAGCTCAATTCACATACTGTCAGAAGGAACAGAGGCCTATTAGATGATCTATAAATGTTACCTGTTGTATACCAGCATCCTATCAAGAGGGTTAATGTTAATTTCACACCTAGTTAATACAATGAAAGGATATGTAATCAGAGATGGTAAACACCAACCCTTAAAAGTCATCTGTGTTTTAAGATACATTTGTTTTGCATACTTCCAGAGGAAGTCCATTCTCCTTGATACTTAATTACTCATGAAAACATAGGGTACCATTGTGAACCTGGGACTTTATTATTGCAAAGTGAACTTCTTCAACATTTGGCCATGTTGCGTCCATAGTGTCATACATCAAACAACTGGTACTACATATATGACAGAGAGAGAAAACAGCAAGAATGAAGAACAAAATATATCATTATAATTGTGATGTGGTAGTGCTGGTGCCACAAAAACACCCAGTACACTCTGGTGCCATGATAAAATGTACTTAGTATATTCTATAAAGTGGCAGTGCTGGTGTCACAAAAGATTAGTGTTGGTGCCACGATAAAATACACCATGTTCACTCTGCAAAGTGGTAGTGCTGGTGTCGTGGTATAATGCACCAAGTGACTCATTAAAGTGGTTGGTGTTAAGCAGGAGAGCATTCAGCCATAGAAACTACACCAAGTATGGAACATATGAGCAAGACAGAGCTGTGACAAACCGTCCAACTCATGCCGGCATTGAAAACGGACGTAAAACAATGATCAATATAATCAGCCTTCCCAATAAATTCTGTGTAAATTATATTTAAACATCATTAACATCGATAAAATAAAGTACCAGTAATGCACTGGGTAATTGCTGGCCTTGTGCCTAAAGTAGAAACAATTAACATTTACTGACATGTTATTGTACTTTGCCTACAGTTATTTCCCTTGAAGATATAGTTAGAGTTATCTCCCCTAAACATATAGTACACTAAAGAATTAAAGAGAAACTGGAAAATCTGAACGCGTTCGTTCGGTCCGCTAAAAAGAACAGCCTAGTCTACCGTCTTAAGAATTAAAGAAATGTTCCAGTGCATAATCTAGTCCCTGATATACAAAAGACGAAATAAATTTGATCATAGTTCTTATATCAGGAGTGACCTGGGTCTAAACAATAACAACTTTATTTCTTTTGAGATGAAAAGTCATGTCCAATGCTTTTCTTTATCCACGTCTGCTTATGTCAGACTTTATTTATTTTTCAATTTCTAGTTTCGTTTTATTCCCAAATAATTCTTCAGGAAGGAAACAGAACTGAGTTGTTTATCTAATAAATAGAATATATCCACCCTACTCCCTGTATTGTGTAACTTGTCTTGAACTGTGGTTCTTTTCATTCCAGACGGGAATATTAACAATTATATATACATCCACATATGTGTATGGATATAAATATATGTGCATGTGTGTATGTATCCTAGATTTTAGAATTAGTATACCATGCCATGTAGCCTACTACAAACACAATCACAAATTAAAATATAGAATTATACAATAATTGTTTCTACTTTTGGCACAAGACCATCAATTACCCAGTGCATTACTGGTACTTTATTTTATCGACCCCGTAAGGATGAAAGGCAAAGTTAACCTCGGCGGGATTTGAACTCAGAATGGCAAGGGCCGTAACTCTATGCGTCAAAGCATGGCGTCCGACCCTCTACCAATACTGCCAATCCACATACAATAATGAAAGCAAGTAAAAAAATTAAATCATCATCACTGTTGCTACCACCATTCAGTGCTGCAATCTCTTAATTTGGAGAAGTAGCAACTCTAACTGGAGTGACTCTGAACTCCGAACTATGCACTCTATCAAGTAACGTTATTCCAAAGACTCTTCAAAGGAACCCCATTTTGGTCTCTTCTATTCATGATTGTATCCTTTCAGTCATTACTTAAGATTCATTAATGTAGGTAAGGGTTGGCATGAATATGGAATTGAATATAGCGAGTTTGGCTTCTTTAACCTCTTAATTGAACCAAGAGGTCCTCTGCCATCTGGCATCGCCCCAAGCCTCTTTTGCTCACAACATTTAACAGCTGAAGCAGAACCTGTTGAGCTGAACAATCTCTACTCCATTTCAACATCCTCAGGGAATTCTCTGCAATAGTATCTGCATAGTATCTGCAATAGTATCTGCATACCTGGTCCTGCCAATTATGTCTCAATTTTTAAAATAAATTTCATCTACTATCATTTAAAAAAATAAAATTCATCATTTATGGAAATTATATCCCTGCAGAATTTCATTAAAAAATATGTATTATTTTTTGTTTATGGTTGACTCTGTGTTTGGTTTTCATTTCAGGTCAGTTGGGAAAAACTTAGCCAACACATCATTCAAACTAGAGAAACTAGCATTATGTAAGTAATTATGACTGGGCTGTCTTTTTAAGTAAAACTAATGGTGAGAAAAATAGCACAGACATAGCTGTTTGGCTTTCTGGTTCAGTCCCACTGCATGATACCTCAGGCAGTAGCCTCTGGTTGACCAATGTCTTGTGAGTGAAATTTAGTATGAAACTATGTGGGCACCCATTATATATGTATATATATGTTTATATATATATATATGTGTGTATATATATATATATATATATATATATATATATATATATATATATATTTGATTAAAAATCGGAGATGGTCTGCAGCAACAATAACACCTATTTTGTGGGCTATCTCCGAATCAAATATTTTCTCTGTTTGTGTTTGCCGTAATTCCTTTATTGATTAATTAATTATGCAATCCACATATGATGATGTCTCTAGGATCTTACATAACCATGCCATTGAATATATGTAGTCTTTTTTGCAACAGTAAAACTTTAAAGGAATATTACCAGTTATTTTGATCAAATATTTAACTCTGTTCCTACACCAGCCACAGGATTCAACATCAATGATGGATGAGTTGTGTAACGTAGAGTACTCTTCCTACTATTACATCATAGTTAACTAAACAGAATGATTAGTTCTATCCATTGGTGAACTACAAAACTTAAATGAATATATATATATATATATATATATCATCATCATCATCATCATTATCATCATCGTTTTATGTCCGTTCTTCCACGCTAGCATGGGTTAGACGGGTTGTCCTGTTGTGAGCAGCGTCTGGTCGGCTTACCTTGTCTTGCTCATATGGGAACTGATTCTGGCTTGATTTCTACAGCTGGATGCCCTTCCTAACACCAACCTCATTTACAGTGAGTGCTGGGTGCTTTTTTCCCGTGGCGCCTACACGTCCACTTTACAGTGTGGGCTGGGTGATTTTTTGCTGTGGCACCTCCACGACCACTTTGCAGTGGAATGATAGAGACCCCAGTCCTATCATCTCATTTCTACAGCTGAGTAAACCTCTGTCTACTCTGATTTCATTACTAAATATACAGAGTATTCCCCAAAAATTGACATCATTTGAGATGTTATTAGACTACGAAATGATGTCAATTTTTGGGGGACACTCTGTATATTATGTATTGTCCTTGTTCAAAAAGGATTTACACCGATATATAAATGTCTATATGGTTATTATGCTAATATGTAAAACAAAAACAAAAAAGAATAGATACAAAATGGTAATGATGATGATGATAAATAGCTTTGTATCACAGAGCCAGGGTTGGTCTCATGCAGTTTGCTATCAAAAGAATTAACCATTTAAATTAAGTCAGTGCTTTAATGATTCTTATAACAACATTCTCATTGTTTTGTTTTTTTACCAGTGGTTAAAAGAAGTTCCATGTTTGATAATAAACAAGGAGATATTGAAGAACTGATTTTTATCATCAAACAAGATATAACAAGTCTTAACAAACAGATAGCTGCACTTCAAGAGGTCAGTCTATGATTTTGGTCAAGGAGCTTTCACTCTTACTTTATTTTGTTCTTTTATATTTGTCCAGAATTTATTTAAAAAAACTGGAGATCAGTGGAAAGGTTAGGCTGAAGAAGAAAATTGTGTTTGGAGTTAATTGTGATAGAAGTTTGTTGAGAAAGTTTACTGTGAGAGATGGTAGTGGTTGTATTTATTTGCACTGAAGCTGGTAGAAGCAGTAGAGCACAAGATGAAATGACTTTTGTAATTCATTGTAGTGCTTTGCATTCTGCATTTAATTGTCAGCAAGATCAACTTTGCCTTCTGTCCTTTAAAGGTTGATAAAGAACCAGCCTAGGGCAATGCACTGACAGCGTGGTTATAATATTGGATAGGAGGCTTTGCAGTATTTATTCCAGCTCTTTACATTCTGAATTCAAATCCTGTATCCTATCACCTTGTTTAACACTTCTGTCTGTCTCTTAGCTGCTTTGAAACAGTTTGCTCTTTTGCAAGCACTTGGATAAGGTTTCAATTTTAAGGATAACTACCTCTTTCCTTCCAATCTGTCTTGGAGGTTCTGAAAATGGTCATGTGTTCTACCCTACCTCCTACCTAATTGATAAACAAAAAGAACAGCCAAATCAATACATACAATATTGAGAGATATCTAGGCATTTGGCATTGTGTCCATTGGTCAGGCCACCTAGTTGTAAATAGGTACCAGAACTTGGAGCATAGCTCATTGATGTTAGTAGGGGTAGCATAGTAAAATTGATGAGTGTTTTATTGCATTGCAGTTCTGAGTTTGTGGCCGTTTGTGGCCGTTTGTGTTCTTGAAACATGAACAACACAACCGCACTTTCAGTTCTGTCATTTCTACTCCAGAGTGGACTCAACGTTGCTTGCAAGAATTGGTTGTTGAAGTTGCTAGTATTAATATTGCTTGTGAGAGTTTGTTGTTGAAGTTGCTAGTATTGGTATTGTTTGTGAGAGTTTGTTGTTGAAGTTGCTAGTATTGGTATTGTTTGTGAGAGTTGGTTGTTGAAGTTGCTAGTATTGATATTGTTTGTGAGAGTTGGTTGTTGAAGTTGCTAGTATTAATATTGCTTGTGAGAGTTGGTTGTTGAAGTTGCTAGTATTAATATTGTTTGTGAGAGTTGGTTGTTGAAGTTGCTAGTATTGATATTGTTTGTGAGAGCTGGTTGTTGAAGTTGCTAGTATTGATATTGTTTGTGAGAGCTGGTTGTTGAAGTTGCTAGTATTGATATTGTTTGTGAGAGTTGGTTGTTGAAGTTGCTAGTATTGATATTGTTTGTGAGAGTTGGTTGTTGAAGTTGCTAGTATTAATATTGTTTGTGAGAGCTGGTTGTTGAAGTTGCTAGTATTGATATTGTTTGTGAGAGTTGGTTGTTGAAGTTGCTAGTATTGATATTGTTTGTGAGAGCTGGTTGTTGAAGTTGCTAGTATTGATATTGTTTGTGAGAGTTGGTTGTTGAAGTTGCTAGTATTGATATTGTTTGTGAGAGTTGGTTGTTGAAGTTGCTAGTATTGATATTGTTTGTGAGAGCTGGTTGTTGAAGTTGCTAGTATTGATATTGTTTGTGAGAGCTGATTGTTGAAGTTGCTAGTATTGATATTGTTTGTGAGAGCTGGTTGTTGAAGTTGCTAGTATTAATATTGTTTGTGAGAGCTGGTTGTTGAAGTTGCTAGTATTGATATTGTTTGTGAGAGCTGGTTGTTGAAGTTGCTAGTATTGATATTGTTTGTGAGAGTTAGTTGTTGAAGTTGCTAGTATTGATATTGTTTGTGAGAGTTGGTTGTTGAAGTTGCTAGTATTGATATTGTTTGTGAGAGTGAGTTGTTGAAGTTGCTAGTATTGATATTGTTTGTGAGAGCTGGTTGTTGAAGTTGCTAGTATTAATATTGTTTGTGAGAGTGAGTTGTTGAAGTTGCTAGTATTGATATTGTTTGTGAGAGCTGGTTGTTGAAGTTGCTAGTATTAATATTGTTTGTGAGAGCTGGTTGTTGAAGTTGCTAGTATTGATATTGTTTGTGAGAGCTGGTTGTTGAAGTTGCTAGTATTAATATTGTTTGTGAGAGTTGGTTGTTGAAGTTGCTAGTATTGATATTGCTTGTGAGAGCTGGTTGTTGAAGTTGCTAGTATTGATATTGTTTGTGAGAGTTGGTTGTTGAAGTTGCTAGTATTGATATTGTTTGTGAGAGCTGGTTGTTGAAGTTGCTAGTATTAATATTGTTTGTGAGAGCTGGTTGTTGAAGTTGCTAGTATTGATATTGTTTGTGAGAGCTGGTTGTTGAAGTTGCTAGTATTAATATTGTTTGTGAGAGCTGGTTGTTGAAGTTGCTAGTATTGATATTGTTTGTGAGAGTTGGTTGTTGAAGTTGCTAGTATTAATATTGTTTGTGAGAGCTGGTTGTTGAAGTTGCTAGTATTGATATTGTTTGTGAGAGTTGGTTGTTGAAGTTGCTAGTATTGATATTGTTTGTGAGAGCTGGTTGTTGAAGTTGCTAGTATTAATATTGTTTGTGAGAGTGAGTTGTTGAAGTTGCTAGTATTGATATTGTTTGTGAGAGTGAGTTGTTGAAGTTGCTAGTATTGATATTGTTTGTGAGAGTTGGTTGTTGAAGTTGCTAGTATTAATATTGTTTGTGAGAGCTGGTTGTTGAAGTTGCTAGTATTGATATTGTTTGTGAGAGTTGGTTGTTGAAGTTGCTAGTATTGATATTGTTTGTGAGAGTTGGTTGTTGAAGTTGCTAGTATTGATATTGTTTGTGAGAGCTGGTTGTTGAAGTTGCTAGTATTGATATTGTTTGTGAGAGCTGGTTGTTGAAGTTGCTAGTATTGATATTGTTTGTGAGAGCTGGTTGTTGAAGTTGCTAGTATTGATATTGTTTGTGAGAGTTGGTTGTTGAAGTTGCTAGTATTGATATTGTTTGTGAGAGTTGGTTGTTGAAGTTGCTAGTATTGATATTGTTTGTGAGAGCTGGTTGTTGAAGTTGCTAGTATTGATATTGTTTGTGAGAGCTGGTTGTTGAAGTTGCTAGTATTGATATTGTTTGTGAGAGCTGGTTGTTGAAGTTGCTAGTATTGATATTGTTTGTGAGAGCTGGTTGTTGAAGTTGCTAGTATTGATATTGTTTGTGAGAGCTGGTTGTTGAAGTTGCTAGTATTGATATTGTTTGTGAGAGTGAGTTGTTGAAGTTGCTAGTATTGATATTGTTTGTGAGAGTTGGTTGTTGAAGTTGCTAGTATTAATATTGTTTGTGAGAGTTGGTTGTTGAAGTTGCTAGTATTAATATTGTTTGTGAGAGCTGGTTGTTGAAGTTGCTAGTATTGATATTGTTTGTGAGAGTTGGTTGTTGAAGTTGCTAGTATTGATATTGTTTGTGAGAGTTGGTTGTTGAAGTTGCTAGTATTGATATTGTTTGTGAGAGCTGGTTGTTGAAGTTGCTAGTATTGATATTGTTTGTGAGAGCTGATTGTTGAAGTTGCTAGTATTGATATTGTTTGTGAGAGCTGGTTGTTGAAGTTGCTAGTATTAATATTGTTTGTGAGAGTTGGTTGTTGAAGTTGCTAGTATTAATATTGTTTGTGAGAGTGAGTTGTTGAAGTTGCTAGTATTGATATTGTTTGTGAGAGCTGGTTGTTGAAGTTGCTAGTATTGATATTGTTTGTGAGAGCTGGTTGTTGAAGTTGCTAGTATTGATATTGTTTGTGAGAGCTGGTTGTTGAAGTTGCTAGTATTGATATTGTTTGTGAGAGCTGGTTGTTGAAGTTGCTAGTATTAATATTGTTTGTGAGAGCTGGTTGTTGAAGTTGCTAGTATTGATATTGTTTGTGAGAGCTGGTTGTTGAAGTTGCTAGTATTAATATTGTTTGTGAGAGCTGGTTGTTGAAGTTGCTAGTATTGATATTGTTTGTGAGAGTGAGTTGTTGAAGTTGCTAGTATTGATATTGTTTGTGAGAGCTGGTTGTTGAAGTTGCTAGTATTGATATTGTTTGTGAGAGTTGGTTGTTGAAGTTGCTAGTATTAATATTGTTTGTGAGAGTTGGTTGTTGAAGTTGCTAGTATTGATATTGTTTGTGAGAGCTGGTTGTTGAAGTTGCTAGTATTGTTATTGTTTGTGAGAGTTGGTTGTTGAAGTTGCTTTATATGATGTGCGATAGTTGAATGTTGAAGTTGCTTTACACCAGTTTATATCTGTTTGCAACAGATTGCCTGCAAAGATTTTGGTTTTGATAGTGTTTCTTAAAACATTACGTTTTGTTTGAGAATGTCAGCAGTAGAAGTTGTTATGAAAGGTTTCTGAAGGAACTAAATTCATCTTGACTATTGATTCTGTCCTCAGGTTGCAAAAATGCCACATACCCATCAAGGGAAACCACAACGCAAGAGTCATTCCAATTCAATGGTTGTTGCACTTCAGGTGGGTACAACTTTCTTATATTACCTTACACTGTCATCACCTCCATCTTAAACCAACTGTCACTGCCACACCATAACCACCACCACTGCCATCACAATGAGCACTACTACCATCACCACCACTATCTTTTTCCACTGTTTCCACCATCCTCACCACCACTGGTTGTAAGCTCAGTTAGTAATCTTACATTCTCCCTGAGACCATGAACTAAATTAACAACTCTACAAAGTCTTTCTGATTAGAGTCCCAATTAGTAACCTGCCATTGTCCCTATTACTGTAAACCAAGTTAGCAACTCTCCATTGTCCCTGTCACTGTAAACGAAGTTAGCATCTCTCCATTGTTTTTCTGATTACAGTGTCAATCAGCAATCTTGTGATTGTAAACTAAGTCACTATATGTTGTCTACAGGGTGTCCCAAAAAATGTATACACACTTCAACAGCATTCTAATAAATATTGCCTGTAAAAGAAATCAAAGTATGTATACATTTTTGGGGGACACTCTATATTTTACTGTAAATGGAGTTAGCAATTCTACACTATCTTTCAGTGTAACATTAGTTAGCAGCAAAATTCTACTTGATCCAGTATTCCGCAGTCAGTTATGTGTTATTTTCTCTTTTTAATTGCAGTCAAGATTAGCGACAATGTCTAATTCCTTCAAAGAAGTGTTGGAAGACCATACAGAGGTAAGTTACTATTTTGGATTGTTGGGTATCTTTGTATCATCCTCATCATTGTTTAATGTCCATTTTTCCAATTAGCATGGGTTAGATGAGTTGTCTCATTGTGAGACAAGCCAGATCAGATGACCATGTCTTGCTCATACAGAACTGTTTCTGACTTGGTTTCTATGCTATGGATGCCCTTAATGCCGACCATATTTGCAGTGTGTACTGGATGCTTTTTAACATGACACCTATACAACCACTTTACAGTGTGGACTGGGTGCTTTTTGTCCTTACATCTACACGATCACTTTACAGTGTTGGCTCGGTGTGCTTTTTGTCATGACTTTACAGTGTTGTATATTTTTGGGGAAATATGTTGGGAAAAACCTCACTGGTTAGATGCCTTACTCTTTTGGATTCAAACCTCACCAAGGTTAGTTTTTTCACTTCTGTTGTTGATAAAATAAAACATTCTGGTGCCATGATAAAAAGCACCCATCCCACCTTGCCACAATAAACTGCAACTGGTACTTGCCATGAAGTGGTTACTATTAGGAAGGGCATACAGCCATGGAAACCATAAAACAAGTGAGCAAGACAGTCATTTGACATGTTTGGCTCCAGAATGTGTTAACCTGTCTAACCCAGGTAAGCATGAAGAATTGATTTAAAACAATGATGATGATAACAATAATTTTTTTATATTGATATGGCTTTTTATTTCACATATTTATGGAAAGGGGAAAGTAAGAGTGTGTGTGTGAGAGAGAACTAAAAGACAAATTACTTTTTCAAACTTCAGTCACACTGTAGACAGGGGATGGTGAGAGAGAGAGAGAGGGGGAGGGAGGTTGTGCTGAAAATTTTGTTTTTTAAATCTATGCTGTATGAAAAATGCTGTTTGTCATTAAATTATGAATGAAATGTTCCATTTGATAATATATTATCTATATGTGTATATAGGGTGTATCAATTTACATACATATATATAAACTTGCCTCAAGTGGGAACATTCCTGTCCAAACCCATGCTAGCGTGGAAGATGGACGTTAAATGATGATATATATATAAATAATTTGTATATATACTGTATATATTCAAATATAAGCTAACCCCACTATTTTATGTCTCAAAAATGAGCAAAAATTCAAACCTTATTCACATACAATTTGAAGTTGGTGAAAATAATTAAAATATTAACCCTGAATATAAATCAACCCCCTTCTACCATCAATTTTTTGGTCACATAATCCTTGGCTTATATTCAAGTATGTACAATAACTTATTAGTAAAACACATAAAAGGCTGTATTGATCTTGAATACTTGATGGTTGTTTCTAATTAAACTGGAAATTCCATGGCATCACTTAGTAATAGTAATAATGATTTCTTTTATTCTATATTTGTTATAAAATTAATGATAATCCAAATCATCATCATTGTTATCATTGTTTAACATCCATTTTCCATGCTAGCAAATGTATTTTTTATTTTTCAATTATTATAAATTGTAATAATTAAATAAAAAAAAACATAACAAAGCGGATAATTCTGTTTTTCCCATTTTTATTTCTAGAAATTAAGATACG
The DNA here is from genome assembly GCA_964016885.1 of Eledone cirrhosa. Classification (NCBI taxonomy): domain Eukaryota; kingdom Metazoa; phylum Mollusca; class Cephalopoda; order Octopoda; family Eledonidae; genus Eledone; species Eledone cirrhosa. Next base: position 92,518,086 of record OZ024742.1, on the reverse strand, counting down.
ATAAACAACATAATGAATCAACACCAACACCAATGAGGACCAATAGTAAGTCACTTTGTTGTTTCAACTAAGTTAGGTTTGGATGTGTGGTTTAACACTTTAGCATTTAATCTGGCCATATCTGGCCAGAATTCTATCGCCTCTTTCTGTTCAAACCAGTCATAACCGGCCACTCATACCGATATTAAGGTATTGTTCTCAAAATAAATAATATCAAAATCTCATAGATTCGATATTAAGTGAGATAGTTATGTGAGATAAACTCTTTTCTGTGAAAATATAGTAATAATTGTTTCTACTTTTGGCACAAGGCCAGCAATTATCCGAGTGTATTACTGGTACTTTATTTTATCGACCCCGTAAGGATGAAAGGCAAAGTTGACCTCAGCGAGATTTGAACTCAGATCATAAAGGGAGGTAACTCTATGCTTCAAAGCATGGCGCCCGACCCTCTACCGATAGAGTAATGTGAATGCTAAAGGGTTAAATAGATTCACTTTGATGTTTGGACTAAGTTAGGAATGGATGTGTGGTTTAAATAGGTGTTTTTTGTTGCTTAGCCTAAGTTATGTATGGTTGTATAGTTTAAATAGATACACTTTATTCTTTGGACTACGTTAAGTATGGCTGTAGTTTAGACAGATTTGTTTTGTTTGGCCTAAGTTAGATATGGATGTGTGGTTTAAATAGATTCTCTTTGCAATTATTTGTACTCAGGGATCAGTCATGCAGTATAGCAACATTGTCAACTAAAATCTCAGGTTGATCAAATGCTTGGGTTGACCAAAACCTTGTAAGTGAAATTTGTTAGACAGAAATTGTCTTGTATCCAGTTAATGTTAAGTAATGGATTTCATCATTTAACATGTTTTCCCTGCTAGCAAGGGTTGGATGGGTCATTACAGATTATGTCAGTTCTCAGACAGAGCTATAGACCTCTCAGACAGGCTAGGGGCTTGCATCTCATGTATGTTCACACTCTACCAAATGCTCAGAGAGGCGGGTGGTTTGTATCTCTCTTACATTTTTTCCTGCTCTCTATTTTTAGGTATATAAAAATAACAAACATTTACTAATGGGATGATGTTATATATGCAGTAGAGTTGTCTGTTGTATATGTATCTTGGTGACTAATACTTGAGTTTTGCTGAAGCCAATAAGTCCGCTCATATTCTTTGCTGTTAAAATTAATTCTTCCTTCAATTCATTACAACTACTACCTGGTCTTTGGGTTCCTTTAGTGAAGTCTTCTGTTTGTCAGAATTCGTGCCAGTTCTGTAGTTTGAGTTTAACTTTTTCTCTTCCTCCCATAAATGCTTGAGGTTCTGAAAAGGGTTATTGATGACGTCGTTTCTCCTCTGATTAAGTACTGTAAAAATATAAATGTTTGTCACACGCATGATTTGTAATTGGGCAAGTTTATGCCATGTCAGTATCCTGAACCTTTAATATTCTCTGTTACTTCTCCCTCTCTTTGGCTCAGTTTCCTGATTTCGAGGATGGTATCTTGTTAGATTTTTATTTTGTAATTCTCAACAAGCTATGTAATCGTGTAGGGCTTGTTGTATTGCTGGTTATTTGCTACCTTGTTGCAACTTGTTGTATTGCTGGTTATTTACTGTCTTATTGTGAGTGATTTGTTGGGCCTGATGTATTGCTGGTTACTGGGTGCCATGTTGGAGGGTGACTTCCAATGAAACAAAACATAACAAATAAATTCATTAGAATTATATGTCTGATATTTTATACAGATTCCTTAATGATGGAAGAACAACAAGGTGATTTAGTCATCAACATGGACTCTACTGATGTTCACAGGAGGCAGGATCAGACCTATTTGGTTGAACAACGTGTAAGTCTAGTCCTCTTCATTTGTGATTTTGTCTAAGATCAGGAACCTGCAGCTCTGAAGTCACATGAAGCACTTGAGTTTTCCTTGTGTGGCACTTAGGCATTCTGTTATTTAAAAAAAATTATTAAATCTGCATTCTTGTATTGAAATAAAAGTCAAAATTTATGAGACAAATATTGATAAAATATCAAGTCAAAAATTACATTATCCATTTTGATATCAACCTGACCAAAACTTGCTCTTGTTATATGAAACAAAGCTCTCCATTTCAATTTAAATGAATATCTTCCACCATAATTTTATATAAGAGTTTATATGTTAAGTTACTTAGTTATGAAATAAATAATTTTAGCAAATCCTTCAAAATTCTTCAATAATTAATTGAAATAGAGCATATTTTATTAAAAATATGGCCAAGAAAACAAGTTAGCTAAATTCATGTTTTCTTGTATGTATTTTATATTTATGATAACCCATGCTAGCATGGAAGATGGACGTTAAACGAAGATGATGATGATGATGATAAATTATGTAGCTCCGATTAGTCTCAATTGACATTTTTTTTCTGAAAGTGACTTCAGAAGAGAAGAAACATAATTGAATATATACCGTATTTGATGGCTTATAAGACACAGTTTTTTCCCCCCCAAAATGTCCCAGAAAATCACCTTGTGTCTTATAATGTCATGGGTTAGTTTGGGTTACTGTCCAGAAGAGTTCAAGTGCTACAGTGACACTTAAATTAAACTGCAAATATCACTGTAAATGTAATTAAAGTGGCAATCACTTCTACACCAACAATTGCAACTCTTTTCTAAGGTAGCAATGTATAACAGTAGTACTTACTGGTACTTCATATAATATAACATATGTCAGGAAGAAAATTAAGTGATGATGCTTAACCATGCATGTGTAGCAGCATGGATAATAGTGATCATGATTTTGTAGGAGTTGAACATGAATAAAAGAAGCTGCAATTTTAATAAATTTTATGATGTTTAAAATAAATTTATTTTCACTTTCTTTTGTTTTAAAAGTGTACTAAATATTTCAACAAAAAATATGATGTAGAAAATATTTTCACACTTCCTTACGTTTTAAAAATGTACTTCAAGAAGGCAACCCTTGTGGGTGTCAAAAAAGTTGGAGATTCCTCACCCTTGGTCTATATTCTTCTTTTATATTTTATTTAATCCTTGTTTAGGATACATTTCTGGATGAACGAGAGCAGTCCATGCAGAACATCAACACCACAATTGTTGAACTGGGTTCAGTTTTCCAGCGTCTTGCTACAATGGTCAAAGAACAAGAAGAACTGGTGCACAGGTTGGTATTTACTAAAGACACTACACTATGTCTTTTTTATTTTCCTTTGTTGATTTTTTACCACATTATGGGTTATACAATATAGAGCTATTTGTTTTGAATAATCATATACATTTAAAAACCTTGCCTCATAAGTTTGTAAGATCCTTTGTCATGTTGTGTTCCAAGCAGCAGCTGAATAAGGACAAAGTTAGTTATATTATAAAATTCCTTAAAATTCTTGATTATTTTAAAAATTAAAAAAATATAGGCAATGTCTTTCAGGTGAAATATAGTAATGAAAGGATTAAGATACTAACCACATGCTCATTTATTCAAACCATACTACTACAACCATTGTGATGTGAATTTTGATGATCATCATCACCGTTTAACATCCATTTTCCCCGCTACCATGGGTTAGACAAGTTGCCCCATTGTGAGACAAGCTGGGTTTGATGACAATGACTTACTTATTACAGGACTGGTTTTGACTTGGTTTCTATGGCTGGATGCCATTCCTAACTACAGTGTGGGCTGGGCACTTTTTCTCATGTCACCTATATGAGCCACAGTGTGGGCTGGGGGTTTTTGTTGCTTTTTGTTGTGTCGCCATCAAAACCATTTTACAATGTGGGCTGGGACAGGGGGGAGAGATAGATCTAGGGTGTGTGTGTGTGTGAGGGGATGGGGTGTTCTGGCATGGATGGAGTGTTAGACATGGGAGATGCAAACAGGGGAAGGTAGTGCATACAAGATGTATACTTCAACCTGTGAACATGGGAAGGCGGGTCTTCTGTATTACTTCCTAACGTCAGAGATCTCGATCCTATGTCATCGCCTTTCAGAGGTGCTATTGTACAAGGTCAGCTTTTATCACTTCATCCCAAGTCTTCCTAGGTCTTCCTACACCACAGTTTCCATCAAACTTGAGCCCCTTGCACCTTTTTATACAGCTGTCATCTTTCATATGCATCACATGTCCATACCAATGCATTCTCCTCTCCTTCACACTACATCTGATCCCTCTTATACCTAGTTTCTCTTTCAGTTCATTTATGCTTTGCTGTTCATGTATATTATTATTACACATCCATCAAATCATGGAAGCTTCATTTCTTTCCAATCTTCGTAGGCCCTCTGCACACAGTGCCCAGGTCCCACTGCCATGCAACATTACTGTTTGTATACACGCATCATTCCCTGAGGGAATCTGGGCCCTGTTATCCTTTCTACATACTAGGACTTTGGTCTTTGCCAGGTTGACTTTGAGACCTTTAGATTCTAGGCCTTGTTTCCATGTTTGGAATTTCTTCTCTAGATCTGTGATAGATAAGCTATAATGGCTGGATCATTGGCATACAGAAACTGCCATGGGCAGCCAATCTTACACTTTTCCATTATAGACTGCAGGATGATAATAAGCAGGAGAGGGCTAAAGGTGGTCGTGGAGGTGTCACGGCAAAAAAGCACCCAGCCCACACTGTAAAGTGGACGTGTAGGTGCCACGGAAAAAGCACCCAGCACTCACTGTAAATGAGGCTGGTGTTAGGAAGGGCATCCAGCTGTAGAAATCAAGCCAAAATCAGTTCCTGTATGAGCAAGGCATGGTCAGCCGACCAGACACTGCCCACAACAGGACAACCCGTCTAACCCATGCTAGCATGGAAGAACGGACGTAAAACAGTGATGATGATGATATATATATAAACTCATCTTTTTCTTTTTGGCCATATGTGATTATTTTCCTTAGTATTTGACACCTCTTTTTGTTTTGACACTACCTCCCTAAGCGAAATATGGAGAATCGATAGTTTTTTTTTTAACATGACCATACAAAAATTGCTCTAAGTTTATAAATCATTAACAAAAATGCATGATATTTTCAGTGAAGATTCCAAATTGAATTTTCTAAAGGATATTGCAAAAAATTTCATTATATTTACAGATTATTTAATATAATAAATATTGATTCAATTTGTCCAGTTTGTCCATTGTAATCCCTTGATCCCTGCCAACTGGAAAAATTATCTTTTAAAAAATACATGTTATGATTAAGGACAGAAACAACTCTCATCACTACCTGAAAGGCAATATAGGCCTTCATTTCCGAAGCAGTTGTGTTTCCCCATTTCTGATCAGGGCTTTTGTTTCAGCGTATTTGTTTGTTTCGATCTCTAGCAAATCAAACAAATACTTCTTAAATATTTGAAAGAAAAAAATCTAGTTCTTTCTTCTCAGAATTCAAAATATTTATTGGTCCAGGATTTCCTCTGAATGCTTCAACATCAACCTTAAAAAACTCAATCGCTCCATTCCGACATGGGTTTACTATCATCTTCATTTTATTTGAATTCATTTATATATCATCGTCAGAGTCAGATTCTGACATTAAATCAATGTATAATATATTCTGTTCATTATCAATAAAAGAATCATTTTTTTTATGCTTCAACTAAATCAAATTCAGTAAAGCCTTAAAAAACCTATGTTTTCTCTTTCCAATGCCATATTTGTTAATATAAATTGTCATTATTAAAATGTGTTGCTCGCTCTCTCAAAAGGGAGCAATTAATTGCAATGTGCCCTTATATTAAAAAATTATTAAACACACCCTGATTGGTTTAAACTAAAATTAACTTCCTAATTCATCCAATCACTGAGTATTTTACACCAGAAATGAGTACCCTCAGACCATGACTGTGGTTCAACTTTGAATGGAAAATGTAAGCAACGATTTCTGTCATGATTCAACTTTCATTGACATTTTAATTTCACGACTACAGTTGGGGTTATGTGGCAGGGGTTAACTATTAGGAAGTTCCACTTCCTAATAGTTAGGAATGCTTGAATTGTTTGTGGTAGAAAATAACTGTTAGGGTATTGATCATACGGTCATAGGCTCAATTCCCAGACTGAATGACATATTGTCCTTGAGAAAGACACTTCATTTCATCTTGTTCCAATATACTTAACTGAAAATGAATAGCAGCAGCAGCAGAGGGTTGGCTCTGCAGTGGACTGGTATTCTGTCCAGAGAGGAATGATGTACTCTTGGTAATTTAATACACTTGAAAGTGGGATAAGCTCTGTGCTTCATCCAACCCATGCAAGCATGGAGAAATGGAGAGATAAAAATCAAAATTAACCTTGCTGTGATTACAAAATGCAAAGAGCCATAAAGAAATAATGTAAGGCATTGTCCAATGCTTTAATAATTCTGTCAATCCACTGCCCTGACAAAATTATCATTTTATTTCTATTTTTCCATTTCTGACATAGATTGGACAAGACTTCAGGGTCAGATAACTACATCTTGCATCTATGTTCCATATTTTGGCATGCTTTCTATGGTTGGATACCCTTCTTAATGCCAACCACTTTGCACAGTATATTGGGTGTATTTTATTGTGGCACCAAGACTACCAATTTACAAAGTTGACTAGATTCATTTTATTGTGGCAACAACATGGCCACTTTACAGAATCTACTAGGTGCATTTTATTGTGTCACCAGCTCTGTCATTTTACAGGGTGTATTGTGTGAATTTTATCATGGAACCAGCACAACAGTGATTGCTCAGTGCTCGACAAGACTAAATAGTCCTCTGATTGATTGCCAATAGCAATAATAATATTCATTATCTGTCTTTCTTACTCTCTTTTTTCTAACCAGGATTGATTCCAATGTCCAAGATGCTGAAATCAATGTTGAAGTTGCACACACAGAATTAATGAAGTTCTTCCGTTCTGTGTCCACAAATCGATGGTTAATGATCAAAATATTCGTAGTTCTTATCATATTTTTTGTTTTCTTTATCAAATTCATACTGTAATTTATGTGATAAAAGAATGACTATTATTATTACTATTATTATTATTTCAAATCTCACTGAGGTCAGCTTTGCCTTTCATCCTTACGGGGTTGATAAAATAAAGGACTTTCCCCTCCCCTAAAATTGTTGGCCTTGTGCCTAAATCAGAAACCATTATTATTAAACCATAAACTGTTATATTTACACGCTTCAGTAATGGTTGCTGTTTTGTTTTGTTTGTATTTCTTTGTAAGACTTGCAGTGGACTAATTAGACTCTCTAGTGTTGGTGCCATGATAAAATGCATTCAGTCCACACCAGAAAGTGGTTGGCATTAGGAAGGCATCCAACCACAGAGACTCTGCCAAAATATGGAATGTATGAACGTGACAGGTTTATCAGATTTATGTAATCTCAAACTTTAATGACCCATTCAGTTCACGCCAGTATGGAATGTTAACATATGAAGATGATGATGATGTTATGACTCTTGAGAAAGTACCGTTGCAGATGGCCAAGGGTAAGCTGACTAGATGTGGTTTGTATGGTGTCACAGCGACCAAAAAGACAATTAATACACAGTCTACTTAGCTGAAAATAACTCCCACATGTTAGGAGTGATAGACTGCTGTTTTAATACATGTTTTATTAGCTAGTAGTGCTGAGATCAATTACTGATGATGGTTCTCCCTCTCAAAGTGCCCAGCCTACACTGTAAAGTGTCCATGTAGGTGTTGCAACAAAAAGCACCCAGCACATACTGTAAATGTGGTTGGCATTAGGAAGGGCATCCAGCCATAGAAACCAAGCCAAAATCATTTCTGCATGAGCGAAATATGATCCTCTGACTTTGTCTCACAACAGGATGGCCTGTCCTGTCCATGCTAGTGTGGAAAATGAACATTAAACAATGATGATATATATATATATATATTTGATAACTTTCAGCTAGTATTGACCCAGGCCATGTCTAAATAGCACCGCCTGGCGAAGTCTTTGAAATCATGTTTTGGACACTATGGCCCACTCAAGTAGAGAGTTATTCTTTTTGGATATATATTTGAGTGTAGGGGAATTATCCAGAACTCCTTGGAGGAATTTGTCCAAAGACATTTTGAATTTTATGTGATATCTTTCTGTTTTTATGTATTTTGGTATGATGTTAAAGAGAGTGGGACCATTTGAAGTGAAATAATTGTGCCATAATGTTATGTGATGTGAGTTTGATTTTTGTAGTGGGCAGATAGCATGGGGCCCAAGCCTTAGGTGGATTTCAAAGATGATGCCAACATCATTTGGGCAATGTTGATGGAATATTTTCCACATCATGCAGAGGATGTAGCACTCATGGCAGCGCTGGAAAGAAAGTTTGAGCTCTTCTAGTCGACCCCAATAGATAGCCTGTTATGCTATCTATCTTTTTTGTGATTGATTTTTGAGGTGCTTCAATTTTCATACTTTGTTTTATGTGGGGAGATCACAGTGGACAACAGTATTCAAAGTGGGGCTGAGCAAAAGTAGAGAAGAGAAGGATTTATGGTGTGGATATCTCTTGATCAGAAAGTTCTGAGAATCTAGGAACTCATCCTGTGGGCCATGTCAGCTTTGTTGTTTATATAAGTAGCCCATCTTAGGTGATCAACAGTTACTCCAAGGTCTCTGGTGTTGTTGGATGCCATGATGGTTTCACCTGAGGGAAGAAGATATAACTTCAGTGCATCCTCTTTTCCAAAGTGGATTAATTCAAATTTATCCTCAGTCAGTAGCATAGTTTTTCCCCGCCTATTGGATAACAGCAGGTAGATCTGATTGAAGGCATGTCCGATCTCCCACTTCATTATTGTTGCTGTGCTTAATGGCATCGGTAATGTTGTTGATGTAAATAATAAAGAGTAGTGGGCCCAACACAGTGCCCTGCGGGATGCCACAACTGACTTTGCCTGAGCTTGATTGTATTCCTTCGACCACAACATGTTGGGCTTTGTTCATCAGGAATCACTTAATCCATTGTAACTTTCCAGAGATACCAATGTTGGATAGTTTTTTCAACAGATATTGTGATCAACCCTGACAAAGGCCTTGCTGAAATTAAGGTATATGACATCAGTGTTGGAGTCCTCTCCCAAAGCTCTTTCATCAAAGTGATGCAGGAACTGCGTTAGGCAGTCCTTACCATTTCAGAATCCATCTGGTTGGAGTTCAGCAAATTGTTGTTTCAAGGAAGTGAGTTATTTGTGATTTCACCACCCTCTCTAATACCTGAATCATATGAAAGGTGAGTGAGGATAGTAATTCATTGCAAGAAACTTGTCCCCCTTTTTGATAATTGGGACAAAGATTACAGGGATATAGCCAGCATTCAGCAAGTTCCTCCATAGATTAGCTAGAGGAAATGCAAGTTGGTGTTAATGCACCATCAAGAGACAAGCAGAGACCCTATTGCTGAGTTGTATTTAATTTTGTTTATTGTCGCTAAGACATCAGAGGTGCCAAACATCATGTTAAATATAGTGTGTTGGGGATTAACAGTTAGCTTAATGGAGGGCAAAATTAGTTGAAAACACACAAAAAAACCTTAATTATTATCAATTTTATTTAGAGTTATTAGCAGTCAACATACAAACAAACTTCCTTTTTATAAGGATATAGATGTTTGTATGTAGGTATATATGTACGAACGTACAAGGGTCAACGGATAAGTTCAGAGGCTGATCAAGATACTCACATGGAATGACCAAATGTTTATTTTTCGGGAATCAAAATCACAACCTCACCATTGCAAGCCCAACGCTCTAACCACAAGCCATGCACCTTCACATGTATATATAATTCTATATACGAGGGGGTTTCAAAATATTCGTGGAAAAAGTATATAACTAAAAGTCATATGCAGGGATTTTGATCTCAATACACCTGTACGTTCTCGTTCTAACGTGTCATAACATGTTCTAATATGAACCCATAAATGCATGTTGCATCGTGGCTCCGCCAGTCAGAAGTTAGCACCCGATCGAGCAACATGGCATCTATCAAAACATCAAATTCGTGAAGCTAGGCTGGAAGAGCAGCCAAATCATTGATGCTCTGGAGCAAGTTTATGGGGACAATGCCCAAAAGAAATCAACAACCTACAAACGGATAAGTCATTTTAGAAGTGGAAGAGATGAGGTTGAAGATGTAAAAAAAAGCTGATTTGACGGTTTAAATCGCATGGTCCTCAGTTTTACACAGATGGACTTAAAGGCTGGTATCAACTTTTGCAGAAGTGTATTGACCTAGATAGAGCATATGTTGAAAAATAAACATCATAACTTAAACCGTTTTTTTTTCAAACTGTCCTTTTTCCACGAACTTTTTGAAGTGCCTTCGTATACATATATACACGCATGCACACAAACATGTATGTATATTTCTATGTATATAATCAGGATCCCGGATGAACCTACAGCACAAATAAGGGTGACAACAACAAATTCCTTTTACATCAATGGCCAACCAAGGAAAGCTGGCTGTAGAAAATGTAGCCTGAGGCCATGCTGGGGCACCACGATTGACGCTACATTTTCTACAGACTGCTTTCCTTGGTTGGCCATTGATGTAAAAGGAATTTGTTGCTGTCATGCTTATTTGTGCTGTAAGTTCATCCGGGATCCTGGTTAGCAGAATGCCGTGATGTTTCTTGAAACAACTACAGGCAATCCTCTTGGTGTAACTTCGTCGGATATCTTAAAATTCGGTGGTTTGTTTGACACTGGGGCAACCACAAGTCGGCTGAGGACAAAGGTCCTCCAAAGGACCAATATGGTTTCCCAGTCACTTGTCCTGAAAGTTCTCGGAATCCAGCCCTTCAGTCGTCAGCACATTGTCGTTATTTTGGTGATGTGTGCACGAAACGATGTATCATTGCTCATGTCAATACCCAGGTCTCGTACTGATTTCGACTCGTGGGTTTCGATTACTCTTGGTTCGGTGTACATTTGTTGTAGTGGTCCTGTCGTCGTGGTTGATAGTGATGGGCTTGAAATTTATATATAGCATCTAAAACATGTAAGAGAGTTGCATCAGCTTGTTTCTTGATTTCCTGTGTTACTTTCGTGTCATCAGCATAGCTAATGAAGGAGGCTGTCTGTATTACAGAGGACGTGTCTGAGAGAACCACCACAAACAGAAGGATATCAAGATGGTTTCCTAGGACTTGATATCGATGTTTTTCTTTTGAGAGGGCCTGTTTGGCTGCAGCAATTTGGCTTTTGTATTTTAAGAAGTCATGAAGCCATTCACCTAATTCTCCAACTATGTCAAAGCTGCGTAGTTTGTGCATATCATTCCCTGATTAATATTGTCAAGATACATCACATCCTGGTTAAAACGGTCTAGCAGCTGTTTCAGTACCCAATCATAAAGCCGTAAGGCAGCTTCCTTGGCGTGCTGGGTATCAGTTAGCAGACTATTTTCTCTAGTGATCAGATTCTTTCTGATGATTCATTCCATGATTTTACTGCTTATATGTGAGGTCAGGGAGACAGGCCTGTAGGTTTTTAGCATCTGCTCTGCTTCCTCTTTTATGGATAGGACATATTATGCCTTCTTATAGCTTTCTGCATAGTTTACCACTTGCAAGGGAGCCTTGGAAAAGGTCTGCAGTGGTTTTGTTAATGTTCGTTTGCATATTTTTAGGGGGGATTGCTGGGAAACTATCATGGCCAGCAGCCGAATTTGGCCTTGTTTCATCTATGGCTGATATTACATCTCCCTCATTTATATCTATATAGTTGATAGTTGCTATTTCTCCGAGTAACGCAATGGTGTTAAAGAACTCAACTGGCCTATTTATTTGCATGTGTGTTATTGGAGATGTGAAAACACTTTTATATTGTTCGTTCAAGATCTTACTTATCCCTCGAAGGTCTGCGGTCAGTGAGCCACTTTTATGGAAAATTGGCCTTTCCAATTTCGTTTTTATATTTTCTATAGCCTTGACTTCTTTTTCTGCCATCTCCTTTTCAAATAGTGTCTGTTTGTATATGTAGCCGGTTTGAGATCTTCCTGCTCAGCCTCACAATATTTCTGTTCCTGATAATAATATTTTTGTGTCAGTTGGTCTTTCTGTCTGGGGTAAAGTATATGGCTTGTATTATTGCTCAAGCTGCATGTTGACATCTTCCGTAGAGAGACTGTTGGTCCAGTTTCACTTCAAGTTAGCTTTGTGGTAGTTCAGGCTGGATAGAGACCGAGTGTCATGTTGGTTGCATATCTACATTCTTTGGACTATACGTTACTAGTCCGACTATGTTATGATCCGAGAAAATGATTAGTGTCACTTACCCATTGTGGATGAGCGCCGTGAAGCAGAGATCCAGGATATTTTTACCTCATGTTGGATGAAGTACTATTTGTTCCATAAACAGTCTGTTTGTAAAGTCCAGCAAGGATTTTGTCTGCCTTTATTCAAGTACCGCCATTCCTGAGAGGGGGTGGCCTTCGGACCATTTGACCTTGGGGAGGCTAAATTCTTCCAGCAACAGTGTTTCGAAACTCCGATCCAGTTTTATTAGCAATTCTTTCATCTCTCTGACGCTATATTCAAACTTGTCCTCACGACTAGTGGCGTTTGGTGCCCTATACGTGACACATATTACCATATTGAGTTACTTCATGTGTACAATTTGTGTGCCACAGAGCTGGAATGTGACAACAATACTAAAAGTGTGGCATCTTCACGGATGAACAAAGAAACTCCATCACGAGTTCTCTTTCTCCTGTCATTACGAAATATAAACATAATTTGGTATGTGTTTCCACATCAGGTGCGTTTCAGTTAGTGCCATACATATTGTTTGTGGTTAGGTCTCCCAGGTATGGGATCTTACTCATGCTGGTCAGTTTTACCAAATCTCTAACATTTATCAGTCGTACGGGTGTGACATTTTGGGTGTCAGCAATAGCCGCTCATGATATTTATGTGGGTGTCAGTGGTGGCTACTCTGGGTCCTTTATTTGTTGTGGTCACGATAGTTGGTGTCACTGACTTTGACTTTATACCTGTTGTAGTCAAGTCAACTGTCTCCTAATCTTTTCTTCTATGTCTAAAAAAGATCGTTACTCCGCAATTACAGTCAGTACTGCTTCTGCATAGTCTCCTTATCATCGAGGCAGTACGTCCAACATCAGCAGATTTCCTGTGTGCTGTTTTGTTTGCCTGTGCTGGTTTTGATTCGAGTATTTATGATAACCAGGTTGGGCTCAGCTCACATACAGTATGAGGTGTGCAAAGCTGTAACCTGTCCCTGCTTGACCATGTCAGCAGGTCCTTTTCTTGTAGAACTTACTGAGTACTTAGGTTTTCTTTTCCCCCACTGTCTCTGTTTCTCATGGTTCTAGTCTTTTTCACCTTAGCATTTGTCCACTAGTCACCTTCTGCCTGTTTATTTACTTTTTCCTTCTTATAGGGATCTGCCTGGTGTCTCTTTATTTTACCTTTGCCACGTTCTAGTGTTTCATTTTCTCCAGTGATATTGTCTGCATCGTAGGTCATCTCACTCTTAGTGGCTCTCAGATCCTTCTGGGCCTCCGTGGGTCCTTTGTGACTCATATTTTTTTCTCTTCGTCTTTGGTCTCCTCTTTGAAGATATGGTTCAGGAGATCCGTATGTAACTTTACGAGCATATAGGCGCGATAAAATTGTTCTTTTTTTCGCTCAAAAAGCCACAGCCTTTCAGAGTCTCTGCAATTAGCTTGTTTGACGGGGACTCATTGACCAAGCTCCAGGCTGTGAGCAATGTCTCCAATTCCTTCGTTTTCCAGTTTCGTTGATTTTTTATTTACATGTGCATTGTTTTCCTTAATGTGGTGCATTTCGCTGGGATTCACGAGAGCAAGAAACGAGATTTTAGTTTTCACCTCTTTACCTCGGAGTAAATGAATATATATATATATATATATATATATGTCATTACCTCAATATTTCGATAACTAATTAAATAAATAGATAAAATAAAAATACCTACCTCAATATTTCAATAATTAATTAATTAAATAAATATAATAAACTACATGCCTTAATATTTCAATAAATGAAATAAAATACTTTAGCGGGTGATATCAGAAAATAGACATACGAAATAATATCAAACTCTATTTCGATACTGAGCACTCATTCTCGCCTCCGTCTACTTCACATGGATCTGTCCATCCCTCCCCCCATCTCTAATAGAATAGTTGTTTATACTTTTTGGCACAAGGCCAGCAATTACTCAGTACATTACTGGTACTTTATTTTATCGACCCCGTAAGGATGAAAGGAAAAGTTAACCTCATAGTATCTGGCATTGCTCGGGAAATAATGCACTGAATTGATGACCATTTTGTAGAGTACCATAATTTTTGTAGAGTACCATAATTTTTGTAGAGTACCATAATTTTGTAGAACCATAATTCTATTGGATGATTGTGGGTGCAATATCATAAAAAAGAGGATAAGTTGTCATGGCTGGGGCGCTGTTAAAAAGGGAATGCCTCTTTGAGACTGGAAAGACAAAGATTGAAAGAGGTAGGGAGAGGAGTTTAACATAAAAAAATTATGTACTCTCGGGTCTTGAATAATCGTGTCCCATACCCCGCTTATTAATTTTTCAAACCCCCACCCGCTTATTAAATTTTGCTAATCTATCTCCGGCGAAATTTTATTGTCAGTGATTCATATTGATTCAGCAGCAGGAGAATCTGATAATAATTTTATTTTACATTAAAAAGACATTATATATGACAAGAAAAGAACATTACAAGGAATCCCATATTTGCGAAAGTGCAGTATACAATTACCGATATCCCCACCACCTCGTTTATTTCAAACCCTCGCTTATAAAAATCTAAGCAAATATCCATCCCACCGCTTATTCCAACCCCCCTATTATTTGAGATCCGAGATTAAGTGTGTGTGTGAATGCATGTACGAGAGAGAGACTGAGATTATTTTTATCTAATATATACATGTATGATATCCAGGTACGAGCTATTAGCCACTGATCATACTAATCCCAAATCAGAAAAAAAATATCAACATATTCAAATATCAAGACTGTGAAGGCGCGTGCCCTAGCGGTTAGATAATTGAATTCGCAATTGTGAGGTTGCGAGTTCAATTTCCGGACCGGGGGATGCGTTATGTCCTTGAGCAAGCCATTTTATTTTATGTTGCTCTTTCTGCCAGGACTTGGTGCCGGTAGATAGTATTAGCAATGGAAAGACCAATGGAAACATTGTTTCCTTGGTCCGATTTAACGAGTTCCACCCCAGTGAGTGAGATCTGGGATCTCATCGATCGCTAGAAGTCTGTGTACAAAATAAATAGTTGTTTTAAATCCAAATATGAAGGAGTGATGCTAGAGTTATTAAATCTTGCATGTAATACTTTAACTCTTCTTAGTAATAATTGCATTGTTTCTTTCCAGGGACTATGTTGAAAAATAAACCTCATTTGGTCATTTCATGAGAGTATCTTGGTCAGCCTATGAACTTTTCAGCCGACCATCATATGTTATGGGTGTGGTATTGGTGGTGGTGGGGGGGGGGGGGGGGTGAATGAGATTGGTGTTTGGTTGGCGTTACTGTGGAAACAAATAGTTTTCTAGGAAATGTGGTGTTGTTGTTGTTGTTGTTGTTGGAGATGTTAGTGATAGTAATGGTGGAAGAGCTGATGGTATTGGTGGGGGTAGTGGTGGTTTGGTTGGTGTTGGTATTACTGGTGGCGGTGGTGGTGTTACTCAGGCTGGTAGTGTTGGTAGCGGTGAGTAAACACAACATCGTATGATATAAGGGCTGGTAATTGATGATAGGATGATGATGATGATGATGATGATGGTGGTGTTGGCGGTGGTGGTGGAGTAACGATCATAACATCGGATGATATTAGGGGTGGTAGATAGGGGTGGTGATGTGAGAGTTGTATCGTAAGTGGTGTCGGTGTCGGTACTGTTGACTAAAGCTATGAATGGTGAGTGGTGGTCGGCTGGGTGGAGTTTTATGGAGTAAGATGGGGAGGATCACAACTAGGGTAGTGATAAGGGTGGTAGTGATAGTAGGGTTGGTGGTGGTTGTGGTGGGGATGAATGTGGTAGTGGTGATGGTGGTGGTGATGGTGGTAGTGATGAATGTGGTGAGGGTGGTGGTGGTGGTGGTGGTGGTGGTGATGGTGGTGATGGTGGAGGTGATGGTAGTGGTGGTGGTGGAGGCGATGAAGGTAGTGGTGGTGGTGGCGGTGATCCTGGTGGTGGTGAAGGTGGTAGAGGTGATGAAGGTGGTGATGGTGGAGGTGATGGTAGTGGTGGTGGTGGTGGTGGAGGTGATGAATGTGGTGAACGTGGTGGAAGTGGTGGTGGTGGTGATGGTGGAGGTGATGGTGGAGGTGATGGTAGTGGTGGTGGAGGTGGTGGAAGTGGTGGTGGTGGTGGTGGTGGTGATGGTGGAGGTGATGGTAGTGGTGGTGGTGGAGGCGATGAAGGTAGTGGTGGTGGTGGCGGTGATCCTGGTGGTGGTGAAGGTGGTAGAGGTGATGGTGAAGGTGATTATGGTGGTGATGGTGGAGGTGGTGGTGGTGGTGGTGGTGGTAGAATATAGGAAACAGATGTTGGGCAACTGGAAAACACATAACTGGAGTCTTCAGATTCCAGTTCGGAAGTTGTGCAAGACTTACACACACATAGTACATACACACATACATATAGACAAACACACACATAGCCATATAGACAAATACACGCACATAGACATATACACGCTTACACGCTCACATACATATAGACACACACACACACATACAGACAAATACATACATATAGACATACACACATAGTACATACTCACATACATATAGACAAACACACACATAGATATATAAACAAACACACACATAGATATATACACGCACACACATATACACGGCGCACCCACGCTCAAACACAGCACCCTACAAAACACACAAATATCTACATGCTCATAGATATATAATTATACACACACACACACACACACACATACACACACATGTATACACACACATACACACACATACACACACACAAACATACTTATAGACATATAATTACACACACACACTCACACACATATACACACATACGCACTCACACACAAACTCAGACAGACACAGACACACACATACACACTCACAAACAAACTCAGACACACACACAGATACACATACACACACACACACACAGATACACACACACACACACACACACACACACACACACACATCAGACATTCATCAGAAATGAATGAGTTTTCTCATTGAGATAATTTTCAAAGAACCAGACGATAAAAATACTTTTCTCACTTTCCTTCTCTCATTATTTCTCAAGGGCGGTGGATTGGCAGTATCGGTAGAGGGTCGGACGCCATGCTTTGACGCATAGAGTTACGGCCCTTTATGATCTGAGTTCAAATCCCGCCAAGGTTAACTTTGCCTTTCACCCTTACGGGGTCGATAAAATAAAGTACCAGTCACGCACTGGGGTCGATTTAATCGACTTTCCCCTCCGCCAAAATTGCTGGGCTTGTGCCTATATAAGAAACAATAATTTCTCTTTCTTTAAGGGCGGTGGATTGGAAGTATCGGTAGAGAGTCGGACGCCATGCTTTGACGCATAGAGTTACGGCTCTTGCCATTCTGAGTTCAAATCCCGCCGAGGTTAACTTTGCCTTTCATCCTTACGGGGTCGATAAAATAAAGTACCTGTAATACACTGGATAATTGCTGGCCTTGTGCCAAAAGTAGAAACAATTATTTCTCTTTCTTTACATATCACGCTCTCTTTCTTCTACACATCTTTCTCTCCCCTTCCTTTTCCATACTCTCTCTCTATTTCTCTCTCTGTCTCTCTCTCTTGTATATATGTCCTCTCTTTATCCCCCTCTCTACTTCACCCTTTAGATGTTCATATATCTTTTTCCCCCCTGTTATATCTGCTCTCATGTTCTCTATTGCTCTCTTTCATAATATCCTTTTTCTATTTCTCTTCTATACATACTCTTTCCCTATCTTCCTCCTTCATACTTACTTTCTCTCTCTCTCTCCTCTTCCTCACTTATATCTGTTCTTCCTCTCTCTCTATCTTATGTACTCTTTTCTTACACACTTTCCTTCTACTTCCTCTTTTTCTACATCACCTTATATCTCTCCATCACTGTCTCTATCTTTCTCTTCTATATTCGCATTCTCTCCCACTAACTCACTGTTTCTCGCTTTATACCTATCGTCCTTCATTCTCCAATTCACCCTCTCTCTGTCCCTTTCCTTCGACCAATGTACTCTCTCTCTCTCTCTCTCTCTCTCTCTCTCTCTCTCTCTCTCTCTCTTTCTTTATCTCTCACACAACCCCTGAATCTTCCACTCAACTCTCTTTTTTCATTTATATATCTTTCTTTTTATCTAAAATTTCACTCTGCCCCTATCTCTTTATCCCTCCCCCTTTCCTTCTCGCCCCCATCCCCATCCCCAGCTAAATCGTTTCCACCCTCTTCCAATTTAGTCTTTGAAATCTTTTCTCCTCTTTCGTATTTCCTGTCCACCTCTATCTCTCTTCTTTCATTCAGTCACTATTCCCTCTTTTCTCTATATTCTTCGATCTCTCCTTATATATTCCGTGTCTCTTACATTTGTGTCTTTCTGAATGTTTGGCGAGGTTATAGATTTTCAGCAGAAGGAAACCGGGTGGAGGGGCGTGCATATCAGGCATGGCTGTGTGGTTAAGAAGTCTGCTTCAATAGAAATGAGCGAGGCACTTTGGCTAAGAGTCTTTTACCATATAACAACGGGCCAACAAAAGCTTTGTAAGTGAAATTTGGTAGACAATGACTATGTGGAAGTCCATGTGAAAGTCTATGTATGAGAGAACGTTCCTGTTTTTGGGTGGTAGACTTAATTCGTCGCTCGGTTTAAGACCACCGCCTAATCCTTGGATGCCTTTAGTGGAATCTACTTTGCTGCTAGTATTTGTGCCTGGTTTTTGATCTGAATATATCACCTTGTTTCCTATCAGTCACAGCGGACCTGAAAAGGGTTTTGGGCGCTGTCTTCTTCCTTAGCTTAAGACATGGGAAAAGGGCATATAATGAATTGTAATGGCTTTAACCAGTGGCATTCGGAACCGTATACGCCATAAATATATATTGATAAAGATGTATTGGTTTTGTATAATGATTTCTACATTAGGTACAAGACCAGAAATTTTGTGGAAAGGAAAGTCAATTAAATCATACTTGACTGGTACTATATTTTATTGAACTCAAAAGGATGAAATGTTCATTTGACCACGATGGGATTTGAACTCAGAATGTAAAGAACTGGAAAAATACTGCTATGCATTTGTCCGACACACTTATGTTTATGTATTTCTAATTAAGGCATAAGGCCAACAGTTTGAAGAGTGGAGAAAGTGGGTGTAATTGACTCCAGTAGGTGACTGGTACTTTGTTTTACCGACCTGGAAAGATGAAAGGCAAAGTTGATCTCGGCGAGATTCGAACTCAGTGTGCAGAAAGTCGTAACTAAATACCGCAAAACAGTTGCCCGTGGCTCTACCAATCCATCGCTTTCATGTTTATGTACAAGGGTCGGCCGAAAAGTTCATAGGCTGAAAATGTTAAAGGCTGACCAAGATACTCTCATGGAATGACCAAATGAGGTTTATTTTCCAACATAGTCCCTAGAGAGAAACAACGCAGTTATTAATAAGAAGAGTTGAAATTAATGCACGCAAGATTTCACAGCTGTAGCATCACTCCTTCATAGTGAGCCTATCAACTTTTCAGCCTACCCTCGTATAACAAAGATACATGCATAAGTATCGGGCCAAGAGCAGTGTATATATGTATTCCAAAGTCGTTATAATTCAGAGTAACGGCTCTGAAGGCAAACTCAATTCACACTCTACCCTCTCAATTGGTCGACAAAATTTACTGATTGGCCAAAAATTATATCGATAATATAAAATCTTGAGATAAAATAAAAAAAAATGTAGCGGAATGTGTACCCGATCCCCCAATATGTACGTAACAGAAAAAGTACCCACCACCCAATAACAAACAATCAAACAAACAGTAAAATAATCCACTACTTGTAGCCCGATCTAGCAATCGTATTTCCAGATGTCAGCGCTATCATGTATATTTCCAGATGTAACTCCATGATCTCCAGATATCAATTCCATCATTTTCAGATGTCAACTCTTTTATTTCCAGATGTCAACTCCTTTATTTCTAGATGTTTTCCAGATGTCATTTCTTTGTTTTCCAGATGTCAGCTCCATCATGACAATTCCATCATTTTCATATGGTGATCGTATTGTTCCAGATGGCAACAACAACAACAACAACAACAACAACAACAACAACTACTACTACTACTACTACTACCACTACTACTACTACTACTACTACTACTACTACTACTACTACCCGCCCCACCCTCTAACAAAATATTAACAACCACGATGATTATGGAGATGGTGATGTGTATGAAGATGATGACGAGGATGATGGAAATAGTGATGACGATAACGAAAATGATGATGAGGATGACGATGATGATGATGTTAATGATAATAATTGTTAAAAAAAAGTCAAAGGCTAAGGATTTGAAAGTCATCAAGGAAGTCGAAACACATCTCCTTTCTCCCAAACAAAGAAAGAGAGCAGAAGAAATTATTGTAACAACCCCCTCTCACATCTACGACCACCCCTTCAAGTATTTCTCCATTCTGTCCGCCGTGGCTGTGGGGAGGCCAGCACGTGGGACCCCATTTGCTCACTATGCGGAGAGATGGGGAGGGCCAGAGAGATGGAAGCGAAGGCAGTGGGAGTTCGGCTGTTCTGTCATCTTTGCTTAGGTTACAATTGCATTGTGATAACAGAACCTTTTTCATTCTTTTTATTTAGACATTTCTTAATAATTTTACACATCAGATATACACACCTCAACTAATAATACTGATATAGCAACAAAGTCCACGACAACCGCAACAACAAAAACAGCCTGCTCATAAAATTAACGTGCAAGTGGCTGAGCATTCTACAGACACGTGTACCCCAAACGTAGTTTTCAGCAATATTTAGTGTGATACAGTGAACGACAGTGCTGGCTCTTTCAATTGCCAATACATCAGGGTTTCTTTCCAGAGCTGAGTGGACTAGAAAGAGGGAGAGAGAGAGAGATAGAGATAGAGATAGAGAGAAGGGGTATAAGAATCGAACTCAGTACTAAACTGGTACTTTTTATCGACACTTCGAAAAGATAAAATGGCGAAGTTGAGCTCGACGGGATTTGAATTCAGAGAACGCAGAGAGCCCGAACGAATATCGCCACGTATTCTATACGACAATTTGATGACTGCCAATTTTCCGTCTATTGCTCATTAACGTATTATATGTATGGTTCCGTAACCCCAGAGGAATTCGGAGGGTCATTTTAAAACCAGGCAGAGCTCATCTCCTTACCAGATCTGAATACAGAAGATTTCTTCCAGATAAAGATAGAGAGTGAGAGAAAGAGATATAGAGAAAAAAATCGATCCCAGTACTAGACTGGTACTTTTTTATCGACCATACATGGATGAAAGGCAAATTACTCATTAATACTATAAACCAAACAGCATCTCATTGTTTCCACACACACTCATTGTTTTTGTCACGAAACCAGTGATAATGATCACAAGATACGAACGAAAGACAATAGTCAGATGATTAGCTTGTAGTTAGTTATCCGGCTTGATTCTCTAGTGTTTCTAATTGACTCAAATATCAAAACTTTTAAAGTTCTTTTCGCAATCTCCGATTTCAATTTCACTGCTTAGCATCTTCCGAGCAAGGTGCATCTGAAGGAGTTCGACGTATTTATGTTTATAAAGCTATTAATAATCTCTATGAATAAATTAAGCTATTTCTCTCTCTCTCTCTCTCTCTCTCTCTCTCTCTCTCTCTCTCTCTCTCTCTATATATATATATATATATATATATATATATATATATATATATATATATATATGTGCGCGTGTATATATGTATATATATATATATATATATGTATATATATGTATCTATATATATATATATATATATATATATATGTATATATATATATATATATATATATATATATATATATATATATATATATATATATAGTGTAAACACAGTTTCATACACTTAACATGTATGCGCTACCAATGGTTTCGGAGTCCAACCATGGCCACCGCAGTATAATGGAGGAGGCACTTTTTTGTCCACGTGCCTGAATGAAGGGCCAGTTTCAAAGTGTATCCTCCATTATAGGGTGGTGGTCATGCTGAACCCCGAAAACATTGGTAGCACATGTTAAGTGTATGAAGCGTTGTTTACACTAAATAAGCTCTCTTCCAACGGATCGAACAGTTTTCCTAGATCATTCATCTACGGATTTCTACCAAAGTATATAACAAAGAAGGTGTGGTAAGAAACCAGGTGGACCATAACGCACCAGAGTACTCGATACTTAGGGTAGTAGAGTGGGTAATAGGAAAAGAGTCAGGACCCCGACGGCTGAGCTCCGGCCGTTTCGACAGCTACATACGAATTTTCGGATCTAGTTGTCGAAACGGCCGGAGCTCAGCCGTTGGGGTTCTGATTCTTTTCCTATTACCAAAGTATTTATATATATATATATATATTCATATATTAAATATACATATATCATATATATATATATATATATATATATATATATATATATATATATTAGGCGTGGAATTTTGTATTCCGGCGGATTTTTGTGTGCTAAATTAGGAGGATAATGGCTGTTTCAATTGATGAAATTGGATTTTAACGTTTTAATATGTTGATCTGCCAATACAATAATTACACTGTTTTCATAGCTTAGGGTTCTAGCTGGGAATGTTGCCTTACAATTAATCCCATGCATGTGCTACAAATGAATTTGTTGTGCAAATTGTAAACAACAAGCTCGAAATCACTGGATATCGATCTTAAAGGAAGAGAGTTAAGCAGTGAGGATGGAGTCTGCAAGGAAAAGATGACAGGTGAAACAAAGAAGAAGGGCGTGTAGGAGACCACGCTAGAGGAATATATATATATATATATATATATATATATATATGTGTGTGTGTGTGTGTGTGTATGTAAAAGGTAAACGGAAATAACAACACAATCGGTACAGTATATGGAAGGTATATATTAGGTTAACGCTTGATATAGCAGGAAGAGGGTCTTAAACCTTGGAACAAAATCAGAGTTTTCACCTGATCTTCTTGAGAAGATCTTTTGCCATTCGGAGAATTTTGTAGAGAAGGTTTAGTGAATGTGGTGGATGGGATAGAACAGACCAGCCTAAATACAATATTTTTTCCTGTGTGATTCTTGCTGAATGCAGCTTTGCGTAATCATGGAGAAGGACAATGTTTCTCATGTTGACGTTTTCTTAGATTTTCATGCACATGTTGCAGCTGTTTAGAGTATACGTCTGCATTGAGTGTCTGATTGCAGTTTAAAAACTCAGAATGAATAATTCCGCGGTGATCCCACAGTATAACTTTCCTTCCCTGAAAAACCGCCATTGGGGTAGACTGCGGAGATTTATCATTGTCAATCCACTGTCTCTTGCGTTGAACATTGTCATAAAGACCCATTTTCATCACCTGTAATGATATTCTTGAGAAACGGATCTTTTCTATGCCCTGAAAGAAGACCGCTAAGGACATTAGACCTTCCTTATTCATCTCACTAATAATATGACCAACCCAAATGCCCAGCTTGCTAATTTTTCCTAATTTTTCCAAGTGGCAGCAGATTGTGGATTGGGATGCATTGAGGTCAAGTGCTAATTCTCGAGTACCTTTGCACGGATTCCCCCCCCCTCTCTCTCTCTCTCTCTCTCTCTCTCTCTCTCTCTCTCTCTCTCTCTCTCTCTCTCTCTCTCTATATATATATATATATATATATATATATATATATATATATATATATATACATATATATATATATATATATAAGATATTAAATAAATGGAAACTATATTTATAAAACCATATTTATTTCATTATACATATTTCAGGGCTACCAAATTAAAATATGGTATGCCTTCATCAGACAAAATACAATATATAAACAGTTTTATAAATAATTTTGACGTACCCTATTAAATGCAACCATTATTTTTGGAAGCTGTCTGGATAGTGAGATGTTTATAATTATTTTATTAGTTATAGTGTTAAGCACAGTTAGAAAAAGATGCAGAGAAAGAAAAAACGGAGAGAGAGAAGTGCGCAAGGGGAAATCCGACGTGTGGCTTATGTATTGACGAACGAATAACTATCCTAAAGAGATTACGCAATAGTGATTGCCTAAACACGAGAGTGAATTTTTCACACGTTGTCCACACGTCACCAAACATCTATTGCATAACTACAAGGTTCCGGACTGATTCTTTGTAATTTTATTTTTAATTTTTTTAATTTTATTTTCAACCTAAAAACTTTCTGGACTTTCGCAGTTATCTCCCTTACACCTCCCGCACGCAGTCTAGTATTGCCTGTGTGAAGGGACCTAGTTTCTGCGCATGCGCGTTCGTACGGTTGTCCTTCCTGTTCCTATAACCATACACATCCCGAGCTGAAGATCCGCGAAGGTGAAACAATTGTTCTCGGTATGGGAAACTAACTGTTGTGTAACCACTTATATATATATATATATATATATATATATATATATATATATATATATATATATATATATATATATAAGAAAATGAGGGTTTTTTTTAAATGAAAAAAAAAACGAGATGTCCTACACGAGTGAAAATATAAGGAAAAGAAGTCGAAAATGTTACTGGAGTCTTTTTAAGAATATTTATTTGTTTCCTTTACCGGTTTCACAGTTCTTATGCTTTTCAAAAGTAGAATTGAGATGCGAGGATTTATGGTTTTTCTCGATTCTGCTGCGAGAAAAACCATAAACCCTCGCATCTCAATTCTACTTTTGAAAGTATAAGAACTGTGAAACCGGTAAAGGAAACAAATAAATATTCTTAAAAAGACTCCAGTAACATTTTCGACTTCTTTTCCTTATATATATATATATTTATATATAATATGAAAAACGAAGAATCAGTGATGTATCGGAACACAATTTATTAACGTATTACAATTGTTTCTCCGGCAGCAATTGTAATACGTTAATAAATTGTGTTCCGATGCATCACTGATTCTTCGTTTTTCATATTATTATACTCTGCTCCAAATGAGCATAGAGTGCTCAACTTGGAGCAGAGTAGAATAATATGAAAAACGAAGAATCAGTGATGCATCGGAACACAATATATATATATATATATATATATATATATATATATATATATATATATGTATATATATGTATATATATATATATATAGTGTAATATCTATTTATGAATCTATCTGTGTGTGTGTGTGTGTGTGTGTGTGTGTGTGTGTGTGTGTGTGTGTGTGTGTATGATGCTCATGTTACCCATTGCCAATCGGTAAGGAGAAACTCCGAGTTACGATTCATAAAGGCCTAACTTTGAATAAATATTACTCTACTCTACTACGGTATTCAATATTTTTTCACAGTTTTGAATCTAAACCTATTGGGATCCTTTTGCTATTTTCAGAGAGTGAGAAGTTGTAAGACAGAGGATGAGAGAGAGGGGGGGGGGAGAGAGAGAGAGAGAGAGAGAGAGAGAGAGAGAGAGAGAGAGAGAGAGAGAGAGAGAGAGAGAACTGAAGGTGGGGGCAAGGAATTCGTGTAATTTATATATCTTTTCTGAAAGAACGTAAACAAATCGTTAGTGAAATCATAGATTTACAATCCACCATCGAAATCGGATCTCTCCACCGCAGCTCCACAGATTAACATTGATGTGACAACTGCTTTTCTGAATCTCTCCAGCTGTTGAACCATGATTGTTTTTCTTTTCTTTCTTCTTTTCTTTCCTTTTTCTTTCTTTCTTTCTTTCTTTCTTTCTTTCTTTCTTTCTTTCTTTCTTTCTTTCTTTCTTTCTTTCTTTCTTTCTTTCTTTCTTTCTTTCTCTTTGTTCTCATCTTTCTTTGGGTCATTCTTTCAATCTTGATACCCGTTTGTTAATTCATTCTTTTCTGTCTTCGTGTTCTTTAAATCATTGCTTTTTCTTCTTCTTCAATATTTGTTTTGTTTGGTTTTCTTTATTCTCCTTCTCAGTATAGTTCCGGAATGTCTATTGAAGGTGTCCGAGTAGTAGCGTGACTGTAAAAACAACTGATGTGTGTAAACGAAAACCAAAGCAACCAGCCTGCCAGCCAACACTTCTAAGCAGAGCGTACGAGAAGTTAATATTGGCAGACGACAGGAGCTGTTGACTGTAAGAGTATTGGCGGCAGAAGAGGTAATAGAAGTGAGTGTGGCGTCGGAATGGAGAACAATCCTGAAATGACGATGTAAGACAGCTGTTTATACCATTATGATTTATGTCAATGTCTTGTGACAAATTTGTCAGCCTGATGAGTAGAAGATAGAATGGTTCTGGACATATAGATTAGTTGATAAGTTTAGAGATATTTACGTAGTTACATAGGTATTTTACACGTTTTTATTGTATGTAAACTTCCCCCTTTGTATTTGTCCCCTTCTTTTGTGCCCCTGTGGCTAATAAAGAAATATATCTATCTATCTATCTATCTATCTATCTATTTATCTACCGTCGCGCACGCATTTGTACACTGCCCGGGCGTTACCGACCTGTGGGGCTAAGTAGAACGACTATTATCGCGGGTGGGACCAATCCAGTTGACGACCGAGTCCATTGTCATGATCAAACCGCCACCCTCCTTCAAAAACGAGGGAGAGGTGGTTTTTCCTATTTGTTATAGCTATGGTGAAAGAGGTTATATGGTGGACAAGGTTGAAAGGGCTGAGGTCAGACACCTTTCTCTCCGGCGAGCAACTGATTCGTTTTTTCAAATATCATTTTGGAAGAAGAATCAGGATGGAGAGAGAGGTGCTGTACCCCAGCAAATTTTATAAAAGGTGGGTGAATGTGACAAAGATGGCCCGAGTGGTTGGGCCTTCTCTCTATATAAACCTGTAGGTTGAGGAAAAAGAGGAAGAGAGGAAGGGAGTACTCACTCTTGGTGCTCCTGGAGATCAGGGTTGTACATTTTTTCGGGGTGTGTACAACCCCTGTGTAACGCCTCCCCCCTATTGGGGATTGCAATTGTTATTTGTTATTTTATTAATAGTTTTATTTTCATAAACCTCTATGTAAACTCCCCATTTGTATTTGTCCCCTTCTTTTGTGCCCTTGTGGCTAATAAAGAAATTTATCTATCTATCTATCTATCTATCTATCTATCTACCCAGCAAGTTTTATGAAAGGTGGGTGAAAGTGGCGAGAATGGCCCGAGTGAATGGGCCTTCTCTCTATATCAGCCTGTAGGTTGAGGAAAAGGAGGAGGAGAGGAAAGGAGTACAAGCTCTTCGTACTCCTGGAGATGAGGGTTGCACATTTTTTTCGGGGGTCTGTGTTACCCATATAAACTGTCTCCCTCTATTGGGGAAAATCGACTAACTTTTAAATTCCATCTGTGATAACATTTTACACGTTTTTATTGTATGTAAACTTCCCCCTTTGTATTTGTCCCCTTCTTTTGTGCCCCTGTGGCTAATAAAGAAATATATCTATCTATCTATCTATCTATCTATCTATCTATCTATCTATCTATATATCTAGTCGTCTGCATAGTCAACCGTGATAGAATACATAGACAAGGACCCGGATACTGGAAGCTGAACGTGTCGCTGTCGGCACGAAAAGCCTACAGTGAACGGATAAGTAGATTAGTTAAGCAAGAGTTGACGGGACCCATCGTTAACAATAGATGGTGGTCCTCTCTCTCGAGAGCAATTAGAATAGAATCGATAGGGTTTAGCAGAGAATTAACTTTAGAGAAAAACAAATCAGAAACAGAACTAGTAGCCAAAGTAGAAGAGGCGCTTAGGAGTGGCAACGCAGCTAGAGCGCTAGCATCGAGAACGGCACTGAACCAGTTCTTCGACGCGAAACACGAAGGCTGCGTGGTCAGAAGTAAATCACGTGCTCTAGGAAACGAGGGAGCAAAAGCTGTTAGCTGGGCCCGAGTGGCAGAAGCGAAAAGTGACAACACGTCCACGATTCGGTCTTTGAAAGACCAAAACGGACGCGTGCTACTTGACGCCAGGCAGATGTGCGCGGCCTTTCAGCGGCACTTTGCGCGACTGCTTGAGCAGAACGACGGTGCACCGAACGGGGCAATGGACTTTGGTTTATACCTCGTCTCTCGAGCATGGACGCCGAGTTCTGCGAAAGACCGATCACAGCCACTGAGATACGGGACGCTCTGGGCCGCTGCGGGAAACGCAAATCACCCGGTCTAGATGGTCTACCCTATGAGTTTTACATAGGAATGCCAGACTTGTTCTCTGGCGTCCTCGAAGCCGTCTACTGCAATTGGCAGCAGAACGGGACAATTCCCAGTTCTGCAGGCAAGGGCGTAGTAACGCTGATCAGGAAAGACGAACACAAGGGGGACGAAATAAACAATTTCAGGCCCATAACTCTGCCCAACACAGAGTTAAAGATTTTGGCCAAGGTGCTAGCAACGAGGCTGGCGCTTGTCGAAAACCTGGTAGGGAAAGCACAAACGTGTGCAATCCCGACCAGGTCCATACACGACAACCTCCACCTCATGCGATACATCATAGAGAGGGTGGGTGTAAACCCGGTTTCGGTGGGGCTCTGATCAATTTAGATCAGTCTAAGGCATTCGATAAGGTCGACCGTCGATACTTGGAAGCGGTTCTCAAGGCAGCCGGTTTCGGTCCCGTTTTCAGAGGCTGGATCAAGGCGATGCACACCAGCATCTGCTCGTAGGTCAAGGTGAACGGCTACCTATCGGAGCGGTTTGCAATCACGCGTTCCATTCGACAGGGATGCCCTCTCTCCTCCATTCTGTACGTATTGACTCTAGAGCCACTACTGCGGAAGTTGGAGCTTTTGCAGGGCATCCCTTTAGAACCGGGACTGCGAAAAGCGGCGTCGGCTTATGCCGACGACGTGACGGTAATGGTGTCGAAAACCTCGGAAATCGAGGTAATCGGCAACCTACTACAGGAATACGAAAGGTTCACAGGAGCAAAACTGAACCCGGACAAGTCTGTCGGTTTGCAACTTGGAACGTTGTCGGACGCTGGACGGAAGGACCGGTGAAATTGCTCGGGGTCTGGTTCGGTCCAAACCTCCAGGTGGAGAAAAACTAGAACGAGGTCATGGCCAAGGTATTTGCGCTCACCCAGAAGTGGGCAGAGTGCAAACTGTCTTTGAAAAGTCGAGCGGAGGTGGCGAACACTTTCATAGCGTCCGTCATCTACTACCGCTTGACTGTCGTGCCTTGTCCCCGTGAATACCTCACCAAGATGGAACGCATGCTCTTCCAGTTCCTGTGGAAGAAGCAGGTTCCACGGGTGAGGAGATCCGTCTGCTGTCAACACACTTCCAACGGAGGGCTGGGCATTCCGTGGCTAATGATGCGCAAAGATGCGCTGAGGCTACGGCATCTTCAGGTATTCCTCACCGACCAACCGGTGTGGGCACCGTTTGTGAGACAGGCCTTCCTACAACTTGTCTCGCTGACGGAGCTGCAGTCCTGGGTCAAGCAAAGACCGAATAAGGTGGGCGCCTTGCACATTGAATGCGCCCAGGCGCTCACAGTCCTCTGTCAAGCGGGCACAGCAATTAGTGTAGACTCCACTTCGACATTCTATAGGGGGTTAGTACTTTACAAGTGCGACGACGTGCTCGGGGAGACTCTAGGCGTCAAAGACGACGAGCTCACCAGTCTGTTCGGTAGGACTTTCCGCCCGGGACCTATGGACAATTTCCAGAGGTCCCTGGTCTCGCAGTGCTACCGAGGAGCTCTACCCGTTCGAGATAAGATCTACAGGCACGGACGCCCCGGCAGGGATCCTTCCAAGAGGACGTGTCCAAGATGCGAGCAGGACATTGAAACCGTCTTGCACGCAATTGTACACTGCCCGGGCGTAAGCGACCTGTGGAACTATGCAGAACAACTGCTGTCGCGTGTGGGACAAATCCAGTTGACTGCCGAGTCCATAGTAAGGATCAAACTGCCAGCCTCTTTCAAACACGAAAGAGAGGCGGTTTTCCTCTGTACAGTGGCTATGGTGAAAGAAGTTATATGGTGGACGAGATTGAAAGGACTGAGGACAGATGCTTTTCTCTCCGGACAACAATTGATTCCCTTCTTTAAGTATCACTTTAGAAGGAGAATCAGAGTGGAGAGAGAGGCACTGCACCCCAGTAAATTTACTGAAAGGTGGGTGAATGAAGCGAAAATGGCCCTAGTGATTGGGCCGTCTCTGTTTATAAGCCTGTAGGTTAAAGAAGAGAGCAAAAGGAAGAAAGGAGCACTTGCACAACACGCTCCTGGAGTTGAGGGTTGTTCTATTGACGGGGTATTAAACAACCCATTTGTGCCCCCCCCCCCCTATTGGGGATTTCGATTGTATATTTTTTACACGACTGTATGTAAAATCCCCGGCATGTCTTTGTATTGTCCCCTTTTCTTGTGCGCCCTTGTGGCAAATAAAGAAATCTCTCTCTCTCTCTCTCTCTCTCTCTCTCTCTCTCTCTCTCTCTCTCTCTCTATATATATATATATATATATATATATATATATATACAGTATATACAACGTTAAGGACTTTGATAGGTTTCGGCCAGTGTTGGCCCAGGTCATGTTTAACTTATTAGCACCACCTGGTGCTTTATATATAGCTCAGGCGTCGGAGTCTCGAATCCTTCATATATATATATATATATATATATATATATATATATATATATATATATATATATATATATATGTATATGTATATATATAGTAGCCGCCTCCCGGCCTTCGTTCTGGTCTATATTGTGCTCAAATCTATTCATAAGGCAGCTATTGGCATCTATTTTGATGTCCATTTTCCTTAAAATAAAAGATGTTAAAAGGTATTTAGATATTGCATAAACATTAAAAAAATGTATTTAGAATTACTAAATACAGAAAGTAATAAAGAAAATAATAGAAAAAGGTATTCTACAAAAATTATAAAACATTTACAGAACTTCAGTATATACAATGTGGATACAACTTTTTTCTTTGGAACATATATGAAGAGTTTGCTGGGGTTTCCTACTCTGTAACAACCTTCATACAATTGAACTTGTGAGAAACAGCCCTGTTCCAGATGATGACCGACAACCTGCAGTGTTTGACTTTGTGACTTGTTAATGGTCATTGCGTAACCGACTCTCACTGGCAATCGCAATTGTTTGAAACGAAAGGAGGCATCTGTTGGTATTAATCAATGTCTCCCATACGACATTCAGTGAGGATTTGGGCTTCGATAATGTGAGGCTGTAGTTCAGTGACGACCATACACGTCCAATTGTAGAATCATGGCTGATCCAAGTTTCTGAGAAGCATGATGACTGGGCCCTTCTTCAATTTTAGGTTGTGTGGCAGCATACCGGATGGTTTCAAATTGTTGAGAAAGTCAATTGCAAGCATGTCTGAGGTTATATAAGCTGAACACACACGGAAAAATCTTTATTATTACTAACTTTATTTAGTGTTTTTAGCGGTCAACGCACAAACTTCCTTTCTATGAGTATTATATATATATATATATATATATATATATATGTATATATATAAGTATGTACACGTACATACACATATGTATACAGACGTACAGTAGTATGTATATATATATACATACATGCACACATATATATATGTACGTATGGATTCACCGAACATTTATTATAATGCTCGGTGTGTTTGTAAACAAACATACATATATATATGTGTGCATGTATGTATATATATATACATACTACTGTACGTCTGTATACATATATGTATGTACGTATACATACTTATATTTGAGTAACAGCCGTACTAAGAGTGGGAAATGAAATTTCGTTTCATTTTTTCCATTTATATATATATATATATATATATATATATATATATATATATAAATGGAAAAGAATGAAATGAAATTTTATTTCTCACTCTTAGTACGGCTGATACTTAAATATAAGTATGTATGCGTACATACATATATGTATACAGACGTACAGTAGTATGTATATATATACATAGGGTTTACCGAACATTTATTATAATGTTCGGTTTGTTTGTAAACAAACAGCCCGAATTAAGCCGTACAGTGTTCGGCAACCATCGTCGCTCTTTTGTTTAACACTGACAAAGGAACGATGAACTAGTTTCAAGCTTATTAGCTATCGTCAGCATCGTATACCTTTCTGTCAGATGATTGAACGTTTGAAAGTATATACTTTCCTTATGCATATTAACGGCTGAGCAGCCTAATTTGCATATCGAGTGAGTTAGTCGGCCGGGCGTACCGAAAACGATAAATGGAAAAGAATGAAATGAAATTTCATTTCCCACTCTTAGTACGGCTGTTACTTAAATATAAGTATGTATACGTACATACATATATGTATACAGACGTACAGTAGTATGTATATATATACATACATGCACACATATATATATATGTACGTATGGGTTTACCGAACATTTATTATAATGTTCGGTTTGTTTGTAATAAGCTTGAAAATAGTTCATCGTTCCTTTGTCAGTGTTGAACAAAAGGGTGAACGCTGTACGGCTTAATTCGGGCTGTTTGTTTACAAACAAACCGAACATTATAATAAATATATATATATACTAGCCGAATTCACACATTTTTTTGTAAGAAAATGATGATTGATTTTAAATCAAAGATATAATTTATGGAGAAAAACTCTGCATTTCAATATTACTCAATGTAAAATGTAATACATGAAAAATTGGAAAACATTATTTTCGTAATATATCAAATCAAAATTTTATTATTAAATCTTATTCTTATTTTGTTTCTTGTGAATAATATTTTTCAAAATATCAATTCAAAACTTTTGTGAATATGCATCATATCTTGTCATTTACCTATGGTTTACATTTCATATAAATCAAAAGGAAACATTTTTTAGCGGGGGTTTGTGCCCCCGGGGAACCTTTTGATTAAAATGAAATATACTTATCCAAGTACCCTGGGAAATGTAGTTTTAGAATATATATATAAGGAGTTCGTGAACAAACAAACAGACAGGAACTACAACTTTATATATATACTAGCAGAATGGCCCGGCGTTGCTCGGGATTTGCTCTAGGGTTCTTATATATTTGATATATATTTATCCTTATCGAGCCTCGTGAAATAAATACGTTTGTTTATATTTTGTTATTGTGTTTGCAATAATATCTGTACACGAATATATAATTATATATATATATATTAAAATAACAGATTAAAGTTTAAGCAAAGAATCGCTGCTTTCACTCTTAACGGGATCTTCTGAAACTAAATAAATCAATCTGCGAACGCAGAAGTAAATATTTAGAAAAACGTTACACACTATATATATATACACGCACACACACATATAGCGTCGTAATGCAGACAGCCAGACATACAGACAGATATTATAAGGGCGCAACGTTATATCTGTGTATCTATCTAAAAAGAAAGACTAAGAATTATATATATAGAGAGGGATCGCTAAATCGCGTAATGCGGTCCCTAGGGCATTGAACATTTGAAATGTTTGCTCAAAACACTCACAGAACCATAAGTATTATATGTGTAATATTGAAAACAATCGGTTGGGTGGTTCTCGAGTTTTAGGGATCAGACAGACAGACAGACAGACAGACAGACAGACATTCTCTGTTTTAGATATATAGATATATACGTGTGTGTGTGTGTGCAAGCTAGTGTGTATATATATACACACACACACACTCTGAGGATTGAAAGCAAAACCTTTTGCTTTTAAGAAACCACTGGTAAATGGAATAATTGCCTTATGTTGTTTATTACATAATAATAATAATTAAGCTCTGTTGCTTACATAGAGCACTCTTTTTTCCTGGACTTTTCCGATGGAATTACTTCATTCACACATATATATATATATATACTAAAAGGATATTGTGTGTGTAGTTTACTAGATAGATAGGTTGGAAGATAAATAGAGGTGAGCAAAGTGACTGGTAGCCAGATAAGTGGGTAGACTAATAGATAGATACATAGCTAGATAAATAGGTAGGTAGATAAATAGAATAGCAAAAAGGGAGAGACTTACCTAGATATAGATCAGTATCTCGATATATTACTGGGTAAACAAATAGAAAGTTGGTAGTTATATAGATACAGTGAGCTAAAATAGATAGAGACAGATAGAAACATAGATAGAAACATAGATAGATCGATTTGTAGGCGGGTATATAGGTAGATACATAACTAGAGAGAGAGAGGGGGAGAAAGTGTGTGTATGTGTGTGTGAGAGAGAGAGAGAGAGATTTTAGCTTAATAGAAAGACGAATTCATAATAAAAGGTTAGACATAGCGAGCTAAATAGATAGATGTTTGAAGGATGGACAAATGATTAAAAAATAGATAGTTAAAAGATATATACATATATGTATGTATGGTCCGGTATACATATATGTATGTATGGTCCGGTATACATATATGTATGTATGGTCCGGTATACAAAAATGTATGTATGGTCCAGTATACATATATGTATGTATGGTCCGATATACATATATGTATGTATGGTCCGGTATACATATATGTATGTATGGTCCGGTATACATATATGTATGTATGGTCCGGTATACATATATGTATGTATGGTCCAGTATACATATATGTATGTATGGTCCGGTATACATATATGTATGTATGGTCCAGTATACATATATGTATGTATGGTCCGGTATACATATATGTATGTATGGTCCAGTATACATATATGTATGGTCCGGTATACATATATGTATGTATGGTCCAGTATACATATATGTATGTATGGTCCAGTATACATATATGTATGTATGGTCCGGTATACATATATGTATGTATGGTCCGGTATACATATATGTATGTATGGTCCAGTATACATATATGTATGTATGGTCCGGTATACATATATGTATGTATGGTCCGGTATACAAAAATGTATGTATGGTCCAGTATACATATATGTATGTATGGTCCAGTATACATATATGTATGTATGGTCCGGTATACAAAAATGTATGTATGGTCCAGTATACATATATGTATGTATGGTCCGGTATACATATATGTATGTATGGTCCAGTATACATATATGTAAGTATGGTCCGGTATACATATATGTATGTATGGTCCGGTATACATATATGTATGTATGGTCCGGTATACATATATGTATGTATGGTCCAGTATACATATATGTATGTATGGTCCGGTATACATATATGTATGTATGGTCCAGTATACATATATGTATGTATGGTCCGGTATACATATATGTATGTATGGTCCGGTATACATATATGTATGTATGGTCCGGTATACATATATGTATGTATGGTCCAGTATACATATATGTATGTATGGTCCGGTATACATATATGTATGTATGGTCCAGTATACATATATGTATGTATGGTCCGGTATACATATATGTATGTATGGTCCAGTATACATATATGTATGTATGGTCCGGTATACATATATGTATGTATGGTCCGGTATACATATATGTATGTATGGTCCAGTATACATATATGTATGTATGATCCGGTATACATATATGTATGTATGGTCCAGTATACATATATGTATGTATGGTCCGGTATACATATATGTATGTATGGTCCAGTATACATATATGTATGTATGGTCCGGTATACATATATGTATGTATGGTCCAGTATACATATATGTATGTATGGTCCGGTATACATATATGTATGGATGGTCCAGTATACATATATGTATGTATGGTCCGGTATACATATATGTATTGTATGGTCCGGTATACATATATGTATGTATGGTCCGGTATACATATATGTATGTATGGTCCGGTATACATATATGTATGTATGGTCCGGTATACATATATGTATGTATGGTCCGGTATACATATATGTATGTATGGTCCGGTATACATATATGTATGTATGGTCCCGTATACATATATGTATGTATGGTGCAGTATACATATATGTATGTATGGTCCAGTATACATATATGTATGTATGGTCCGGTATACATATATGTATGTATGGTCCAGTATACATATATGTATGTATGGTCCAGTATACATATATGTATGTATGGTCCGGTATACATATATGTATGTATGGTCCAGTATACATATATGTATGTATGGTCCGGTATACATATATGTATGTATGGTCCGGTATACATATATGTATGTATGGTCCAGTATACATATATGTATGTATGGTCCGGTATACATATATGTATGTATGGTCCGGTATACATATATGTATGTATGGTCCAGTATACATATATGTATGTATGGTCCAGTATACATATATGTATGTATGGTCCGGTATACATATATGTATGTATGGTCCAGTATACATATATGTATGTATGGTCCGGTATACATATATGTATGTATGGTCCGGTATACATATATGTATGTATGGTCCAGTATACATATATGTATGTATGGTCCGGTATACATATATGTATGTATGGTCCAGTATACATATATGTATGTATGGTCCGGTATACATATATGTATGTATGGTCCAGTATACATATATGTATGTATGGTCCAGTATACATATATGTATGTATGGTCCGGTATACATATATGTATGTATGGTCCAGTATACATATATGTATGGTCCAGTATACATATATGTATGTATGGTCCGGTATACATATATGTATGTATGGTCCAGTATACATATATGTATGTATGGTCCGGTATACATATATGTATGTATGGTCCAGTATACATATATGTATGTATGGTCCAGTATACATATATGTATGTATGGTCCGGTATACATATATGTATGTATGGTCCAGTATACATATATGTATGGTCCAGTATACATATATGTATGTATGGTCCGGTATACATATATGTATGTATGGTCCAGTATACATATATGTATGTATGGTCCGGTATACATATATGTATGTATGGTCCAGTATACATGTATGTATGGTCCGGTATACATATATGTATGTATGGTCCAGTATACATATATGTATGTATGGTCCAGTATACATATATGTATGTATGGTCCAGTATACATATATGTATGTATGGTCCAGTATACATATATGTATGTATGGTCCGGTATACATATATGTATGTATGGTCCGGTATACATATATGTATGTATGGTCCAGTATACATATATGTATGTATGGACCGGTATACATGTATGTATGTATGGTCCAGTATACATGTATGTATGGTCCGGTATACATATATGTATGTATGGTCCAGTATACATATATGTATGTATGGTCCAGTATACATATATGTATGTATGGTCCGGTATACATATATGTATGTATGGTCCAGTATACATATATGTATGTATGGTCCAGTATACATATATGTATGTATGGTCCAGTATACATATATGTATGTATGGTCCGGTATACATATATGTATGTATGGTCCAGTATACATATATGTATGTATGGTCCAGTATACATATATGTATGAATGGTCCAGTATACATATATGTATGTATGGTCCGGTATACATATATGTATGTATGGTCCAGTATACATATATGTATGTATGGTCCGGTATACATATATGTATGTATGGTCCAGTATACATATATGTATGTATGGTCCGGTATACATATATGTATGTATGGTCCTGTATACATATATGTATGTATGGTCCAGTATACATATATGTATGTATGGTCCAGTATACATATATGTATGTATGGTCCGGTATACATATATGTATGTATGGTCCAGTATACATATATGTATGTATGGTCCAGTATACATATATGTATGTATGGTCCGGTATACATATATGTATGTATGGTCCAGTATACATATATGTATGTATGGTCCGGTATACATATATGTATGTATGGTCCAGTATACATATATGTATGTATGGTCCGGTATACATATATGTATGTATGGTCCAGTATACATATATGTATGTATGGTCCGGTATACATATATGTATGTATGGTCCAGTATACATATATGTATGTATGGTCCAGTATACATATATGTATGTATGGTCCGGTATACATATATGTATGTATGGTCCAGTATACATATATGTATGTATGGTCCGGTATACATATATGTATGTATGGTCCAGTATACATGTATGTATGGTCCGGTATACATACATGTATGTATGGTCCAGTATACATATATGTATGTATGGTCCAGTATACATATATGTATGTATGGTCCAGTATACATATATGTATGTATGGTCCAGTATACATATATGTATGTATGGTCCGGTATACATATATGTATGTATGGTCCAGTATACATATATGTATGTATGGTCCAGTATACATATATGTATGTATGGTCCGGTATACATATATGTATGTATGGTCCAGTATACATATATGTATGTATGGTCCGGTATACATATATGTATGTATGGTGCAGTATACATATATGTATGTATGGTCCGGTATACATATATGTATGTATGGTCCAGTATACATATATGTATGTATGGTCCGGTATACATATATGTATGTATGGTCCAGTATACATATATGTATGTATGGTCCGGTATACATATATGTATGTATGGTCCAGTATACATATATGTATGGTCCGGTATACATATATGTATGTATGGTCCAGTATACATATATGTATGGTCCGGTATACATATATGTATGTATGGTCCAGTATACATATATGTATGTATGGTCCGGTATACATATATGTATGTATGTTCCAGTATACATATATGTATGTATGGTCCGGTATACATATATGTATGTATGGTCCAGTATACATATATGTATGTATGGTCCGGTATACATATATGTATGTATGGTCCAGTATACATATATGTATGTATGGTCCGGTATACATATATGTATGTATGGTCCAGTATACATATATGTATGTATGGTCCAGTATACATATATGTATGTATGGTCCGGTATACATATATGTATGTATGGTCCAGTATACATATATGTATGTATGGTCCAGTATACATATATGTATGTATGGTCCAGTATACATATATGTATGTATGGTCCAGTATACATATATGTATGTATGGTCCGGTATACATATATGTATGTATGGTCCAGTATACATATATGTATGTATGGTCCGGTATACATATATGTATGTATGGTCCAGTATACATATATGTATGTATGGTCCAGTATACATATATGTATGTATGGTCCGGTATACATATATGTATGTATGGTCCAGTATACATATATGTATGTATGGTCCAGTATACATATATGTATGTATGGTCCGGTATACATATATGTATGTATGGTCCAGTATACATATATGTATGTATGGTCCAGTATACATATATGTATGTATGGTCCGGTATACATATATGTATGTATGGTCCAGTATACATATATGTATGTATGGTCCAGTATACATATATGTATGTATGGTCCAGTATACATATATGTATGTATGGTCCAGTATACATATATGTATGTATGGTCCGGTATACATATATGTATGTATGGTCCGGTATACAAAAATGTATGTATGGTCCGGTATACATATATGTATGTATGGTCCAGTATACATATATGTATGTATGGTCCAGTATACATATATGTATGTATGGTCCGGTATACATATATGTATGTATGGTCCGGTATACATATATGTATGTATAGTCCGGTATACATATATGTATGTATGGTCCGGTATACATATATGTATGTATGGTCCAGTATACATATATGTATGTATGGTCCAGTATACATATATCTATGTATGGTCCGGTATACATATATGTATGTATGGTCCAGTATACATATATGTATGTATGGTCCAGTATACATATATGTATGTATGGTCCAGTATACATATATGTATGTATGGTCCGGTATACATATATGTATGTATGGTCCGGTATACATATATGTATGTATGGTCCAGTATACATATATGTATGTATGGTCCAGTATACATATATGTATGTATGGTCCGGTATACATATATGTATGTATGGTCCAGTATACATATATGTATGTATGGTCCAGTATACATATATGTATGTATGGTCCAGTATACATATATGTATGTATGGTCCGGTATACATATATGTATGTATGGTCCAGTATACATATATGTATGTATGGTCCGGTATACATATATGTATGTATGGTCCAGTATACATATATGTATGTATGGTCCGGTATACATATATGTATGTATGGTTCAGTATACATATATGTATGTATGGTCCGGTATACATATATGTATGTATGGTCCGGTATACATATATGTATGTATGGTCCAGTATACATATATGTATGTATGGTCCGGTATACATATATGTATGTATGGTCCAGTATACATATA
Organism: Eledone cirrhosa; assembly: GCA_964016885.1. Lineage (NCBI taxonomy): Eukaryota > Metazoa > Mollusca > Cephalopoda > Octopoda > Eledonidae > Eledone > Eledone cirrhosa. The sequence goes on along the minus strand of OZ024742.1, from coordinate 92,477,498 downwards.
TGTATGTATGGTCCGGTATACATATATGTATGTATGGTCCGGTATACATATATGTATGTATGGTCCGGTATACATATATGTATGTATGGTCCAGTATACATATATGTATGTATGGTCCGATATACATATATGTATGTATAGTCCGGTATACATATATGTATGTATGGTCCAGTATACATATATGTATGTATGGTCCGGTATACATATATGTATGTATGGTCCGGTATACATATATGTATGTATGGTCCAGTATACATATATGTATGTATGGTCCAGTATACATATATGTATGTATGGTCCAGTATACATATATGTATGTATGGTCCAGTATACATATATGTATGTATGGTCCAGTATACATATATGTATGTATGGTCCAGTATACATATATGTATGTATGGTCCGGTATACATATATGTATGTATGGTCCGGTATACATATATGTATGTATGGTCCGGTATACATATATGTATGTATGGTCCAGTATACATATATGTATGTATGGTCCGGTATACATATATGTATGTATGGTCCGGTATACATATATGTATGTATGGTCCGGTATACATATATGTATGTATGGTCCAGTATACATATATGTATGTATGGTCCAGTATACATATATCTATGTATGGTCCAGTATACATATATGTATGTATGGTCCAGTATACATATATGTATGTATGGTCCGGTATACATATATGTATGTATGGTCCGGTATACATATATGTATGTATGGTCCGGTATACATATATGTATGTATGGTCCGGTATACATATATGTATGTATGGTCCAGTATACATATATGTATGTATGGTCCAGTATACATATATGTATGTATAGTCCGGTATACATATATGTATGTATGGTCCGGTATACATATATGTATGTATGGTCCAGTATACATATATCTATGTATGGTCCAGTATACATATATGTATGTATGGTCCGGTATACATATATGTATGTATGGTCCAGTATACATATATGTATGTATGGTCCAGTATACATATATGTATGTATAGTCCGGTATACATATATGTATGTATGGTCCAGTATACATATATGTATGTATGGTCCAGTATACATATATGTATGTATGGTCCGGTATACATATATGTATGTATGGTCCGATATACATATATGTATGTATGGTCCGGTATACATATATGTATGTATGGTCCGGCATACATATATGTATGTATGGTCCGGTATACATATATGTATGTATGGTCCGGCATACATATATGTATGCATGTAGGGCGCTTTTTTGTGCATTTTAAGCCTGGCGGAGCCGATCCCTCTCCAGGCCTGAGTAGAGCAGATGTCTTCCAGAGAAAGATAGAAAGTGAGAGAGAGGAAATGGGAAAGAGATGTATAGAGGAGGAATTGATCCCAGTACTAAACTGGTACATTTTTATCGACCTCGAAAGGATGAAAGGTAAACTTGACTTCGGTGGGATTTGAACTCCGAGAGCAGAGAGCCGGATCGAATATCATAAAGCTTTCTATCCGACCTTCTATATACATATATACATATATACATATATACATATACATAGGAACTTCTGACTTTATCATACAGCATGTATTCATTTTTCCATTAACATTAGAAGGGGTCTGACGAGCCGCGGTTTACAGAGTCGGGTCAGATCGATACAGATCGAACCTTGAGCTGATCAGTGGCGAAACGCGCGTCACTAACCAATAAACGTAATGAAGGAGTAACCACTCGTCCTTGTTATCTTATTTCACTACATATACATATATAGATAGATTGGTTGAAAGATAAGTGGACAGAGATAATTAGTTACTCAAATAGATTGATAGAGATATGTAATTAGATAGTGATATACAGACTAATTTGATTAGGTAGACAGACAGATAGGTAGATTCATAAATAGTTCGATGGATGATTACAGAAAGACATACAGACTAATGTGATACATAGATAGATTCCTAAATAGATATAGATAGATGGATAGCTGTAGATAGATATAGATATATGGATGATGAGAGAGAGAAACAGCATGCACGTAGGCACATAGACATACACAAATAGAGTGACACATAGACATACACAAATAGAGTGAGACTAAAGGGAATAGAGAAGCAAACAAGAAGCAACAAATATGGGAGTAAAAAGGGAATGGAGACCCATTTATTTATATATCAATTCTTCATAGACAGCCTATGGACTTTTCAGCTGACCCTCGTATAGTCCATCCGAATGGTTTCTATCTTGACAGTCTCAATGAACACTATTTCACTTACAAGGTTAGCGTAGCTGCAAGGTTAGAGTAAAAGACACTTCTTTAATATAGCACGTAGTAGGATTGAACTCGGGGCTCCGGGATTATGAAGCAAACATCTTAACCACTCGGCCATGTCTTCCTCCACAGTCATAATAGCATGGGGTGTAGAACAGAGCAGTAAAAAGTGCCGGATCGAACTCGGAACCTCAAAATTGTGAAGCACGCATCTTAACTATTGGACCATAGTCTTATAGTAAAAAATATAAAAGAGAACGAGAGTTAGGATATAGAAAGGGTCTTTTTTGTGGTCTTTTCTTTAGTGCCAGCACTTTGATCTATTGCGAACAGTTGCCAAACAGGGATGTGTTGGTGGCGGTGGTGTGATTAGGATAGCTGAGTGTGTCAATATCAATAGGACGGGTGGTGGAGTGTGTGTATGTCTGTGTGTGAGAAAGAAAGAGAGTGTATGTGTGTATGGATGGTATATATATATATATATATATATATATATATATATATACATACATACTTATATATATATTTATATATGTATATATACACAGACATAAATGTATATATGTAGAGAGTTAATTATGTTTGTTAGTTACTTATCAAATTACCGTCTTCCCATAAATCTAGTGTTTTACGGAACCTTGGCAAGAAAGCATCACCACATACTTGTTTATTTAGTTCTATCTATCTATCTATCTATCTATCTATCTATCTATCTATCTATCCATCCTCCCATCCATCCACCCATCTCTCTCTTTCTCTCTCTCTCTCTCTCTCTCTCTCTCTCTCTCTCTCTCTCTCTCTCTCTCTCTCTCTCTCTCTCTCTCTCTCTCTCTGTATATATATATATATGGGATTATTAAATTTGCTAAGGTAAGATTCTTTTGTTATCTTAGAATTTTTATTTTATTTCTCGTGCATTGTATGGTTTTTCAAAATTATTTAAATACACACATACATATATATATAGCAGACTCTACTAAGAGTATTGCAATCGCTTGTAACAGATCCTGAACAAGCAATGCCTGTTCTTTGAAGGTTTTTTAAGTGGGGAAAGGCCTAGCACACGACTAATCCCACTCTCTGAGCATCGAAAACAGTACCCGAAAAGAAGAACTTGTGAACATCATCGGATGCTTCCGAAGCCGCAGGTTTTTTTTCCAGAGTTTTCCTCTCTTAGAAAGGTGTTGTGACAACAACTGGGGGCCTTTCACTCCCAGGTAAAAAAAACAAAAAAACGTACTATTTGGATGGCCGTTTGTCGAGTTTCTCCGCCCTTTGCCGAGTCTTGTAGTTCATCCCGCAGGGTGTCCAAATATCACTCTCCTCACCAAGTAAGCTTGGTGGAGTTGCCGGCTTTGTCGCCGACGACCCGACCATGAGACAGGTTGTACTGGGTTGCATGTTACCAGTAGCACTCTAGAGCGACCTGACACACACACACACTCACACAGACATATATATTTATATATATACATACACATATATATATATATATATATATATTTATGTATGTATATATATATATATATATATATAGCGACATATGTGTGTACATCGATTACAGTCGCAGACAATATTCAAAGTTTCTTAGGTTATAGTATAATTCATAAAAGAATACTACACTATACTATACTGTACTATACTATACCGTATCATATCAGACTATACTATACAACATAAATACATACGTGATTCTAATCATAATATATAATGGAACTTTCACCTTGTCAAAAATGTATATGATAATTATATGAGCTTAAACGATTCGGTTTTACGCAAAGGTTAAATATATGTGTGGAACGCCAGACACCCAGAATCAGATCTCACCAACAGAACGTATCATTAAGCAATGCATATGGAAACTATTAATAACAAACAGAAGGTCATTGTATTATCCACTTTAGCATTTCCTTCCAGTAGTATTGAGTACAGTTGTCCCCCGGTATTCGCGGGGTTACGTACCTAGAGCATCCGCGAAGAACGAACAACCGCGAATATTGGACGTGGTCTATAAAATGCCTATAAACATCAAAATAGAACGTGAAATGTTTTATGCCAAGGGGCGCCCAATAGGTCGACCAATACGGTATATTGTCATTGATAATTAAGCGTTAAAAAAAAAAATATATTGCCACGAAAAAAAGCCATAAAAAAGTCGCGGAATATATTTACGATTTCGCGAATATGCAGTGGCTTCCGCGAACAATTATCAGTTAGGTTCTAAGGAAAATTCCGCGAATAACCGGGACTGCGAATGCCGGGGTACACAATATATTCGTCATTTGTGTAGTTTTTCTGGTAGTAGTTAGAGCTTTGTAAGTTACTGATGCATTATAGACCCGGTACCATCATTCGCATCGGAACCGGATTATGTCACCTATTGCGGATGGACGAAGATTCGGCATTGCTTCCTGTATTGTCTATATCTTATAGTATTGCCCCCATTGAGCTTCTTTTTTTAGTTTTTGAATGAAAACGCACGAAATTTTGCCATATATATAAACGAGATGTAAGTAGTTAGGACTAGTAAGACCATAATTCAAATTACTTCTCCATATTCAATGAAAGTAGAATGCAGATGATTTTGATCATGTTGCTCACTCTGTGATCAACATGGTGGATTCTCTTTCGAAGGCATGCAGCACATTGGATCTGACAATCAATCTGTTCATGAAAGTTGTCATCTATCAACCTGCTCCGGGCATGGATTTCACTGAGGCTCGCATTTATGTGTATTGCAAAAATTTGGCGGTTTTGGATAGCTTTGTGTATTTAGGCAGCACAATTAACATAGCAAATTTTATGACTAAAAAAAGTGATTCTTTTAGTAAATTAAATGGGCATCTCTGGTGACGACGTGGGATTTCCACTGATACAAAGTTAAAGGTGTTCAGAACATGTGTATTGTTTTCAATGTTGAATGAATGTGAAACTTAAGTCACACACCAACGAAATATAAAAATTCTTGAACATTTTTATCAACAGTGTCTTTGCCGAATACTCGGCATCCATTGGCAATCCCATATAAATGATAGAACGACTAAACTGGCAACTCCATCAATCTAGATTGGTGAAGAGGGTGATTTTTGGGGGCATCATGCGGGAGGAAAAACAAACAAAACCCGTCAAAGTGCGGAGGAACTCATAAGTTTACTTGGAGAGGGAAACTCTGGTAGAAAACCTGAAGATGAAACAGTTGCTGGTCGTCCCAACCTATGTTGGGCCATGAGCTTTCCCTGCTGGTTTTTCTGAAAGATGGATGTGGTTCTGTGCAAACCACGCCCCCTATAATCAAATTCACGCACAGGAACTTAATAGACATTGAACTGATAACTATACACACACACGTGTCTAGGGCGCTTTTAAACCTGGCGGAGCCCCACCCTCTCCAGGTCTGAACATAGCCAATGTTTCTATATCGACCCCAGTACTGGAATGGTACTTTTTTTTTATCAACCTCAATCGGATGACCACGGCAGGATTTGAACTCAAAGCGACCCTCATCGACCGTGACATTTTGAGGTTTTCGCAGGGAAAGTCATTTTTAAGCTAACAGTTTTTATCTCTTATATAATTTTCTCTTAAATTAAAAACTTGTTCAGACTTATTCTTGATATTAAAAGGATAAGTGACAATAAATATAATGGGGAAGGCAACTTGTAAAGCTGGGGACAGAGTGCAGGTATAGGGCGAACACCTATTTTTCGGTGTGGGAGCAACACAATTTTAACTTTCGTAAAATTCCTATTGCTAAGGGCTACCCTAATATACATATATCCGTATGTGGTTGACAGAAATGAGTACTCGGTATTGAGTAATATGTATATATACATATATATATATATATATATATATATATATATATATATATATATATATATATATATATATATATATGTGTGTGTGTGTATATATATACTCTCCTTACTATCCTTGCTTTCATATTTCTCCTTGCTCTTCTTTTCTCATTATATTTGTATACAAACAAGTACATAGATACAAGGGAAAAGGGAAAGCAAGGAGAAAAGGAGAGTAAGGATAAAAGAAGAGCAAGGAAAAAATGAGAGCAAGGAGAGCAAAGATACAAGGAAAGAAAGTAGAGCAATGAGAAAAGGAGAGCAAGGAGAGCAATGAGAAAAGGAGAGCAAGGAGAGCAATGAGAAAAGGAGAGGAAGGAGAACATGAGACCAAGGAGAGGAAGAAAAGGAGAGCAAGAAGAGCAATGAGAAAAGGGGAGCAAGGAGAGCAAGGAGAGCAAGGAGAGCAATGAGAAAAGGAGAGCAAGGAGAGCAAGGAGAAAATGAGAGGAAGGAGAGGAAGAAGAAAAGGAGAGCAAGGAGAGCAATGAGAAAGGGAGAACAAGGAGATTAAGGAGAGCAATGAGTAAAAGAGAGCAAGGAGAGCAATGAGAAAAGGAGAGCAAGGAGAGCAATGAGAAAATGAGAACAAGGAGAGCATTGAGAAAAGGAGAGCAAAGAGAGAAAGGAGAAGTTAAGGCAAATATTGCTCAAGTCATGCTGGAAGCAGACAAAGGTGACAAAATCAAAATGACTTTTCTTCCTTTACAAACATCGAGTTTTCATCTTTTGTAACTCCTGGTACAAAAACTTTCTTCACGAGATTTTCTATCAGCACCGATTTCCTCGACAAAGACCCTTCAATGTGGAAGGGTGATCCTGGTTACAGAAGTGGACTTGAAAAACTTGAGAAGACAATTGTGAATGATGTTGCAGAAGGAGGTGTCAAGCCCATTCAGGATTACAATAACATTCTCACAAAAAATGAAATTGAGAAACAATTTGTTTTACAGATCGTTACCGAAAACCGTAAAACATACCCAACTGCCTCTCTCATGCAAAAATAATTGTTTCTACTTTTGGCACAAGGCCAGCAATTACTCAGTACATTACTGGTACTTTATTTTATCAACGCCGTAAGGATGAAAGGCAAAGTTAACCTCGGCGGGATTTGAACTCAGATCGTAAAGGGACGTAACTCTTTGCGTCAAAGCATGGCGTCCGACCCTCTACTGATACTGCCAATCCACCATGCAAAAATAATTGTTTCTACTTTTGGCACAAGGCCAGCAACTATCCAGTACATTACTGGTACTTTATTTTATCGACCTCGTAAGGATGAAAGGTAAAGTTAACCTCGGCGGGATTTGAACCCATGCAAAAATAATGTTCAATATTCAGTGTTCAGTGTTCACATTATGTTTTTGATTCTATAGAAATTATTGTTGTAAATAAAAATGCGTTGCTCTTATAGAAGTTGTGTGCTTTATTAAGAAAACCTAATATTTCTTAAGTTTTTCATGTTATTTCAGGAATTTTTCAAATTAACTATTGGTAAATTTGATTCAGAACGTTTTAAACATTTGCTTGGGTTGCCTGGATGTGTCCACATACATTTCTCTAAGAAGAAAAAAGAAAATGGTCGAGATAGGGAACAGTATACCGCTTTTGAACAGAATTAATCGTTGCGTATACTATGTTCCAACTTCAGGGCGTTTGAGGGTCGCCTAACAGTTGTTCAATTGAGCTGAGATTGTGCACACCCCGTGATTTTGTTAATTGGAACAGAAGTAGCGGAAAATTACCTATTGCTAAGGTCCACCCTAATGTATATATATCTTCAGATATTCCGACAAAAAGCATGTCACCAAGTTCGCAAAACATGTAACGCAAATCATATATATATATATATATATACAAATATAATTTCAGCGAGATCGTATTTCGGCGGCGGCCAAAACAAAACGAAACGCAATTTTCGAGATATGCCGGCAAGCGCTCAATGGACTAGGAAGAAGCCAGAGCAATTAACATACGTTATAAGGGCAAGACACATTATAAAAATGGCTGTGAAGTGACAGGCCAGGCAGCCGAAAAAACGAGCAAGCTAAACAGGTTAACAAAAATTACCTGGTTTAAGAAGATTAAGACATTCCTGGGACGTGGTGGTAAAATCCAGTGGGAGGTTTCTGTGACTCCCAAATCAAGTATACTGTCTGCTTTCGTTGTAAGCTTTTGGTATAATGATCGAACAAGGTAGACACTTTGTCAACAGGACTTTGCTCTCAACCGCCTACGGGTTCAAATGAAGCATTAGTGAAGCCACTACCTCACGTGGTTACCCTGCAAGGGAGGTAACCCCTGTTTTTGGCGGGTGCATTCAAAATGTGTAAAGGAATTGCAAAAAATTGCAAAAAACAGCACAAATCGAAGTAAGCTCTCGACCGGGTTGTTTTTAAATAAACTTAAGCAATTAATCAGTCAATAGAATTGTTTAATTGAATTAACTAATTAATTGCTAGGCTCGGGAGATTAATACAAATATAATTTCATCGAGATGGTATTTCGGCGGCGGCCAAAACAAAACGAAACGCTATTTTCGAGATATGCCGGCAAGCGCTCAATGCACTAGGAAGAAGCCAGAGCAATTAACATACGTTATAAGGGCCAGACACATTATAAAAATGGCTGTGAAGTGACAAGCCAGGCAGCCGAAAAAACGAGCAAGCTAAACAGGTTATATATATATATATATATATATATATATATATATATATAGAGAGAGAGAGAGAGAGAGAGGGGAGAGAGAGAGAGATAAAGAGAATGAGAAAGAGAAAGTTAGAGAGTAAGAAAGAAAGGTTATATCCCCAAAACTGATATTTCGTTTGGATGAATATCAAGTCTAGAAAGTTGGCTAGAATTTCATCTGGTGCTTCGACATATCAGGTTTCACATAAAAGTATATAGTATATTCAGTTAGCAACAGGAAGCATTCTCATGGATAAAGGAATTTTTATGCCCTTGATTTATCTGATGAATGAAATATCGTACCTACAAAGGTTCCACTACATGGTTACTCGATCTGCTGGAAATAGAAACCAAATTTCAATCATAAATTATAAAGGGACGTATATATACGACAATGTAGTTAATACATGGATGTAGTTATGGGTGAGTGGTTAAGACGTTCGCTTTGAAGTCGTGAGATCCTACTGTGTGGCTTCATGGGCAGGTGCCATTACCATAATTGAACTGAGGGAAACTGTATGAAAGCACTTCAGGTGGATTGTACCTGTAATCCAAAGGCCCAACCTTCTCACATATTGTGTCACACTGATTCGGCCTGATAATTAGATTTAGGGTACCTGTGTCTGTGGAATACTCAACCACTTAATGTTCCCCTTGAAAGAAGGGTTTCTTTTTCGTGTTCTCTATATTTATTCATTTATCTATTTTTATTTATTTACATATTACTTTCCTAATTTAGTTTTACGGTGAGCATCAAGCATAGAAAGCTTACTACTCTAAGAAATGTGATGCATACTTTGTTGTTTTAATCGAGGATGAGCGCATTTAGTTGTTCAATCAACTGAACGTTCAACTCGTGAATTAACAAGTAAGTTGCTTCAGTTCAGCCATTAGTTTAAATACGAAAATTTTGCTTGTGTTGCTTCAATAATGTTCTGAGAACAATTTAAGAGTGTGACTGAGGAAGAAATAAATCTCTGAAGATTCCCAGCCATTTCCTTAATATTTAAAATATTTCTACAGTCACTTCTCACACTTTGACCCGGAACATAATTCCTTCTCACATAAACTCTTTTTAGGACTTTGCAGCATTTAAATAGCCAGTTAATATGGTTAAAGAGAGATGGTATACCAGATTAGAATTATACATATCCAAGATTTCATAAAATGTGGAAGGAGCAGCTACACAATTACTTGGTTGGAATGTATATATCAGTTGCGCTCCGCTGTTAAGATGGAGAAGGTGCCGCGAGAAAAAACCAATGATACTCGCTGAATCAGCCAGTCCATCTCACGGGACTTCATTTATGATGTCATCGTTCCAGTTTAGCAGAGAAAGGTGGCAGCTTGGAAACCGAGGACAATGGAGGTCTTGATGGTTTAATTGCGTTGTCTGTCTTTTTAGATAGGATGTTGGAATAGTGCACTTTAAGCAGAATAATTTTCTCATCAAAATTCTGTTTTCCTGTAGCAAATCCTGTTGTATTTTTCAAAATATGAGCTAGACACTTCATTTGAATAATACTCGTTGGCGCCACTGTTTTGTTTTCCATAGTTTACTCTTTCCATAGTCAACAACAACTTTATTCAACTCCAGACCTGACGTCTCTAATTTAGTTAGAAGCTGAATTATTATTTCCTGTGATGAAAGTCAAACAGTATATGATGCACTCTTTTCTCAGACTGAAATATCACAGAAGTATTGGGAAACATTGCTGTACATTAGTTTGAAGCACCGGTTACTGCTGAAAAGGGATAAACTTTTTTTTTAATACACTCTACGTGCAGAATACGGGGTTAAAGTTTGTTCATATAGAGTTTTTGTTTTAGTTTCCCCACATACTACACTTTTCTCTGTCGATGAGTTACTGTTCCAGAAGTATCTCATATATATTAGTAAATACATTGCTGTACCTTTGCTTCAAGCATGAGTTGCTAATAAAAGGGATAAACCATCTATTTCACATACACTCCACGTACATTTGTGTAGAAGATTGTGTTAGAGTTTGTTTACAGAGGGCTTTTGCTTTAGTGACCCCTTACTACATCTACTATTGATGACTCACTGTTTATTTATCAACTTTTACTCCACAATCGACACTTCTATTTGATTGACAATACGAAGGTCGGTTGAAAAGTTTACAGGCTGACTATGACGGAGTGATGGTAAAGCTGTGGAATCTTGCAAGCATTAATTTCACCTCTTCTTATTAATAACTGCATTGTTTCTTTCCAGGGACTATCGGATCGTCAGCAGCCCACATGAGGAAGGAGCCCCGCGAGGTGAGGTGGCTGTTGCAGCGAGTGTTGCTGACCATTGTTGGAAATGTTATCACAGTTTTGTCAACGGGGCGCAGCCCAAACACCACCCGCCCCAGGCATAGAGCCCATCACCGTCGCTCCCCTTCTCTTTCCTTTCTTCCGTGGCCTATACTGTCAAAACTGCCCTTCTTTGCCCCTTCTCCCCTCTGCTCGTTGCTTGGTTTTGTTTTTATCCTGTTTTTTTTTCTTTTTTCTTTTTCTTTCATATTTCCATCAATATTTGTAATATTATTTATACAATTGAGAATTGATTTATTATCTGTAATTTTAATTTATAACATGGAATAAAATTCAAAAAGTGAATTGAAGTAAGTGAAGGTACTTCCCAATTTATGAAATTACGTTGGGAACTTTTAAGTCATGGTGAAACATAAATCTCATTTGGTCATTCCAAGACAGTATCTTGGTCAGCCTATGAACTTTTCAGCCGACCCTTGTATTTTGCCGCTTAATAGAGTTCTATAGCCAATTTCTTTGGCTTGATTTGATTGAATTAAGGTGGAAAACAATGACAATGACGGCGTATTAGCAATACAAATGGTAATTCTATTTTTATATGTTATAACGAGCCGTTCAACTACATTTCCATCTTTACTGCCAATTTTCACATCAAAACTACATCGTTCACAAAACACTTGTAAGTTATCTTTTCTGGTTTTAGCAATGAATCTAAATTCTTTTACCCATTCATAGTTAAATGTAATCTATTCGGTATTACTTTAGAGGCTTAGAATAGAAACAAAAAAAGAACTTTAAAAATAATTAAAAATCATTAAGCTCACTCCACAGCGACCTATGTTAACAGCATGAATTGTGCACTGCAGGCAGAGAGTGATTTGCAGGTTTCTTTTTAGCACATGCCATTATGGTTAAAGTACTTTTCTGTTATAAAATTATATAACTTAGGTGTGGGCATCAATGTCTGGTTAAGAATTTCGCTTCACAACCACATAGTTTCGGGTTCGGTCCAGCTTTTACAAACCAGACCGCATCCTTCACACGCAAATCTTTGAAAAGAAACTGCATTTATTTCACTTTGCCTTAGATCACCTAGGTGCTCAGTCCTTGTGTTGACATGGCTCCTGATGCCATATTGACAGATTTTCCTCCACTCATTACGGCCAGCAGCATATTCCTCAAATTCTGATGGTTGTATTCCAATATGCTTTATATATATATATATATATATATATATTATATATATATACATATATACTAGCTGAGGTACCCGGTAATACCCGGGAGCAGGGGTATTCCCAGTTCCCATTAACATGCCCAATGCCTCTCAGACCAGAAATAAATGTTACAGCAAGCAGAGAATATTAAGTTGATTTATGGAGAACATTTTAAGCCCACAACAGCTGAAGCCAAATTTCGTTCATCAGTTAATAAAAATTCAGCTTACGCTTTTCTCGAGTGGTGTGGAGCACATTATCTATCTGTGTTTCAAGTTTGAAGGAAATCAGTTGAGAGCTTTAAAAGTTATGGCAGAAAATAACATTCATATAAACATTTGCATACAAATTTCCTATTCATTTAAAAAAACATCGATGCACACGGGAAATTATCGATTTTTTTAACTTCAAAGTACGTAAGAAATCAAATGGGCATGAACCCCACACACGTGTCAAGTTTCATCAAGATCGGTTTGGTAGTTTTTGAGTTTTAGGTTCACAAACAAATCCCCAAACAAACACACACACAAACAGACAGAAATTGCCATTTATGCATATAGATAGATAGGGGGTTTAACCCCTATTAGGTTGTCTTAATATTATTGAAATTTACTGAAATTTTGTGAATAGGCATCATATTTTGTCGTTTACAATGTTTTCGAAGGGAAAACATTTTCAGCGGGAGTTTTCAGTGGGGGTTTGAGCCCCCGGGGAACCCTTTGATTAAAATTAAATATACGTAATAAATCAAATAGGCATGAGTCCCACACACGTGTCAAGTTTTATCAAGATCGGTTTGGTAGTTTTTGAGTTTTAGGTTCACAAACAAGTCTACAAACAAACGCACAAACAAATCCACAAACAAACAGACAGAAATTGCCATTTATGTATATAGATATATCGTTCGTTCATATCCCGTAACTTAACAGTTCGATAAAAAAAAAAAAAGAATTGTTAAATGAGTACCAGACTTGAAACAATAACTACTGGTGACGATATGGCCGACTAAATTTCCTTCAAACCAGTCCCCCAGCATGCCCATGATCTAATGGCTGTGAAGCCAATAAAAAATGAGAAATAGAAAATCTTACTTTGATGTGATCATACCCATTACATTTTATTGTTTTAAGTATATAGAAGATAATTTCTATATCTAAGGATTTTTCTTTAGTCAAATCTAAAAAGGAACACAAATTATTGTTTTGATCAAAATGTTGCGGGAAAGAGAACAGAGCGTT
>OZ024742.1:92441448-92458948 GCA_964016885.1 Eledone cirrhosa | reverse complement strand
CGTCATTCTATAGAGGGTTGATCCGCAGCAAGTGCGACGACGCGCTCGGTGAAACTCTAGGCGTAGAGGAAGATGAACTGGCCAGTCTGTTCGGTAGGACCTTCCGCCCGGGACCGATGGAGAACTTCCAAAAGTCCCTGGCCTGGCAGTGCTACCGAGGAGCTCTACCAGTTCGAGAACGACTATTATCGCGGGTGGGACCAATCCGGTTGACCACCGAGTCCATTGTCATGATCAAACCACCACCCCCTTCAAAAACGAAGGAGAGGCGGTTTTCCTTTGTGTGATAGCTATGGCGAAAGAGGTTGTATGGTGGACAAGGTTGAAAGGGCTGAGGTCAGACACCTTTCTCTCCAGCCAACAACTGATTCTTTTTTTCAAATACCACTTGGAAGAAGTATCAGGATGGAGAGAGAGGTGCTGAACCCCAGCAAGTTTTATGAAAGGTGGGTGAAAGTGGCGAGAATGGCCCGAGTGAATGGGCCTTCTCTCTATATCAGCCTGTAGGTTGAGGAAAAGGAGGAAGAGAGGAAAGGAGTACAAACTCTTCGTACTCCTGGAGATGAGGGCTGCACATTTTTTCGGGGGTATGTGTTACCCATATGAACTGTCTCCCTCTATTGGGGAAAATCGACTAATTTTTTAAATTGCATTTGTGATAACATTTTACACGTTTTTATTGTATGTAAACTTCACCCTTTGTATTTGTCCCCTTCTTTTGTGCCCCTGTGGCTAATAAAGAAACATATCTATCTATCTATCTATCTATCTATCTATCTATCTATCTATCTATCTATCTATCCAAGCAGATATGCACGGCCTTCCAGCAGCATTTTGCACAACTGTTCGAGCAAAGCGGTACATCGAGCGAGGTGATAGACTTCAGCTCCTACCTCGACGGCGTACCATGACTCTCGAGCACGGATGCAGAGAGCTGCGAAAGGCTGATCACAGCGGGCGAAATAGAAGATACCCTAGGCCGCTGCGGGAAACGCAAATCACCCGGTTTAGATGGTCTACCCTATGAGTTTTACATAGGCATGCCAGACTTGTTCTCTGGCGTCCTCGAAGCCGTCTACTGCAACTGGCAGCGGAACGGGAGGATTCACAGTTCTGTAGGCAGAGGCGTAGCAACGCTGATCAGGAAAGATGAGAACAAGGGGGGTGAGATAAGCAATTTCAGGCCCATAACACAGAGTTAAAGATTTTGGCCAAGGTGTTAGCAGCGAGGCTGGCGCTTGTCGTCGAGAACTTGGTAGGGGAAGCGCAAGCGAGTGCAATCCCGACCAGGTCCATACACGACAACCTCCATCATAGAGAGGGTAGGGTGTAAACCTGGCTTCGGTGGGGCTCTGATCAATTTAGATCAGTCTAAGGCATTTGATAGGGTCAACCATCAATACTTGGAAGCGGTTCTCAAGGCGGCCGGCTTCGGTCCCACCTTCAGAGGCTGGATCGCTGCCATGCACACCAACAACAACTGCTCGGCAGTCAAGGTGAATGGCTACCTATCGGAGCCATTCCAAATCATGCATTCCATCCGTCAGAGATGCCCGCTCGCCTCCATTCTGTATGTACTGACTCTCGACCCGTTACTGCGGAATTTGGAGCTGTTGCAGGGCATCCCGATCGAACTAGGACTGCGGAAATCAGCGTCGGCCTATGCCGACGACATAACCGTAATGGTGTCGAAAACCTCGGAAATCGGGGTAATCGGCAACCTATTACAGGAATACGAAACGTTGACAGGAACGAGACTAAACCGAAACAAGCCTGTCGGTTTGCAACTCGGCACATGGAGAGGCAAAACCATGCCTTCCGACAGTGTCGTTGGACGCTGGACGGAAGGACCGGTGAAATTGCTCGGGGTCTGGTTTGGTCCAGACCTCCAGGTGGACAAGAACTGGAACGAGGTCACGGCTCTCACCCAGAAGTGGGCTGAGTGCAAACTCTCCATGAAAGGTTGACCAGAGGTGGCGAACACTTAGATAGCATCCGTCATCTACTACCGCTTGACAGTCGTGCCTTGTTCTCGCGAATACCTCACCAAAATGGAACGCCTACTCTTCAAGTTCCTCTGGAAGAAACAGGCTCCATTGGTGAGGAGATCCATCTGCTGTCAACACCCTTCTAGGGGAGGGTTGGACATGCCGTGGCTGATGATGCGCAAACACGCGCTGAGGTAACGCCATCTCCAGATATTCCTCACCTGTGAACCGGTGTGGCTGTCGTTTGTGAGACAAGCTCTTCCACAACTCGTCTCACTAACAGAGCTGCAGTCCTGGGTCAAGCGAAGACTGAAAATGGGTGCTTGGCACCTCCGGTGCCTACAGGCGCTCAAAGCCCTCTACCAATGAAACGGCAATCAGCGGAGACTCCACTTCGACATTCTATAGGGGATTAGTGGAGGATAAGTGCGACGACGTTCTCGGGGAAACTCTAGGCATTGAGGAGGACCAACTGACCAGTCTGTTCGGGAGGACTTTCCGTCCATGGCCTATGGATAACTTCCAGAGATCTCTGGCCTGGCAGTGCTACCGAGGAGCTCTACCAGTTTGAGATAAGATCTACAGGCACGGACGCCCCGGCAGGGATCCTTCCAAGAAGACGCGTCCAAGATGCAAGCAGGACATTGAAACCGTCTTGCACGCAATTGTACACTTCCCGGGGGTAACCGACCTGTGGAACTACGCAGAACAACTGCTGTCACGTATGGGACAAATGCAGTTGACTGCCGAGTCCATAGTAAGGATCAAACCGCCAACTTCTTTCAAAAACGAAAGCGAGGCGGTTTTCCTCTGTACGGTGGCTATGGTGAAAGAGGTTATATGGTGGACGATATTGAGAGGACTGAGGACAGATACCTTTCTCTCCGGACAACAACTCATTCCCTTCTTTAGGTACCACTTTAGAAGGAGAATCAGAGTGGAGAAGGATGCACTGTAGCCCAGTAAAGGTGGGTGAATGTAGCAAAAATGGCCCTAGTGATTGGGCCTTCTCTGTATATAAACCTGTAGGTTGAAGATGAGAGCAAAAGGAAGAAGGGAGCACTTGCACAACACGCTCCTGGAGTTGAGGGTTGTTCTATCGACTGGGGTATTAAACAACCCATTTGTAACCCCCCCCCCTATTGGGGATTTCGATTTATAATTTGCTTGTTTTTATAATATTTTTTTACATGATTGTATGTAAAATCCTCGGCATGTATCTTTGTATTGTCCCCTTTTCTTGTGCGCCCTTGTGGCAAATAAATCTATCTATCTATCTATCTATCTATCTATCTATCTATCTATCTATCTATCTATCTATCTATCTATCTATCTGTCTGTCTCTCTAAAGTTTACACAATTTTTATGTAAAACCTCCGCCGTCACGACTTGTAATGTTCCATTTCTTGTGCGCCCTTGTGGCAAATAAAGAAACACACAGATACACACACACACATGCACACACATATATATATGTGTTAATCAATGTCTACTACAGGTCTAGCAACATTTGATACCCTCCACCGCAGTGAGTTGTGGCCACAGCTTAACTATGCCATTTTAATTAATTAATTTACTGATTAACAAATTAAAACAACGCCATTCATCAATATCAGCAGGAGTATCACCACAACCACCATCACTTCCACCAGCACCACCACAACCAGCACCATCACAACCACCAACACTTCCACCAGCACCACCAGCACCACCACAACCAGCACCACAACCAGCACCATCACAACCACCACCACTTCCACCAGCACCACCAGCACCACCACCACAACCATCACAACCACCACCACCACCACCACCACCACCACCACCACCACCACCACCACCACCACCACCACCACCACAACCACCACCACAACCAGCACCATCACAACCACCACCACTTCCACCAGCACCACCAGCACCACCACAACCAGCACCACCACAACCACCACCACTTCCACCAGCACCACCACAACCAGCACCACCACAACCACCACCACTTCCCCCAGCACCACCAGCACCACCACAACCAGCACAACAACCAGCACCATCACAACCACCACCACTTCCACCAGCACCACCAGCACCACCGCAACCAGCACCACCACAACCACCACCACTTCCACCAGCACCACCAACACCACCACAACCAGCACCATCACAACCACCACCACTTCCACCAGCACCACCAGCACCACCACAACCAGCACAACAACCAGCACCACCACAACCACCACCACTTCCACCAGCACCACCAGCACCACCACAACCACCACCACAACCAGCACCATCACAACCACCACCACCACCACCACCACCACCACCACCACCACCATCACCACCACAACCACCACCACAACCAGCACCATCACAACCACCACCACTTCCACCAGCACCACCAGTACCACCACAACCAACACCATCACAACCACCACCACTTCCCCCACTACCACAACTACCACCACTTCCATCAGCACTACCAACAGCACCACCACTGGTGTAGCAGCACCAACTGCAACAATAATAATGATTTCTAGTATAGGCACAAGGCCAGAAATTTTTTGTGGGGTGGGAGTCGATTAAATCGACCCAGTACGTTACTGGTGCTTTATTTATCGATCCCGTAAGGATGAAAGGCAAAGTTAACCTCGACAAGATTTGAACTTAGACCGTAAAGGGCCGCAACTCTATGCTTCAAAGCATGGCGTCTGACCCTCTACCGATACTGCCAAAATAATTATAATTGATGAAAGACTGTATTGACAAAAAAAAAAAACGTTCTTTGTTGATGATTGAAAGTTTGGTGATGGAGACCGAGATTGCAGACGTAATGGAGGGCTGGAAGAGATTGGAACAATTTTGCTGCCAGACTGTTAAACACTTGAAACTTGCCATCCAGTATTTAGGGGTAACAAAGAAATGTACTTTATTGTTCCGGATGGATAAGAGTACCTGTGTAATATATATTTCATTGTACTGTGTTGTTTGCTTTGTTGTTTCCTTTGACCTTCGCTTACACAAACACACACACACACAGATATATATATACAAACAAAAAGCACACACATAAACCCACACACTCAGGGCTATATATATATATATATATATGTGCATGTTATGTGTATATATATATATATATATAAACTTAGGAAAATTAACAAGTAGAGGACAGGTCAACGAACGAAAACAAGGCAAAACGAAAAACATTTTTTAAGGGGAATCTTTAATGAGTTTTTGAAGATGAAAATTCAAACTAAAGACACAGATCTCCTGGATCATCGGCTGTTGAGATGGACTTTGGTAGTTTCGACCCCTACCAACGGTACTGCTTGCACCCTTATGCATGTGTAGATATGTTTCTGTGTAGCCATATGATTATATACATATGTTTATTCCATCCGCCAATCCCTCCAACATTTCTCACTAACCCCTATACACCTATCTCCACATTCACCACCTGCCTTCCACTGACCAATTAAATTTCTATGGTTAAATGCCTATTTTCTATGGCTACACCCACTACTACCCTTAGTCACCGTCTTCTTCCACTGCCCACTGCCACCACCACCTTATCCTAATCACGCCTTCTCAATTAATACCTTCCCCCACACACCCCAAGTCTACCTTATTTATACTGTGTCTGCCATTGAAACGTTGGTTCTTGTCTGATGACCCTGTGATAAACAGGTGAAAACTCCAGAGTAGCAAGACTCATATTTTAGCCTTAACGAAACTGAATATATATATATATATATTGATTGATGTTTTTAGTATCAGAAGATCCCGTTAAGGGTGAAAGCAGCGATTCTTTGCTTAAACTTTAACCTCTTATTTTAATAAATATTTGCTCTAGCGTTCTTATATATATATAGTAATAATAATAAATGCCAAGATTAAACTCCAAAGGGGGCTCGATAAGGATAAATATATATCAAATATATAAGAACCCTAGGGCAAATATTTATTAAATTATATATTAAAATTTAAACAAAGAATCGTGGTTTTGTCTTTGCGTGTAATTATTCTCATCGCATCAACATAACGACGTTTTATTCGTTCATTGCCAGGAAACGTCTTCACGAACCAAAGTATCGTCTTCTTGTCTTCCTTCGGTTGCAACGTTTTTCGAAATATTTACTTCTGCGTTCACAGATTGATTTCTTTTAGTTTCAGAAGATCCCATTAAGGGTGAAAGCAGCGATTCTTTGCTTAAACTTTAATCTGTTATTTTAATATATATATATATATATATATATATATATATATATATATATATATATATATATATATATATATATATATATATATATATATATATATATATTATGAAATACTGTTGGATTCACGCTCACAATAATTTCTATACTTTCATTTATATATATATATATATGAAAATGTTCAAGACCCCGATAGCAGATCTCAAGCCGTTTCGACGGCTATTTCTGGACTACTCGGGGTCTTGAACATTTTCCTATTACCCACTCTACTACCCAAAGTATTGAGTACTCTGGTGCGTTATGGTCCACGTGGTTCCTTACCACACTTCCATATATATATATATATATATATATATATATATATATATATATATATATATATATATATATTTATTAAAATAACAGATTAAAGTTTAAGCAAAGAATCGCTGCTTTCACCATTAACGGGATCTTCTGAAACTAACAAAGTCAATCTGTGAACGCAGAAGTGAATATTTCAAAAAACGTTACAACCGGAGGAAGACAGGAAGACGATACTTTGGTTCGTGGAAACGTTCCCTGGCAACGTTCCCATATATTTGATATACATTTATCCTTATCGAGCCCTCTTTGAATTTTAGTCTTCAAATTTATTATTATTACTATATATATATATATATATATATATATATATATATATATATATATATATATATATATATATATATATATATATATATATATATATATATATATATATATATATATATATATATATATATATATATATATATATATGTACATATGATAGGGCTCGGCCATCGAAATATGTATAATGCTTTCGCGGAATTAAAATTCTAAAATAAATTTTCCAGTCCGGCGTTCTGTTGTTGTTTTCATGAATACCTTGGTCCGTCCCTGCACCAACCACTGGATACCACATCTACGATGGATGATTTGTATAACGTTGAATGTTTTAATTAATTTGATGAAGTTCTATCCATTAGTAAACAGCTTAACAACATAAATGATATATATACATATATATATATATATATGTATATATATATATATATATACATATATATATATATATATATATATATATATATATATATATATATATATATATATATATATATATATATATATACATATATATGTATATATATATATATGTATATATATATATATATATATATATATATATATATATATATATATATATATATATATATATATATATATATATATATATATATATATATACAAGTTAATATAAATTAATATATATGATGAAACACAAATACCAACATATAAGTGTTTGTATTGTAAAAGACTAAGTTAGCTAGATTGAAAAATACTAATTATAATAATACAGTTTGTCTGTCTCGATTTAAAATAATAAATCAATAAAAACAAACGATATTGGCAAATGGCCGTGGTACTTAGACAAATTTAAATTTCAAAATCAGACCTGTTCCGTAGATAAGTTTAAAATTCAAAATCCAAATAAGTTTCGAGATGGAAAAGTGAAACAATACCTCGTTCAGCTCTCTTCAGTAAGTACCCTGAGCAATTGGTATGCTTCACTTCAAAAAACGGCTGTTATTTCTAGCAGAACGAGTATGCGGCAGCTAGAAACTGGAAAACCATGTGCGTTAAACAGTCTTTTTAAATATTTTGAAGTGAAGCATACCAATTGTTCAGGGTACTTACTGAAGAGAGCTGAACACTATAAAGGGGTTTGAAAAACGCACCAGGTATGTATATATAAAAGATCTTTATAACATGTACAAAAAATGATGTTAACAAAGACTGCTTTCTCCAATCTGGACCATCAAAACATTTGTTATTAGGTTAAATTGCTCTTTCGTTAAAACATATACATAAGCGATAAAACTATGTTTTCAGCTTATTTGAGTTCTAGTATGAAGCGAGGAAGGTTGCGTAACCTTCAAAACGGTCATACAGCCAGAAACAGTACTGTCGGTCGCTTTCCACTTGCTTCAGCTGGATCAAGGTTGATGGTGTCAGTCATCACCTTTAGAATTCATAGCTAAAGGCTTTCAAATATTAATTTGTAAACATATCGTATATTATCCGATATACAACCTTTACATACAGGTATGTTTACAGATATGTTGGAGCGACCATCCTAATTATCTCTCTATATATATTTATATTTGCTACGAGGCTAACACAGATTTTTAATTGGTACAAAATAAAACAACACACGCACATAATAAAACAGAAGAATGTTTCCAGTAGAGAACATTTAAAAGAGTGAGTTTTTTGTTTGGTTGACTGGGTCGCTGGTTGGCTGGTTTGCTGGTTTGTTTGCTGGTTGGTTTGCTGGTTGGTTTGCTGATTGGTTGACTAGTTGGTTGGTTGGTTTGCTCACTGGTTGGCTGGCTGGTTTGCTGTCTGGATTGCTGGTTGGTTGGTCGACTAGTTTACCAGTTGGTTTGCTGGCTGGTTGGCTGGTTGGTGGGCTGGTTGGCTGGTTCGTTGGCTGGTTATTTGGTTGGTTGGTTGGCTGGCTAGTTGGCAGGTTGGTTTGCTGGTTGGTTGGCTGGTTGTTGGGTGGGCTGGCTGGTTGGATGGTTGTTGGTTGGCTGGTTGTTTGTTGGTGGACTGGCTAGTTTGCTGGTTGTTTGTTGGCTGGTTGGCTGGTTGGTTGGCTGGTTGTTTGGCTGGTTTGCTCACTGGTAGGCTGGCTGGTTGTTTGGCTGGTTGGTTTTCTGGTTGGTTGGCTGGTTGTGGGCTGGCTGTTGGCTGGTTGTTGGTTGGTTGTTTGGCTCTTTGGTTGGTTGGTTGGTCGGCTGGTTGTTTGTTGGTTGGTTGGCTGGTTGGTTGGCTGGCTGATTGGTTTGCGGGTTGGTTGGCTGGTTGGTTGGCTGGTTGGTTGGCTGGTTGGTTGGCTGGTTGGTTGGCTGGTTGTTTGACTGGTTGGTTGGTGGGCTGGATGGTTGGCTGGTATGTTGTTTGGCTGGATGGTTGGTTGGTTGGTTGGTCGGCTGGTTGTTTGTTGGTTGTTTCACTGGTTGGTTGGCTGGCTGGTTGGTGGGCTGGATTGTCGGCTGGTAGGTTGTTTGGCTGGTTGGTTGGCTGGTTGATTTGCTGGTTGGTTGGCTGGTTGGTTGGCTGGTTGGTTGGTTGGTTGGCGGGTTGGTTGGTGGGATGGATGGTTGGCTGGTAGGTTCTTTGGCTGGTTGGTTGGCTGGTTGATTTGCTGGTTGGTTGGCTGGTTGTTTGGCTGGTTGTTTGGCTGGTTGGTTGGCTGCTTGGTTGGCTGCTTGGTTGGCTGGTTGTTTGGCTGGTTGGTTGGCTGGTTGGTTGGCTGGTTGTTTGGCTGGTTGGTTTGCGGGTTGGTTGGCTGGTTTTGTTGGCTGGTTGGTTGGCTGGTTGGTTGGCTGGTTGGTTGGCTGCTTGGTTGGCTAGTTGTTTGGCTGGTTGGTTGGCTAATTGGTTTGCAGGTTGGTTGGCTGGTTGGTTTGCAGGTTGGTTGGCTGGTTAGTTGGTTGGCTGGTTGATTGGCTGGTTGTTTGGCTGGTTGGTTGGCTGGTTGGTTGGCTGGTTGTTTGGCTGGTTGGTTGGCTGGTTTTCAGGTTTGTTGGTTGGTTGGTTGGTTGCTGGTTGGCTGGTTGGCTGGTTGGTTGGCTGGTTGGTTGGCTAGTTGGTTGGCTGGTTGGTTGGCTGGCTGGTTGGCTGGTTGGTTGGCTGCTTGGTTGGCTAGTTGTTTGGCTGGTTGGTTGGCTAATTGGTTTGCAGGTTGGTTGGCTGGTTGGTTTGCAGGTTGGTTGGCTGGTTAGTTGGTTGGCTGGTTGATTGGCTGGTTATTTGGCTGGTTGGTTGGCTGGTTGGTTGGCTGGTTGTTTGGCTGGTTGGTTGGCTTGTTTTCAGGTTGGTTGGTTGGTTGGTTGGTTGCTGGTTGGCTGGTTGGCTGGTTGGTTGGCTGGTTGGTTGGCTGGTTGGTTGGCTGGTTGGTTGGCTGGTTGGTTGGCTGGTTGGTTGGCTGCTTGGTTGGCTGGTTGGTTGGCTGGTTGGTTGGCTGCTTGGTTGGCTGGTTGGTTGGCTGCTTGGTTGGCTGGTTGTTTGGCTGGTTGTTTGGCTGGTTGGTTAGCTGGTTGGTTGGCTGGTTGGTTGGCTGGTTGGTTGGCTGGTTGGTTGGCTGCTTGGTTGGCTGGTTGGTTGGCTACTTGGTTGGCTGGTTGTTTGGCTGGTTGGTTGGCTAATTGGTTTGCAGGTTGGTTGGCTGATCGGTTTGCAGGTTGGTTGGCTGGTTGGTTTGCTGGTTGGTTGGATGGTTGGTTGGCTGGTTGGCTGGTTGGTTGGCTGGTTGGCTGGTTGGCTGGTTGGCTGGTTGGTTGTTTGTTTGTTGGGTGTTGGAGAAACCCTTCAAAACTTTCTAGCGAGGGAGTGGAAAATATGTTGCTACAAATGTAAGGAATGTCATTCTAAGACATACGGTGTTGCTTTGGGCAAGTTTGTGTTTATGTTGATGGTGTTGGTGGGGATGTTGTAGGTGATGTTGTTGTTGTTGGTGATGTTGTAGGTGATGTTGTTGTTGTTGATGATGCTGTAGGTGATGTTGTTGTTGTTGGTGATGTTGTTATTAGATGTGTTGGTGGTAATGGTACAGGAGTGGTTGGAAGTACATGTCATTAACTACTTTTTTCTAATTGCAGACAGGTGTAGTTACACACACACACACACACACACACACAGAGGTATGCGTATATATGTATATTTATTCGACGTACAATAGTATGTCCATTCAGATATCTGCATACATAAATTCATATATGTATCCGCACGCAAACACATATTACACACACACATATAGATTAGTATGTGTGTGTGTTTGTGTGTATATCTCACTTCTATCTCTCTTTATATATATATATATATATGTACATACATACACTCACAGATATATATATATATATATATGTATATATACATATGTGTGCGTGTGTGTGTGTGTACCTACACATATATGTGCATATACATACGTTCGTGTATATTTGTACCAGTGTAAATGTATGTATGTATTTATGGAGTTAGAGTACACCTTCTTCATGGTAACTGTTGCACACACACACACACACACACACACACACACACACACACACACACACACACACACACACACACACACACACACACACACACACACACACACACACACACACACACATATATATTCATTTCCCTCATGCCATAATTTCACCTTCAAACTAACGTTACTATTCATATACATCAGGTGATCAACACATAACTATCTTTCTCTGTTTTTATCTCTCACACCCATTTAATTTATCTATCTATCTATCTATCTATCTATCTATCTATCTATCTATCTATCTATCTATCTATCTATCTATCTATCTATCTATCTCAACTGATTCTTTTTTTCAAATACCACTTTGGAAGAAGAATCAGGATGGAGAGAGAGGTGCTGTACCCCAGCAAGTTTTATGAAAGGTGGGTGAAAGTGGCGAGAATGGCCCGAGTGAATGGGCCTTTTCTCTATATCAGCCTGTAGGTTGAGGAAAAAGAGGAAGAGAGGAAAGGGGTACAAACTCTTCGTACGCTTGGAGATGAGGGTTGCACATTTTTTCGGGGGCATGTGTTACCCATATAAACTGTCTCCCCCTATTGGGGAAAATCGACTAATTTTTTAAATTGCAATTGTGATAGTATTTTACACGTTTTTATTGTATGTAAACTTCCCTCTTTGTATTTGTCCCCTTCTTTTGTGCCCCTGTGGCTAATAAAGAAACATATCTATCTATCTATCTATCTATCTCTCTCTCTCTATATATATATAGATAGATATAGATATATGTTTATCTATCTGTCTATCTATCTATCTAACCGCCAATTTCTTTCAAACACGAAAGAGAGGCCGTTTTCCTCTGTACAGTGGCTATGGTGAAAGAGGTTATATGGTGGACGAGATTGAGAGGACTGAGGACAGATACCTTTCTCTCCGGACAACACCTCATTGCCTTCTTTAGGTACCACTTTAAAAGGAGAATCAGATTGCAGAGAGAGACACTGCACCCCAGTAAATTTACTGAAAGGTGGGTGAATGTAGCAAAAATGGCCCGAGTGATTGGGCCTTCTCTGTATATAAACCTGTAGGTTGAAGATGAGAGCAAAAGGAAGAAAGGAGCACTTGCACAAAACGCTCCTGGAGTTGAGGATTGTTCTATCGACGGGGTATTAAACAACCCATTTGTAACACCTCCCCCCTATTGGCGATTTCAATTGTTGAATTTGCTTGTTTTAATAATATTTTTTTACACGATTGTATGTAAAATCCCCAGCATGTGTCTTTGTATTGTCCCCTTTTCTTGTGCGCCCTTGTGGCAAATAAAGAAATCTATCTATCTATCTATCTATCTATCTATCTATGCAAACGCAAATCCCCGGGTCTCGATGGTCTTCCATACGAACTATATCTAGCTATGCCGGACTTGTTCCCCGATCTCCTCAAGGCGGTCTACTGCAACTGGCAACAGAACGGGAGAATTCCCTGTGCTGTGACCAAGGGTGTAGTCACGCTAGTGAGGAAGGACGAGAACAAGGGGGACGATATAAATAATTTCAGGCCCATAACTCTGCTAAATACAGAGTTACAGATTTTGGCCAATATGCTAGCAAAGAGGTTGGCGCTTGTCGTGGGCAACCTGGTGGGAGATGCGCAGACATGTGCTATCCCGTCCAGGTCCATCCACGACAACCTCCACCTCATGTGATACATCATAGAGAGAGTTGGGAACGAACCCGGCTTTGGTGGGGCCCTGATCAACTTGGATCAATCTAAGGCGTTCGATAGGGTCGACCATGGTTACCTGGATGCGGTGCTAGCGGCGGCAGGCATCGGACCCGTTTTCAGGGGCTGGATCACTGCCATGCACAGCAGCCGCATCTGCTCTAGGGTCAAGGTGAACGGCTACCTCTGGGAGCCGTTCGAAATCGCGCGGTCCATCCGACAAGGGTGCCCTCTCTCCTCCCTTCTGTATGTAATGACTCTAGAGCCACTGCTGCGGAAGTTGGAGTTGTTGCAGGGCATCCCGTTGGAACCGGGATTGCGGAAAGCAGTGTCGGCCTACGCCGATGACGTAACAGAAATGGTGCCGACGGCCTCAGAAATCGGGGCGATCGGCACCTTACTGGAGGAGTACGAAAAGTTTACAGGGGCTAAGCTGAACCGGGACAAGTCGATCGGTCTGCAACTCGGCACGTGGAGGGGCAGATCGATGCCCTCCGATGGCGTCGTCGGGCGCTGGACGGAGGGCCCGGTGAAGTTGCTGGAGGTTTGGTTCGGACCAGGCCTCCAGGTGGAGAAGAACTGGGGTGGGGTAACGAACAGGGTGTTTGCACTGACCCAGAAGTGGGCCGAGTGCAAACTGTCCCTGAAAGGTCGGGCGGAGGTGGCAAACACTTATATAGCGTCCCTCATCTACTACCGCATGACCGTCGTGCCTTGCCCAGGGAAACGCTCGCCAAAATGGAGCACGCACTCTTCCAATTCCTTTGGAAGAAGCGGGCTCCTATGGTGAGGAGATCCATCTGCTGTCAACACCCTTCGAAAGGAGGGCTGGGGATGCCGTGGCTAATGATACGTAAACACGCATTAAGGCTACGGCACCTCCAGGCATTCCTCACCGGTCAACCGGTGTGGGCCCCGTTTGTGAGGCGAGCCTTTCCCAGACTCGTCTCGCTCACCGAGCTGCAATCCTGGGTCAAGCAAAGACCGAGAAAACTGGGCGCCTGGCACACCGAGTGTGCCCAGGCGCTCACGGCTCTCTGGCAGGCGGACCCGGCTGTCAGTGGAGAATCCAGCTCGCTATTCTATAGAGGGATGGTGGTTAGCAGGTGCGACGACGCCCTCGGAGAAGCCCTAGGCATGGAGGAAGACGAACTGGCAAACCTGTTCGGTATGACATTCAGCCCGGCACCCATGGATAACTTCCAGAGGTCCCTGGCCTGGAAGTGCTACCGAGGGGCTCTGCCCGTTCGAGAAAGGCTCTACAGACACGGGCGCCCGAGTAGGGGCCCCTCGAAAAAGATCTGTCCCAGATGCGTGCGCAACGAGGAAACCGTTACACACGCATTGGTACACTGCATTGGTACACTGCTCGGGCATTGCCGATCTGTGGGGCTATGTCGAACAACTGCTGCCAAGGGTGGGACCGATCCGGTTGACCACCGAGTCTATTGTAACGATCAAGCCGCCTCCACTCTTCAAAAGCGAAGAAGAGGCGGTGTTTCTGTGTGTAATAGCCATGGCGAAAGAGGTTGTATGGTGGACGCGTCTGAAAGGACTGAGGTCAGGCACCTTTCTCACTGACCAACAACTGGTCCGTTTATTCCGATATCATTTCGGAAGAAGGATCAGGATGGAGAGAGAGGTGCTGCACCCCAGCCGTTTTTATGAAAGATGGGTGAAAGTGGCGAGAATGGCCCGTGTGAATAGGCCTTCACTCTACATCAGACTATAGGTGAGGAAGATGAAAGATCAAGGGAGAATCCCCTCTCTGTGCTCCTGAGGAGAAGGGTTGCACACTTTTTTCGGGGGTGTATGCGACCCCCCAAGGCGCCTCCTCCCTATTGAGGATTTTGTTATTAAATTTATTTTTGTTATATTTTATATTTTATTTTTTATATCTTGTTATTGCCTCCTCCTTAGTGAGGACGCCTTTTTATGTAAACTCCCCCCATTGTACTTGTCCCACTTTTTGATGCCCTGGTGGCAAATAAAAAGAAAGTTATCTATCTATCTATCTATCTATCTATCTATCTATCTATCTATCTATCTATCTATCTATCTATCTATCTATCTATCTATCTATCTGGAACCGGGACTGCGGAAAGCGGCGTCGGCCTACGCCGACGACGGTACAGTAATGGTGTCGAGCGCCTCGCAAATCGAGGAAGTCGGCACCTTACTGAAGGAATACGAAAGTTTCACAGGAGCGAAGCTGAACCGGGACAAGTCCATCGGTTTGCAACTCGGATCGTGGAAAGGCAAACCGATGCCTTCCGATGGCGTCGTCGGACGCTGGACGGAAGGACCAGTAAAGCTGCTCGGGGTCTGGTTTGGTCCGGACCTCCAGGTGGAGAAGAACTGGAACGAAGTGACGGCCAAGGTGTTTGCACTCACCCAGAAGTGGGCCGAGTGCAAACTATCCTTGAAAGGTCGAGCGGAGGTGGCGAACACTTTTATAGCGTCCGCCATCTACTACCGCTTGACCGTCGTGCATTGTCCAGCCAAAACGCTCACCAAAATGGAGCGCGCGCTCTTCCAATTCCTTTGGAAGAAACATGCTCCTTTGGTGAGAAGATCCATCTGCTGCCAACACATTTCTAACGGAGGGCTGGGGATACCGTGGTTGACGATGCGCAAATACGCGCTCAGGCTGCGGCATCTCTACGTATTCCTCACCGGACAACCGGTGTGGGCCCCGTTCGTGAGGCGAGCCTTCCCACGACTCGTCTCGCTGACCGAGCTGCAGTCCTGGGTCAAGCAAAGACCGAGGAAAATGGGCGACTGGCACATCGAATGTGCTCAGGCGCTCACAGCCCGCTAGCAGACGGACCCGGCGATCAGTGGAGACTCCATTTCGTCATTCTATAGAGGGTTGATCCGCAGCAAGTGCGACGACGCGCTCAGTGAAGCTCTAGGCGTAGAGGAAGATGAAGTGGCCAGTCTGTTCGGTAGGATCTCCCGCGCGGGACCGATGGACAACTTCCAAAAGTCACTGGCCTGGCAGTGCTACCGAGGAGCTCTACCAGTTCGAGACAAGCTCTACAGACATGGACGCCCGGGCAGAAACCCTGCAAAAAAGATCTGTCCGAGGTGCGTGCGAGACGAAGAAACCGTCGCGCACGCATTCATACACTGCCCGGGCGTCACTGACCTGTGGGGCTATGTAGAACGACTATTGTCGCGGGTGGGACCAATCCGGTTGACCATCGAGTCCATTGTCATGATCAAACCACCACCCTGCTTCAAAAACGAAGGAGAAGCGGTTTTCCTTTGTGTGATAGCTATGGCGAAAGAGGTTGTATGGTGGACAAGGTTGAAAGGGCTGAGGTCAGACACCTTTCTCTTCGGCCAACAACTGATTCTTTTTTTCAAATACCACTTGGAAGAAGTATCAGGATGGAGAGAGAGGTGCTGTACCCCAGCAAGTTTTATGAAAGGTGGGTGAAAGTGGCGAGAATGGCCCGAGTGAATGGGCTTTCTCTCTATATCAGCCTGTAGGTTGAGGAAAAGGAGGAGGAGAGGAAAGGAGTACAAACTCTTCGTACTCCTGGAGATGAGGGTTGCACATTTTTTCGGGGGTATGTGTTACCCATATGAACTGTCTCCCTCTATTGGGGAAAATCGACTAATTTTTTAAATTGCATTTGTGATAACATTTTACACGTTTTTATTGTATGTAAACTTCACCCTTTGTATTTGTCCCCTTCTTTTGTGCCCCTGTGGCTAATAAAGAAATATATCTATCTATCTATCTATCAATCTTCCACCAAATCCATCCTATTAATTTTTAAAATACATTCCACTAAAGTTGTATTTTCAAATCTGATCAGATGTCTAGTACGTAAATAATTGTTTCTACTTTAGGCACAAGGCCAACAGTTACCAGTGCATTACTGGTACTTTATTTTATCGACCCCGTAAGGATGAAAGGCAAAGTCAACCCCGGCGGGATTTGAACTCAGATCGTAAAGGGACGTAACTATGCTGGAAAGCATGACGTTAAACCCTCAATCTTACCTCTTTTGCATCCATTTGCTCATTATTCCCAACTGCTCTATTAACATTTCATTTCCTAGCTACAACGTCATACCTCTGAAGATGGCTACATGTTTATTCGAAAACTTCTAATTTTCGTTTATTTTCCAGTCATCTTCATCTATTTTTGTTTGTTGTCGCCTTCTGTCTCCACCCCCTTCCCTATAATATTCAGGTATTTGTTTGAAGCGAGTTGATATTCATGCATTTTCGGTGACTATAGCTTAACTTGTAGGCCTACCGTACACTCTCACAGTGTCCTTAATTCACATTAATAGTACTGGCAAGCGCCCTTAGTCACCCTTCTATAGCCTAGATTCTTTCTTTCTGTTACTACATGATGAGCAGAACATTATTCAATATGTATGTTGTTAAAAAAGGCGGTGAAATGGCGGAGTAGTTAGAACTTTAGATAGAATGCTTTGCAGTTTTCGTTTCGAGTTTTCTCTGGGTTCAAATCCTGCCGAGGTCAACTTTGCCTTTCATCCATTCAAGGT
>OZ024742.1:92346448-92436448 GCA_964016885.1 Eledone cirrhosa | reverse complement strand
TAGTCTTGCTAGACTATTATCAGAGAAAAGTTGTCGATTAATCACAGTGAGGTTATGAGCTTACAGCGATTTATAGTGTACACAACCTAAGACAGAGCTAAACTGGTTTGAACTTCATAACCGCTGACATCGTCCTGAACTATACATTTACTGCTGCCAATATTTAGCATTTTGAAGATATCTAAAAATAACAATAAACGAATTATGGGGGCAAAATTGCTCGACGTAAAGTGATTCAACGGCAATACGAGCTAATGCTAGAGTTTAGTCTCTTTTTGGGAGTATTTCACCATATACTATATTACATTGTACTACATACACCATAGTAAATGCAAATGTATCTCCGTCGGTTTCTGTACAAGATGAGGTAGTCACAGTTGAAACGCCTTTGGTGGTAGGTCTGTTCGATCTGGAACAAGAACAACAGCAATAGCAGCAGCAACACAAAAAACAACAACACTATAGCAGACTTCATTCTAATAAGTTATACTTCACAAATAAACTTTATTATTACGCTAGAGTTTGTACTTGTTCATTAATGCACTACACGCATTAATGCAATACATAAATTAATGTACTTGTTTATTAATGCACTACACGCATTAATGCAATACATAAATTAATGTACTTGTTTATTAATGCACTACACGCATTAATGCAATACATAAATTAATGTACTTGTTTATTAATGGACTACACGCATTAATGCAATACATAAATTAATGTATTTGTTTATTAATGCACTACAATATATGAGCTAACCAGGAAGGCTTTGTGTCAAAGAACCTTTTTAGTGCCTGTGATGGATTGTAAATGCACAATAGCTTGTAGAGGACTCATCTTTGCTGAGAAAACTAACGACTCTTTAATTTTACAATTATACAGGTATACACGCAATATCACAAAGAAGCATTAATTAAAAATTCTTCGATACATTAATTAACCTGATAAGTATAATTCATTCAATATCCTTATGAGGTATTGATTGAGTTTTATATTAAATTGCTGTTTGGGACTTAAGACTTAAACATTTTTATTAGTTTTTAGAGAACTTCGTCAACAGACGGTTTCAAAATTTAATGCGAGGGAAATATTTCTTGCAGGCGACATGTACTTCATCCTTGTTCTAGATATTCGCTAGACTTACTAGAAACGAACAGCAGCAACTAAATATCCCAGAAATTACATCTTAAATCATAAATAAGAAAGGATGCATTTGGTAATGTAGCCTGAGGTTGTTCGCAAGTGGAACGCATTTGATTATATCAACACCAATATCGACACACATAATAATACCTATAACAACATCCAACGTTCTAAACATTTCACTAACCCCCCTCCCTTCAAGGATGATAAGCAAATTTAACATTGGAAGAATTTGAACTCAGAATGCATCGTACCGGAATAAATAACGGAAGGCGTTTTTCCGACGCTCTAACGAATATACCAATTAGACCTTGATCAACAGCTAGATGATAGCAATAACAACAGCAATAACAACAGCAACAACAAAAAAAACATCAACAACAACAACAAAATATCAATAAGACTCAAGCTACCTATAAAGCAGATGCAATAGTCATTCAAAGGAGCCATTTGATAATTGCTCGACTTATTGAAAATAGAAGCCAAAACCCTTATAATACATTGCTGTTGTAAAAAACCCAAAACAAAAAACAAACAGAGGGCTTCATTTGGTAAAGTAGTCTTGGAAATACTATGTTTGATTAAAATCTCAATCGGAGTTGGACCAGAAGCTAAACAACATTTTAATACCAACAGGAACATCATTGTTAAAAAAAAAACAGCAACAGCAACAGAAGTAACAAAAACAGCGACAAGAAAGCAACAGACACAGTTACATAAGGACCAACAATAACAACAATTCTACTTTAGGCAAAGTTGTGGATTGGCAGAGTGGTATGAGGACCGGATCAGATGCTTTGGTACTGGGTCGATATTTCCTCTCTGTCTCTCTCTTCGTTTTGCTTTCTTCTCCGGATGAAATGGGCTATATTCCGACATGGAGAGGAATAAGCTCCATCAGGTTTAAAATATCCAAGACACACTGTGTGTCAGAAAGGCACCCCTACGACTTAAGGAGTTAAGGGCCATTTACCTCCTTGTTCTTTTACTTTCGGCACATGGCCAGCGAATTGTGGGAAGGGAAAGTCGATTATATCAACCTCAAAGGATGAAAACAAAAGTAGACTTCGCTGGGATTTGAATTCGCAAAGTAATAAGCTGTAAGTAAATACTGCAAAGCGTTTTACCCAACGAAGAACAAGAACAAAAGGAGGAGAAGAATAACAACAACAAAGGCAGTTAAGTGGACATCCCCGAAAAATGTAGGGCAACAGAACGTTGATAAAACATCCAATTAAGATGGGCATCCGGGGATTAGGGAGAAGAAAAGAAAAAGAAAGAAAAAAGATGAGGACGACGACGACGACGACGACGACGAAGAAGAAGAAGAAGAAGAAGAAGAAGAAGAAGAAGAAGAAGAAGAAGAAGAAGAAGAAGAAGAAGAAGAAGAAAAAGAAAAAGAAAAAGAAGAAGAAGAAGAAGAAGAAGAAGAAGAAGAAGAAGAAGAAGAAGAAAGAGAGATATGAGAGGGAGGAGATAATCCTTATTAAAGCAGCTGATGATGAGACCAATGTTATTTGACATCCTATCTTTCAACTGTGTATAATTAAGATGGAAGACCACTTCAACAACATGGTTAATGTATTAATGTATTAATGTATTAGAGTATATCATAGGAAATTCCCCTCTTACACACACACACATACTCACTGACATACTATATATATATATATATATATATATATATATATATATATATATATATATATATATATATATATAATTAATACAATAACAGAGATAGTTTAAAGCTAAACTCTGACTGGTAACCATCTCACTCAACAAACATTAGGTTATATTGAAATGTAAACCCAATTTAAGTGTTTGGGGTGCTAACAATATGTATAATGTGGAAAAACCAGTTGTATTATTTTATGAGATATAATTATATATATATATATAAGAATTAAAATACTAGAGTGCGTTGGAGTAAAACACACTCGTCGTATTATAGAAATGACAGTATAGGATATAGCTCAATGTAATACAACAGAGCCGAAAAATTATAAAAATAGACAAAGAAGCCTTCAATACATCAAAAGTCTTTATTAGCCTACAATGTTTCGTCCCATTAATAAGGACTCATCAGGGCAATTAAACAGACAAGAAGCATTAACGGCCAGAACAATCCAAAACTCAGAAGAATAGGGAATTCATATCCATGAAAGCTTATGAGAGATATGAAGGAAAAGCATGCTAAAGCTAAAAGTGTGCAGTTACAAATATAGACTATAGGGCAAGAAAGTGAGTAAAATGTCAAACCAACGTTGAAATTACAGTATAATACAAATATATTAAATACAACATGGTAATATAATATGAGAATTACAATACAATATAATGGGTAATAAGAAATATAAAGCTTAATATATGTATATATATATATATCCATATATAGACACATTTACACAAACACATACTAACACTTAATAAGTATAAATATACTCTTTATAATATAAAAATCACCCTGACGGTGCGCCTAAACTATACAAAAAATAAACTATACAAAAAATAAGCTATACAAGAAATAATATAATAATATACTGACATCAAAAATATACAAAACTACATCATACATATCACTTAATGTCAACAAGTTGTATATAAAGTTTTACACAGGGCAAGAAAAAATGTCATAATAAAACTGGAGTATGTTGAAAAATATATATATACATAAATACATAAAGTATTGATAATAAGTATATAGGGGTATATGCAGTTTACATTCATAAAATATTACAAAATATTACAAAATATAACAAAACAGTACCTTAAATATCAGAAAGAAGTGAAACTATGGCGGATAGGAAGGATCATAAAAGTAAAAATGAATATATAATATAATATAATTAAAAGGAGTATAAAAGTAGAATTTATATATAATATAATAAAAAGGGGCGAATATGAAGTGTGGAAAGGAGGAGGTTCATTAGTTTTAGATGTAGGAGACTCAAAATTAAACTATTCAATAAGATACAAACTTACAAGGCGATAATATTGAGTAAAAATGTAATAATGTTTAAGATGATAGATGTGGTAAGGTAGCTAATACGACTATGAAAACTAAAATTCGAAAATCGAAACAACCGTAGAAAATTAATAATAATGGTAATAAAAATGAGCTAAAACCAAAGAGATAGGGAAATATAGCAGCTAATGAATACGGTTTAAACTACCGGAACTTTTAGGTCTATAATAGAAGAAAGAATTAGAAATGGCATGCGGACAGGAAGAAAATATCTCAGATTTTCTATTAAGCAATATGCTCCTAGAGAAAATTATAGAATGGGTCTCTAGCATACAAAGATTACAGAATTTAGTGTGTTGATAGGTGATTAGAGTGTGCTACTATTCGCCAATTTAGGCTATATGGTATACCAGCCCCTTTTAAATCCCAGATATGGTGTGCCAAAGAAGTAGAGTTCTTAAACTTGATATGCTTAAAATTAGAAATATGTGAATTAAACCTAGTTTTAAAAGTATTAGATGTGGAGCCTATATAAGTGCTACAAGAAGAATTAGTCTTAACTTCACAAGCATAAACAATGTTCCTAGAGAGGCAGTGACCATTTAAAGGGCAGTTATTACTTACTCTACAGTTACACTTCCGGGTACTAGTGACTAGCTGATTACGCGATGCATTATTCCTAGGGTTATTATAAGATAAGATCTGCTCGGGCAGTAAGTTATCAATAGAGCTATCTAGATTAGCAGTAGGCAAAGAGGAGTAGCTATCCCTAATTTTCCTATTGTTAGTGCTAGCTAGATGAGAATTAATGTTAGGGGTGGTAGAGAAGGAGAGTTTAATTACGTTTTTATTAAATATACCATGATATTTATTAGTAGGAGGGAAATTTTTCTCTAAGATAGAAAAGAAAGACCTAGGGATATTAGTTAATACTTCATGATCAAAAGGCGGGGTACAGTAAGTATTGAGTCTCCTCCTATTCCTACCTTTACTATCTCTACCGTAATCTGGTATCCTATTAATAGGATCAGGGTTAATATGAGGATCAGTAGAATTAACACTATTAGAAGCAGTTAAAACATTACCACTGGGTGAACGTTCAGAGCGCCTATCCTGCTCCCTAGAACTGATCTCGATATGCGTACCATTAGACTCACTAATTCGACTACTATATCGGTAGCTAAACTTAGGGTTCGGTTTGGATATATCTATAATATTTCTATGATTCCTATGTTTTCTACTCCCATTCAAGGCCATATTATGGGATATTACGTTATTATGGGTAATCAGAGTCAATTCAAGGTTGTCTTTGAAAATACATTATAAGGAGGACAACCTTGAATTGACTCTGCCAGTCTGCTTTTATATTTTTATATTATTATATTATTTATTATTATAATATTAACATTTATATATCATATTATTTCTATGTAATGGAATTATACGTATTAATATATGTCTGATATTTAAGGTACTGTTTTGTTATATTTTGTAATATTTTGTAATATTTTATGAATGTAAACTGCATATACCCCTATATACTTATTATCAATACTTTATGTATTTATGTATATATATATTTTTCAACATACTCCAGTTTTATTATGATATTTTTTCTTGCCCTGTGTAAAACTTTATATACAACTTGTTGACATTAAGTGATATGTATGATGTAGTTTTGTATATTTTTGATGTCAGTACATGTTTATATTATTTCTTGTATAGCTTATTTTTTGTATAGTTTATTTTTTGTATAGTTTAGGCGCACCGTCATGGTGATTTTTATATTATAAAGAGTATATTTATACTTATTAAGTGTTAGTATGTGTTTGTGTAAATGTGTATATATATGGATATATATATATACATATATTAAGCTTTATATTTCTTATTACCCATTATATTGTATTGTAATTCTCATATTCTCTTGTTGTATTTAATGTATTTGTATTATACTGTAATTTCAACGTTGGTTTGACATTTTACTCACTTTCTTGCCCTATAGTCTATATTTGTAACCGCACACTTTTAGCTTTAGCATGCTTTTCCTTCATATCTCTCATAAGCTTTCATGGATATGAATTCCCTATTCTTCTGAGTTTTGGCTTGTTCTGGCCGTTAATGCTTCTTGTCTGTTTAATTGCCCTGATGAGTTCTTATTAATGGGACGAAACATTGTAGGCTAATAAAGACTTTTGATGTATTGAAGGCTTCTTTGTCTATTTTTATAATATATATATATATATATATATATATATATATATATATATATATATATATATATATATATATATATATATTATGTACACATACACACACATATATGATTTCATACGAATGAATCAGTTCTAGTGTTGTAGAAGCCAATTCTATATTAAATAATTATTTCCTACTTTTGGCACAAGGCCAGCAATTACCAAGTGTATTACTGGTACTTTATTTTATCGATTCCGTAAGGATGAAAGGCAAAGTTAACCTCGGCGGGATTTGAACACAGGATGGAAAGGGCCGTAACTCTATGCGTCAAAGCATGGCGTCCGGATGTTTACACTCTACTAATGTTTTGAGTACCTTTTTTAAATCGGTTATCGGTTATCACCGATTTTACTCAGGATCTACACACACTCACACTCACACATACATAGATACACACACATGTGTGTGCCAGCGGGCCCGAAGGAAAACGCCTGATGTAGCGAGGGAAATGGCCTTGAAACGCTTGTTAAACACACACACACACACACACACACACACACACACATATATATATATATATATGTTTATATATATATATGCACAAACCCGGACATATGCCTACTCACTCGAAAGCACACACACACACACACACATACACTCTCACCCCCCCCCACACACATCTCCCTCTCAATTCACATAATGAGAGATTAACTATCTTCTTGTAATTGAACCTCTTATCTCCCCTTTCACTCTCCATACACCAACATACATATATCTACATAATATACACATACATACATCTACATAATATACACATACATACATATATCTACATAATATACACATACATACATCTACATAATATACACATACATACATACATCTACATAATATACACATACATACATACATCTACATAATATACACGTACATACATATATCTACATAATATACACATACATACATATATATACATAATATACACATACATACATACATCTACATAATATACACGTACATACATATATCTACATAATATACACATACATACATATATATACATAATATACACATACATACATACATCTACATAATATACACATACATACATCTACATAACACACATACATCTACATAATATACACATACATCTACATAACACACATACATACATCTACATAACATACACATACATACATCTACATAACACATACATACATCTACATAACACATATACATACATCTACATAACACATACATACATCTACATAACACACATACATACATACATTTACATAACACACATACATACATATATCTACATAACATACATACATACATATATCTATATAACATACACATACATACATCTACATAATATGCACATGCATACATCTACATAATATACACATACATACATCTACATAACACATACATACATGTACACAACCTACACACACATACATGTACATAACACACATACATACATGTACACAACCTACACAAACACATAAACAGTCTCACCCTACACTTCCTCAACATCTACATACAGACGTTCATAACACTCATACACACCACACACACATAAGACATATACACATTTTCCACACACACACACACATACTTTCCACATGTATATACACTCTCGATACATACACATACACACCACACACACATAAGACATATACACATTCTCCACACACACACACATACTCTCCACATGTATATACACTCTCGATACATACACATACATACCACACACACATAAGACATATACACATTCTCCACACACACACACATACTCTCCACATGTATATACACTCTCGATACATACACATACACACCACACACACATAAGACATATACACATTCTCCACACACACACACACATACTCTCCACATGTATATACACTCTCGATACATACACATACACACCACACACACACATAAGACATATACACATTCTCCACACACACACACACATACACTCCATACACACACATACACACAAACACACACACAAACACACACACACACACACACACACACACACACACACACACACACACACACACACACACATGCAAACACACATACTCTCCACATGTATATACACTCTCGATACATACACATACACACCACACACCCATAAGACATATACACATTCTCCACACACACACACACTTACACTCCATACACACACATACTCTCCACATGTATATACACTCTCGATACATACACATACACACCACACACATATAAGACATATACACATTCTCCACACACACACACACACACATACACTCCATACATACACATATCCACTCCATACACACACACATATCCACTCCATACACACACATATCCACTCCGTACATACACATATATACCTCATGCACACACATATGCACTCCGTACATACACATATACACTACATACATACACATATACACTTCACACGTACACATATACACTTCATATGCACAGATATACACTACATATACACATATATACACTTCATACACACACATATACACTCATACACACATATATAGACTTCATACATACACATATACACTCATACACACATATATAGACTTCATACATACACATATACACTCAGAAACACATATATATACTTCATACATACACATATACACTTCATACACACACATATACACTCATACACTCATATATTGACTTCATACACACATATACACTTTATACACACATATACACTCATACACCCATATATAGACTTCATACATGCACATATACACTCATACACACATACATTGAATTCATACACACATATACACTCATACACCCATATATAGACTTCATACATACACATATACACTCATACACACACATATACACTTCATACACACATATACACTCATACACCCATATATAGACTTCATACATACACATATACACTCATACACACATACATTGACTTCATACACACATATACACTTCATACACACATATACACTCATACACCCATATATAGACTTCATACATACACATATACACTCATACACACATACATTGACTTCATACACTTCATACACACATATACACTACATACACAAAATTAACCGCCAAATATAAAAATTAATTACACGACGACAGGGCTTACCTCCCCTTCCACCTTCCACACATCACCAGGCTCCAATATTCGACTAAATACTGGTTAATGAGACAGCCGGTTACTGATTAACAAATGAGATAATCTGTTATTTGTTGTTAGTGTTCAGTAAGACAGACAAGGAGGGATATAGGAAAGGGGATCGATGAGGAGGGTGAAGGGGTTTAATGGATGTGAGTAACAAGAGTGAGAAGTATTGATGGTTTAGTGGATATGGCAGTTGACAACCATCTATATAAGCTTGGTGGTTCGTATCTTGTCATTGATATTACACTGTGTTCTGCTTGTGTTTGAACCGCTTAACGATGTGATCTTTACATTCTGAGGTGGGAATTGGTATCTAGGGAGTCAATGTATTATTCCCTAGAGTTATCAATCAACACGAAATAATTAGAAACACTTTCAAAGATAGTACTGTCTAAATCATATCTATAGTAATTTAAATGTAGTTGTGTTAAACTAACAACATACATAAAGGTTATATCCCACTCACAAGGCACTGATTTCATTACTGCACTAGGGCTTGATGAACGCAACCATAATGACATGGTCCGAATGTGGAAGAGCCGAACTCCCACTGTCATCGCCTCAATCTCTCTCGCCCCCCCCCCCCCATCTCTCTGTATGGTGAGCAAATGGGGTCCCAAGTGCTGGTCTCCCCACAGCCCCGGCGGACAGAATGGAAGAGGCGTTAAATCAGCTCAGTCTAGTCATGTGTAAATAGTAGCAAGACACTTTAGGGAGAGCTGGACAGGAGAAAGTCTGCATAAAAGAAGTGTTTTGACCCTTAACCCTGGATGTCCTTCCCTTGACTTCGTTTAATCACTTCCCAATTGGTGACTTATGTTTCGGGCCCTATGGAGATCACTTTGGTTCAGTTTGACCAAATCTAGTTGGTACTCTATTCAACTGTTATTGTATTTTAGGTTGAAATTGATATGTAAGTAGTGATAGTAATTTAAAATTAAATAGTGGTTTGTTACTGTGTAGTTATGGGCTTAGGTTCTGAAAGGGACTTGTAATTAGAATGCATTTGGCTCTTGCAGTATATGATATATTAGGTAGTGTATCTGTTGTGTCAGTTACAGAACTGGTGAATATATGATATAACTGATGAAACAGATTACAATCTTTATTAAATTTAATTGTTTCTACTATTGGCACAAGGCCAGCAATTACCCAGTAGATTACTGGTACTTTATTTTATCGACCCCGTAAGGATGAAAGGCAAAGTTAACCTCGACGTGATTTGAACTCAGAATGGCAAGGGCCGTAACTCTATGCGTCAAAGCATGGTGTCCGACCCTCTACCGATACTGCCAATTCACCGCCCTTCTTTATTAAATTTAATACTACAAATTAAATTGCCTGTGTTTATACGTAAGTGTGTGAGGGAAGTGTATGTGTGTGTGTGTGTGTGTTGTGTGTAAGTGTGTGTATGTATGTATGTATGTGAGAGAGAGAAAGAGAGAGAGAGAGAAAGAAAGAGGTTCATGATTGGTTGGATTTTTGGTGACGTAAGACAGACAAAGAGACGCTTGAGAACTTAATTTTCAGTTAAACTGTTAAACATACAGAAAAAGAAAGCTGTATTGGAAAGGACTATAAATGCCATAGACAAGAGGAAAAGTGGAGGAGCAATGACTAATAGACAAAGAAAGACAGACTCTACACCTAGGGCGGTGTTTCGGTTGCACACCGCAGACATAATGGCAAATGCATATCCGCGGATAATGGCCAGCAACACAGGCTGCAACAGCCACGCCACTCGCGGACCTCCTTCCTCGGTTGGACTGCTATCTATCCGATTTTACGAAGGAGGTCAGCTGTTCGGGGTCCGAGGACACCTGAGGTCTCGACGGTGACCAGTGCAAAGAGGAAGCTCCGGTATTTGCTTGTCTTCCTGTCCTCTGCATTGCAAGTCGTGGTACTGGGGTTTATGGCCGAGGTGACTAAGTTGCAGGTAGAGAACCTATCACAGCATGTAGTGCCCCAGATGAGGGATTTACCTCCTTGGAAAAGGAAGAGTGTAATTTCGTCTGGGCGCTTGTCGTCACCACGGTCGAGGCCTACGGGCTCCAGTTGTGACGGGAATCCGGCTGCGTCGTTTATCTGTTTGAAAACTGATTCCAAAAACATATCGAAATTGCTTCTTTTAGACGACTACATTCAAGTGGAGTATACTGTGACAGCCTACCGAGTACAAATTTGTCAGATATGTTGTATTTTAACGTCTTATTTTCAGGCGGGAGGTACCTTCACACTTTTTTTTTATCTATTTATCTATCTATATACATATCCATCCATTCATTTACCTATCTGTCTATCTATCTATACTGGGGTAAAGTCCATCTTCTGTACCATAGTGTTATGCGAAAAAATGTATGGTCCTGCGAGGTAAGGTGACTTTTAATGACAATTAATACAAATAAATTTTATCCTTTTTTTAAAATATAAATATATTATCTTTCTATGACGGTTTTGTTTCATTTAATGTCTTATAAAAAATCAAGGCGGTTGAGACTATCTATAAGATATAAGTATTAGTTCTACAATTTTTGGAAAATCGTATAAGAGTCATGAAATTTCCGGAAAACCGTACAAGAGTTCAACGACAAAATATATTTGGGATCCACTGGTCTATACTAATCTCCGAAATTGTGGCCTTGTGCCTATATACGAAATAATATAATCAAGATTACTATACCTTTTTAAAAGACGGTAGGATATTATTTAAAATAGATTTGACTAATTTTTCGAATGAGGTGATAATATACGATATTTGAGGTTTCAATTTTTATCCGCTAAATCGGGATAATAATATCACAACTGCGGAAGGATACCCGTGGTGGGGGTGGGGGGTGAATTACCGATGAAGTGAGTGTCACTGGTTGTTGTTTATGGCAATAATTTTACCATCTTGTTCACATGGCGG
Organism: Eledone cirrhosa; assembly: GCA_964016885.1. Lineage (NCBI taxonomy): Eukaryota > Metazoa > Mollusca > Cephalopoda > Octopoda > Eledonidae > Eledone > Eledone cirrhosa. The sequence continues at coordinate 92,424,049 of OZ024742.1, read as the reverse complement.
AGTTGAAACAGACTGTATAGTCAAGGGTGTAGAGTTTTTTACCTTCCCATTTCTGCCGTTGTTTTACTTTTTCCTTCCTTTTTGTCTTTTAATTGTGTTAATAAAATCTATAATTTTTTTAATATTTTGTACACAAAAGAAAATAGAAATAATTGTTTCTACTTTAGGCACAAGGCCAGCAATTACCCAGTGCATTACTGGTACTTTATTTTATCGACGCCGTAAGGATGAAAGGCAAAGTCAACCTCGGCGGGATTTGAACTCAGATCGTAAAGGGAGGTAACTATGTTGGAAAACATGGCGTCCGACCCTCTACCGATAGTGCCAGTGACTCAATATGTATTTCTTACTTTTTATTTTTACAGGAAGTCACGTGCAACGTGGCGACTAACCAGTGATACACCAGGCCTTAAGCAAGTCTCTTAACAAAGCAGCCAGTAACCAGCAATGTAACAGACCCCCAAAAGGAAGCGAATAACCAGTAATACAACAGGTCCCAACAAGTGAGCCAGTAACCACAACAAGCTTCAAAGGAGCCAATAATCAGTAATACATCAAACCCCAACAAAGTAGCCAGTAACCATAATAAACTAGGCCCCAACAAAGCAGTAACCAGCAGTACAGAAAGCCGCAATAACACTGCCCTAACACAGACGCTTGTAACCGGCGGCTACACAACAGGTGTCAACAAGGCAGCAGGTCACACCAAATCACCCTCAACACGATAGCAAGCAATTAGCAATACTGCAGGCTCTAAGAAGCCACACACAATGCGCCAGATGGTAACCGGCAATAATCAGCCCCCAAACAAATCACTTTCATAACGACAGTAAGTAACAAACAATAAAGCAGGCTCCAACAAGACTTCCAGTAACCAGCATAACAGGCTCCAACAAGTCACCCATAACAAAACAGCAGGCTCCAAGCAACCACTTAGTTTGGGAGGAGTTACTATAGAAAAGAGAGCAGAAAAAGATTCAACAGAAGATTTGGCGACAGAATCCTATTACGAAAGATTATTTCAAGGGCATAGTGCTTATCAGATGGTTGAGATAGGAGCGGAAATGGTTTCGAGTAGCACAAAACTACAATTGCATAATAGAATACTTATGAAAGTAATATTAAGTCTAACGACTTAGGTTATATAAGCTGTATAATATGTATTATGTAAGCAGTGCGTACACAATTGTATGTATGCATTGTATTTTATTGTATTGTATTGTATGTATGTATGTTCTTCTGGCTTTATAATTTCACAAATTTTTGCCAATAGAGAGAGAGTCGGTTTCTAACATAGACACAAGACTCTCTCATTGGAATGTACACAACATCAACTAGATAGATATGTATGAATGTCTGCATGCATGCATGTGTAGATATGGCTGTTATTGTATGTGTGGATGTGTATATTTTGAGTTGTATGTGTGCATGTGTATATGCAGTTATTAGATGCAAAATTTATCATGCCTCATAGGTAGATAGTACCGCGATGACATCTTTGGACAGCTGCTTATGACATGGGTGTCATCTTCAATGTTAATTCTGTATTCGATGTTAATATGTATGTATGTATGTATGTATGTATGTTCTTCTGGTTTTATAATTTCACAAATTTTTTCCCAATAGAGAGAGTCGGTTTCTAACATAGACACAAGACTCTCTCATTGGAATTTACACAACATCAACTAGGTAGATTATGTATGCATGCATGCATGTGTAGATATGGATGAGTATGTTTTGAGTTGTATGTGTGCATGTGTATATGCTTTGTATCTGTACATGTGTATATGCAGTTATTAGATGCAACATTTTTGGAATGTTTTACATATTTTTACTGTTCCATTTTGGAATGTTTTACATATTTTTACTGGATTGTACTTGTAATTTCCTAACTAGTTGTGTTCTTTCTGTCCCTGTGAAGCCTAGCTTCTCAAGATTTGTATTGAGGCAGTTACTAACATACCCCAGTGCCCCAATAAGCACAGGCATAAATCTGAGGTGGAGAGTGGAGTATCTGCAAATTTCTAATCAATTCTGCATAAATATACTCCTTTTCGCTAATCTTTGATATTATATTGGCATCTGGTGGGTAGCTAATTTCCACTACTGTGCATGCTTTCTTCTCACTGTCCCATATCATAATATCTGGTCTGTTATGCCTGCATTTTATTGGGGTTTTTACTGGAACATTCCACCAGTACTCTTTCATATTATGTACATGGATGTCTTCCACATTGTTGTAGCTTTTAATGTGTTTATTATCGGGGCTATCTTTTTTACGAACTGCATTGTACAGTGTTTTGGCCACTATATCATGCCCCATAGGTAGATAGTACCACGATGACATCTTTGGACAGCTGCTGATGACATGGGTGATATCCTCGTATGTATGTATGTATGTATGTATGTATGTATGTATGTATGTATGTATGTATGTATGTATGTATGTATGTATGTATGTATGTATGTATTATGTCAGGTCACCAGTTGGTGCTACTGGTAACATGTATCCCAGTACAACCTGTCTCATGGTCGGGTCGTTGGCGACTAAACTGGCAACCCCACCAAGGTTTCTTGGTGAGGAGGGTGACTTTGGACATCCTGCAGGACTAAAAACAAAACCTGTCAAAGGGCAAAGGAGCTCTTAAGAGTCAATGGCCATCCAAAATCAGTGGGAGAGATGACCCCTTAGCCTTTGTCAAGGCAGAATTCTAGGAGAAGGAAAACTCTGATATAACACCTGCAACCCTGATGGTATCCAATGATGTTGACTTGTTCTTCTTTTTGTTAAATATCATCTTGGTTAAGAGAGTGGGACTGGCTTTGTGCAGTGCCTTTGCTCACTATAAAAGCTTCACGGCACAGGCATTGCTTTATATCTGGAGATCTCTCTGCACTTGTCCTCACATGGTACCATGGGCCCAGCACTATGTGTCAATAATTGTCACAAGTGTAGTGTTTGTACCAGAGGTTTCAAGTCGCTGGACTAAAAAGTCACACTCGTTCAGCGCTTCGGTAGGGGTTCTCCTACATGGATATAAAGTAGTGGCCGTACTCGAAAACGAGTTGGCAGCCACCATGTATGTATGTATGCATGTACCTGCGGCTTCGAAAGCATCCGATGATGTTGACCAGTTCTCCTTTTCGGGTAGTGTTTTCGATGCTCAGAGAGTGGGATTGGTCTAGTACAGGGCCTTTCCCCACTTAAAAAAACTTCAAAGCACAGGCATTGCTTATTTAGGATATGTTACAGGTTTATATGACTGGCCGTAGCCTAAAAGTGCACCAAACTCTATAATCCTCCAAGTAATTACAGTACTCTTAGCAGAGTTTGCAGCCATCATGTATGTATGTATGTATGTATGTATGTATGTATGTATGTATGTATGTATGTATGTATGTATGTATGTATGTACGTATGTTATCTCTTTCTCTTAATTTCGAGTATATTTTTTTTGACCGGCCACCTTCCTGGTGGCAAGGTTGTAAAAGAAAAGAAATTGTCATCCCTTGAATCGCAAGAATGTTTTGCAAATGTTGAAGGTACCAGCTATCGCAGCCATTTGTAGACTATGAATTAGGGAGCTGCGCTTTTTGTCCGCAAATCCAAGTTCAGTCATACTTTGGTCCAAGCGGGTTGGTATATAATCCGTAGCCCCAATAATGATGGGTATGAAGCTAAAGGTGTATCTTGGATACTGGATTTGTAAACTCCTCATCAATGGTCTGTAGATGTCCTCCTTCTCCTGTATTTTTCTGACAACGTTTACATCAAGTGGGTAGCTGATCTCCACAACAGAACACGTTTTCAATGTGTGGTCCCAAACAATATCAGGCCGGTTGTGCTTTAATTTGGTGGCAGTTTTTATTTTCAGGTTCCACCAGTATTCCTTAGTGCCATCTGTCTCAATATATTCTTCCTCGTTTGTTTTTAATTTTGTTTTCGGAAGTGCGTTCCAGATGGTTCTAGCTATCCCATCGTGTCTCATGGTGAGGTAGTAGCGAGATCTTTGTTTTACATAGCCTGCATTTATTGTCAGCTGATGGCCCTCCTCTTTTGTGCAGCAGATATTTGGTAGCGAGTTCTTGTTCCTGTATTGCATAGAGATATCCCTCAAGGTGTGATGTCATAAACTTGTCGGAACTCCATGCCAGTTTTTTTAGTGGTTTATCCTCTCTATGGTCTGTGTTTTACGTCTCAAGTATCCATGCACAACTTTTTCTGTAAATTGGTCAATTTTTTCATCTTGTTTGAACATTGTATGTATGTATGTATGTATGTATGTATATATGTATGTATGTATGTATGTATGTATGTATGTATGTATGTATGTATGTATGTATGTATGTATGTGTGTGTGTGTATGTGTGTGTGTATGTAAGTATGTATGTTGGCATGCATGTATGTATATACCTAAGACTGTATGCATACGTATACTTGTATGCATTTAACTGTCTGTGCCAATATATATGTTTTTACCTAATTTTGCATATATATATACATATGTGTGTATGTAAGTGTGTAGGAGTATATACTTTAAGCTAAACTTTTGAAATAGTTTCTGTGGCTTTCAATCGTCGTTTCTTAATTAGGAAAGCCCTCCATCCACCTTCGGTCATAAATGTCCATAGGTTCTTCATCCATGACTGACTGACTATAGCTTTCTTCTCAGAAGTCGAATTATCCTGATATATACATATGATTAGTGATTCTAGATGTAATCGTTTACATATTAACGAAACACGTGTAAATTACGTAATAAATATTGATCCTTCAATTATGGAATTTACCGGTTGCCGACCCAGCAACAATTAGAAATTTGTGTTGAAACTCTGAAATAGCGATGTATTTATGAATTCATAGCGAAAGGCTTTCACAATGCTTTTAAATAAACCTACAGTATATTATTAAATATGCAATACGTACATTCATATATACATTGCAATTTCAGAGTTCCAAAACAAATTTCTAATTGTTGCTGGGCCGGCAACCACTCTGTATGTTAATGAGTTTAAACATCTCATAAACATAATTGGTATTCTATAAGATTCCAGCTCACAGCAAAGGTAGAAAGGTATATAACTTTGATAACCGCTAAACTTTGATAATCGAGAAACGATCGTCAGTTATTTCCTTTCGTTTTCTGCTGAAGCTAGGTATGTGACTATAATCACTACCTTAAGTTAATAGCGAAAGGCCTTCAAAATGTTTTTTTAATGAATATATAGTATATTATTAAATACACAATACGTGCATTTATATATATATATATATATATTAGTTTTGATAAGTACCAAAAAGTACGAAACAGAACTCTGTCAGCTTTATCTCCCCTGTTTGCTGACAATTTAAAGTAAGTGAGACTGTCACTACTCTAAAACAATAGCGTAAGTTCTTCGAAATGCTTTTAATTAAGCATACAGTGTATTGTAAAATACACTATATATACACTCATATATATATCGCTATTTCAGAGCACCAACTCTAATTTTCAATTTCTGCTTGACCAGCAACCACTCTGTATAATCAGTTCCTGATTATTACTAGAATTCTATAAGAATCAAACATTCATGATTTTCAGCAAACAGGTGGAGTAGTTAGCTTTGATAAGTACCAAAAAGTACGAAACAGCTTTGTCAGCTTTATCTCCCCTGTTTTCTGAAAATTTAAAGTAAGTGAGACTGTCACTACTCTAAAACAATAGCGTAAGGTCTTCGAAATGCTTTTAATTAAGCATACAGTGTATTGCAAAATACACTATATATACATTCATATATATATATATATATATATATATATATATATATATATATATATATATATATATATATATTTATATATGTATGTGTGTGTGTGTGTTTGTCTGTGTATGTGTGTGTGTATCTCTCGCTCTCTCGCTCTCCCTCTCTCTCTATATATATATATATATTTGTCAGAAGAAATAATAAAACACTGCTTATCACTTGGATAAGAATACATAATAAACCATTGTTTATAATTTGAATTTAGTGCTTTCCTATTTCATGAGACATATCAAGGTAGTTGTTAAATGGTTAGTACAAATTCGAATTGATTTGCAGGTGTTTTTAGCTCTTGTAGCATAAGATATGTGAGGTTTGTGTACTTTTATAGGATACTGCATCGGTTGCCTCAGTTACAGAACTGATGAATATGTCATTAAGCAGCTCATAAAAGAGAATGCTATCTTTATTAAGCTTAATACTATAAATTATTTTATCTGTGTGTACGTATTTGTGTATTTGTGTGTGTGTGTCTGCGCCTGTTTAGGAGAGAGAAAATATTGAATACTCATGATTGGCTGAACTTTTGTTGACGTAAGAGAGACAGAGAAACACTTGTAAACTTAATTTTCTGTTCATCTGTTTGTCAACAAAGATAAATGCACAGATATTAAAAACATTATTGTGTTTCGGTCATTCCATCCTCCTTCGTTAGTAGATAGTGTCACTACGACATTTCTAGACATCTGTTTATGATATAATCACATATTCGGTGCTAATTCCATAAACCCTGCAACGATTGTTACATCTATCTCCGGGTCTGGATAATCGTCCCTCCACCCAGCTTATTAATTTTTCAGATTTTTTTTCTCCAAACCCGCTCTTATCTCCCTACCGCCGTTTATTAAATTTTATTTTAAGTGTTAGCATTTCTGCGACAGTTAATTTTCTTTATACATTAAAAAACATATATGACAAAAAAAGTACATTACTCAAAACCCCATACGTTATAAAATAAACAGGATCTCAATATGTAAACTAAACAACTAATTCTGGTTTTTAACAAATCAGTGCAGACAACCCAGAAAAATTACCTATTTTCCAACCCTTACACCGTTTCTTACAACTCCTCCACTTATTCCAACTAACCCGCTTATTCTAACTCCCTCTATTATTTGAGACTCGAGAGTAGGTGCTTTACCTGCATTCCTATTCTGTTGTACAACAGGTGTATTGTTATTTACTGTTATTTAATGGCAAAATGAGAACTAATATACCAGGCTTTTAGTACATGATATGCCACTCTAGCTATCTCTGTTACTGTCATTGTGAAGTAACCCCCAACATAGCCAAACATAACTTTCTGCTAATAGTTAGGAAGCCTTTCATCTGGTTTCAACATGGTATCACAAAGTTAACAAAAATGGTTGCATATCGTGGATATGTACTGACCTCTCTTTAATTATATGAAATCTGGGTCATCTAAAAGTATCATATAAAGGTTCTTGGGCGATTTGATAAGAAATGTTCACGACATATTTTAAATGCCAGCTGATCCTCACGGTCTCTAGACAGAGATTTTGAATGGAGCAGCCATTTTGAGTATTGAGGCAATGACACTCAAGCACTGTTTTTGTTGGATCAGACATCTGTACTTTAAGGGCATTTGTACTTTAAAAGCATTTGTACTTTAAAAGCATTTGTACTTTAAAAGCATTTGAAATAAATGAGGACAAACAAAAAATTAATTCGTTTCAGTAGTATCAGTGGAGAGAATGAATAAAAGATGGGGAAGAAGTTTTTGAAAATGTTTGCAGCTCGTGTGCAGAATTTAAGCACATAAACACAGAATTTGTGAAGTATATTGGGTAAACTTGGTCTGTGACATTTCTGATCGTATGTCTTTTTAAAACTCACCCGGTTACTCTCTAACGAATTCATAAAGACATAAAGCGTTGAGTACAGAAAGCTCACGACTACAGATAGAGTAACATACAGTTCTTGGAATGATGTGTAAAGAAATTGGTAGATTAAATTATATATTGGGATACATCAAAATACACTTCTGCGTACTAATATGCATATATACGGCTTGGTATTTGAGGTCTGCCAAAAGTCACTTCGGAGACTACCAGGCTTAAAGAGCCACTGTCGAAAACACAATTCCCTTTAATAGTCAGTGGCGGTTTTCCTTGAACATGAGCGAATAGCCGTTATATCAAAATAATTTCATGATATCAAGCATAAAATTATATATTTATGTATACGGCATATTTGCATGTATATTTGTGCGTGCATTTGTATGTGATATGTGATATACAGTTAATTCAAATGGAGAATTACAGGTTGGATTTGAAGACTAACGGGCTGGCTGATTTTTAATTATTTGGCTAACTGGTTGGCTTGTTTTGGTTGATTAGCTGACTGACTGAATGGTCTGCTGTTTGGCTGGCTGGCTGACTGGTAGTTGTATGGCTGGCTGGTCTGTTGTTTGTTTGGCTGGCAGATCAGTTGTTTGGCTGGTTTGTTAGTTGACTACTGGCTGGTCTGTTGTTTGGCTGGTAGTTGTATGGCTGGCTGGTCTGTTGTTTGTTTGGCTGGCAGATCAGTTGTTTGGCTGGTTTGTTAGTTGACTACTGGCTGGTCTGTTGTTTGGCTGGCTGACTCGCTGGCTGACTAGGGCTGGCTGCTCTGTAATTTGGCTCGTTGGTTGGCTGGTCTGTTGTTTGGCTGTTTGGTTGTTTGGCTGGTTTGTTGTTTGGCTGGCTAGTTGGCTAGTTGGTTTGTTGTTTAGTTGGCTGGCTGACTGACTGATCTGTTGCTTGGCTGGTTGGCTGGTTGGCTGGTGTGTTTTTGTCTCGTTGGTTGGTCTGTTGTTTGGCTGTTTGGTTGTTTGGCTGGTTTGTTGTTTGGCTGGCTAGTTGGCTAGTTGGTTTGTTGTTTAGTTGGCTGGCTGACTGACTGATCTGTTGCTTGGCTGGTTGGCTGGTTGGCTGGTGTGTTTTGTCTCGTTGGTTGGTCTGTTGTTTGGCTGGCTGGCTGGCTGTGTGTTGTCTGACTGATTTGCTGGTCTGTTGTTTGGCTGACTAGCTGGCTGGTCTGTTGTTTGGCTGACTGGCTGGCTTGTCTGTTGTCTGGCTGATTCGCTGACTGGCTGGCTGATTGGTCTGTCTGGCCGGCTGGGTGTCTGGTCTGTTGTTTGGCTGGCTGGCTTATCTGTTGGTTGTATGGATAGTTGGCCGGTTGGATGGTAGTTGATAATATCTCAGACATATGTATAGAAAACAGCAATGACCTTCATTGAGATGGGGACACTGCACATATTATCCCCCGGGGAAGTGAGAAGACATAGTACGGAATAGCTCTGTAACAAGGAAGCAGTGTTTGGCACCGTTCACCTATTTTCTACACATCTACAGATACTTTTCCGTTTTAATTGGAAAGCCTTGATCTATTTTAAATGCCAATTCTCGGATTTATATGTATGTATGTAAGTACGTACTTACGTATGTATGTATGTTCTTCTGGTTTTATAATTTCACAAAGTTTTACCAATAGAGAGAGAGTCGGTTTCTAACATAGACACAAGACTCTCTCATTGGAATTTACACAACATCAACTAGGTAGATATGTATGCATGCATGTGTAGATATGTGTTATTGTATGTATGGATGAGTATGTTTTGAGTTGTATGTGTGCATGTGTATATGCTTTGTATCTGTACATGTGTATATGCAGTTATTAGATGCAAAAGTTTTGGAATATTTTACATATTTTTACTGTTCCATTAATGGATTGTACTTGTAATTTCCTAACTAGTTGTGTTCTTTCTGTCCCTGTGAAGCCTAGCTTCTCATGATTTGTATTGAGGCAGTTACTAACATATCCCAGTGCCCCAATAATCAAAGGCATAAATATGAAGGTGTAATCAGGGTGGAGTATCTGCAGATTTCTCATCAGTTTTGCATAAATATTCTCCTTTTCACTAATCTTCGATATTATATTGGCATCTGCTGGGCAGCTAATTTCCACTACTGTGCATGTTTTCTTCTCCCTGTCCCATATCATAATATCTGGTCTGTTATGCCTGCATTTTATTGAGGTTTTTACTGGAACATTCCACCAGTACTCTTTCATATTATGTACATGGATGTCTTCCACATTGTTGTAGCTTTTAATGTGTTTATTATCGGGGCTATCTTTTTTACGAACTGCATTGTACAGTGTTTTGGCCACTACATCATGCCTCATAGGTAGATAGTACCGCGATGAGATCTTTGGACAGCTGCTGATGACAAGGGTGATATCCTCGATGTTAGTTCTGCAGAGTCTGCACTTGTTATCACAAGTAGGTGTTTTGCCTGCAACCCTATCTCTTTTGTGAATCAGGTATTTCGTGCTAATCTCCTGTTCCTGGTATGCAAAAGCGTATCCTTCAAAGTGGGAGCCAATATAGCGGTTGTTGGTCCAAGATAGACTACTTTCCTTATCTATATTACTCTCACTCTGGAGCTTCCTGGCAACATATCCATGCATGATTTTTTTAAATCCATGATTTCACTGCGATACTGCTGAGCGACATCCCTGGGTGTGAGTTTTTGATTATCACACAGGGAATATCTCTCAAGGAGTTCCTTCCCAACTCTCATGATCTTATCTGTTTCATGAAGATAGACTTGCTCGAGAAACGGGTTCCTATGCTTCGAGGTTCGTAGATGTTGTCGGAGAGATATGATGCGACATTCAAATGTTGTCTGGACTGATGTTAGGCCTCTGCCTCCCTGCTTACGTTTCAAGTAAAGACGGTCTATGTCACTGTTGATGTGGAAGTTTCCGGTGTTGTTCAGTATTTTTCGAGTTCCAACATCAACTGCTCGGATTTCGTCTATCGTCCAATTGAGTATTCCAAACGTTGATGTTAGGATAGGCACAGCAAACACATTGTGAGCCACTGTTTTGTTTTGCGCAGAGAGTTCCGATGACCAGATCTTTCTTAATCGGGTGTAGTATTCCCTGGTTACGCGTTCTTTATTACAGATAACATTATAGGATATGTTCTCATCTATCCCCAGGTATCTGTAGCAGTCCTGATCAGATATCGGTGAAACAGTTAGGCCATTGATGACAATGTTGCTAGATTGGGTTGTTGTTTTTCCCCGCTTTACAGTCATGTATGAGCATTCATCTTGGCCAAACTCCATTCCTATATCCTTTGAGAACGTTGTAACCAGGTCAAGATTTTTCTTCATCCCATCCATGTTCTTGGCATAGAGTTTCAGATCGTCCACAAAGAAATTATGGGTTAGGTTCGTATTTCTGTCCTCCTGTGAGCCAATGATGTATCCCTCACATTTCTTGAGCAGAAAAAACAAGGAGTTTAATGACAAGATGAATAATATCACAGAGAGACTGTCCCCCTGAAATATACCCCTGCAATATTTTATTTTATCAGTGAAAATAGAGTCCTCCCTCTGTGTCTTTAACCTTAGGATAGTAGCCCAAGAAGAAGACAGCCTCTCTATGGCTCTGACAATAATGTCTGGGACTTTAGCAAGTTGGAGGGCCTCTATCATCCAAGAGTGGGGAACAGAATCGAAAGCTTTCCTGTAGTCCAGCCAGACTGTAGCCATATTCCTCCTAAGTTGTCGCACCTCCGACATCGCAGTTTTGTTGATTAGGAGTTGTTCAGCACATCCCCAAACCCCTTTCTTTCCAGCTGCTTGTTCATCTGTGATGATGTTATTATTTTCACAGTGATCTTGGAGGAATAGGTTCAGGTAGGCTGTATACATCTTATACATCAGGTTCTGGCATGCAATGGGTCGGTAGTTTTTTGCCAAGTGGGTGTCTTTGTTCTTGGGGACCAGTAATGTTTGTGCTAATGTCAACCATTCTGGTATAAGTGTATCTCCCTTAAGAACTTGTTGGTAGAGGTCAGTAAGATACCTCCGATAGAATATCAGTTTTTTGTACCAGTAGCCGACAATCATGTATCTTCCTGGTGTTTTCTTATCTTGTAGTTTTCCTATCACAGTCTCAAGGGTACCCTCACTTATTTCGTATGTTTTTGTTGTAGTGTAGGAGCAATAGTTCTTTCGGATTTCTCTTAGCCACACTGCATCTTGGTTGAAATTCTTCTTTTCACCCCATATTTTTCTCCAAAAGGAATCTATGTCTTTCTGGGATGGGGCCTCAGTGACACATTATTTTGCCCTTCATATCTCTATAGACTTATGTTTGGTTTCGTCTGAATCTTTTATTAAACACTTTTCTCTCATCTACCTTCTTCAGGTATCTGCGTTTCTCGCTAACAGCTCTCAATTCTTGTTTGAGGGTGATCAGCTTATATTGGAGAGTTCTGGTTCTACTGTTACCAAACATCTTCTCTATTTTATTTTTCACTCTTTGTTGGTGAGGAGTGAGGTTTTTTTGTGTTTGTTTGCATGTAAGGAGCATTGTCACATATCCTATGTTTTTTTCGTAGGTCAGCAATCTTTTTTTCTATTTTAGTTATATATGATGGTATTTTTGGTGGTGTTTTGTTCTTGTTAATATCTCTGCTATCACAAAGATAATGCTTCACATATAAACAGGCGTTGATTTGTCAAAATGTTGGGGTTTTTATCCGTCGTAAATATTCATCTCCTATTTCGATAATAACACGTAGTATTTCATTATTTGTTTTTTTATTCAACATTGTCGTTTTAACACGTTCAGCAAGAGAGATATTTATACATGAGTTAATTTCTCTCTGGAAGATTTCGTTGAGGGAAATTTTCAATTGTTTATACTTTTGATTATCATTATCGATAGTATTTTCCACAACAGTCGATGTAGACTCGGATGGTACACGTGGTGTCACATTTATTCGATTATTATTATTATCAATAGTGTTTTCCCCAGCATTCGAGGTAGACTTAGATGGTACAGGTGGTGTCAGGTTTCTTACAGGCATAGTTGTTTCAAGGCGCTGTTCGACCTGGCTGCTAGGAAGTCTAGTAGCATGGCGACCTGTAGCACGTGTTGTTGATAACATGTTTGTTGTTGGGGACTTACAATTAATAATATTTATCTTATTTTTACGTTCAACAAACGTCGCTTGTTGGCGTAATTGTTTCGCTGTGAAATAATTTAGCTCTGGGTGCATTTCGTCCCAGTGTAGCTTCATTCTATTCATATAGCCAATGGAGGGATTGTCTTTTGCCATTTTATAACAATTAAATAAATCATTATTAAGTTCGCAACTCCAAGAGAAATGCGATTTATAATTTCGGTTTCTTCTGTAGCTAACTGAATAAAGTTTGATTGCCTTCCTTGTTATTTGTCTTCGGTACTTCGTTAATTATTTTGTTGATGTGTTCAGCCATGCTGTTTGTAGCAAATCTTTGTAAAATGAATTATGTATTTAGTCGGATATGTCTACGAATTCGAATAAAAGGTGTCTTCAGAAGGGATAGTTAGAAGAATAACCAGTTATTCAACCTGGCTGTAGTTGTGGCATTACTGTCGGAGATAGTATTCATCTTAAATTTAATAAATAGTCTCCCACGCCAAAATATGCGACTGATCGCGTTGACTGTCTAGTTAGTATGTGTGTATGTATGTATGTATGTATGTATGTATGTATGTATGTATGTATGTATGTATGTATGTATGTATGTATGTATGTATGTATGTATGTATGTATGTATGGTGCTACTGGTAACATGTATCCCAGTACAACCTGTTCCATGGTCGGATCGTTGGCGACTAAACTGGCAACCCCACCAAGGTTTCTTGGTGAGGAGAGTGACTTTGGACATCCTGCAGGACTAAAAACAAAACCTCTCAAAGGGCAAAGGAGCTCTTAAGAGTCAATGGCCATCCAAAATCACCGGGAGAGATGACCACTTAGCCTTTGTCAAGGCAGAATTCTAGGAGAAGGAAAACTCTGATATAACACCTGCAACCCTGATGGTATCCAATGATGTTGACTTTTTCTTCTTTTGGTAAATATCATCTTGGTTAAGAGAGTGGGACTGGCTTTGTGCAGTGCCTTTGCTCACTATAAAAGCTTCACGGCACAGGCATTGCTTTATATCTGGAGATCTCTCTGCACTTGTCGTCACATGGTACCTTGGGGACTATGTGTCAATAATTGTCACAAGTGTAGTGTTTGTACCAGAGTTTTCAAGTCGCTGGCTGGACTAAAAAGCCACACTCGTTCAGCGCATCGGTAGGGTTTCTCCTACATGGATATAAAGTAGTGGCCATACTCGAAAACGAGTTGGCAGCCACCATGTATGTATGTACGTATATATGTATGTATACACACATTCATATCTACGTATGTAATGCATATATAAATGTATATCTAAATATATATATAATATATATATATGTATGTGTGTGTGTGTTTGTGCGTGTGTGTACATACAGAGAGAGAGAGAGAGAGAGAGAGAGAGATAGAGAGAGAGAGTGAGAGAGAGAGAGAGAGAGAGAGAGAGAGAGAGAGAGAGCTCTGCGCACTAAGTTCAAATTCCGTCGAGTCGAGTTCAACTTTACCTTCCGCCATTTCGAGGTCGATAAAAAATACCTGTTGAGTACTGGGGTCCATTCTTCTTCTTCTTCTTCTTCTTCTTCTTCTTCTTCTTCTTCTTCTTCTTCTTCTTCTTCTTCTTCTTCTTCTTCTTCTTCTTCTTCTTCTTCTCACCCCCTCATCCCCATCCCCTCCTCCTCCTCTGGAATAAATCGGCTGTATTCAGCACTGGTGAGAGACGGTCTCCGCTAGGTTTGAAATGCCCAAGACACATTGTATGTTACTGCGGCGACACTGTCACTTTTGTGCATGAGTGTGAGAGCTTGATTACTCATTATATATATATGTGCTCGTGTATGCCATCTGTACATATATCATTGAATGCCATCTGCACATATGTCATTGTATGCCATCTGCACATATGTCATTGTATGCCTAGCTTTATTCCAGGAAACTTAAATGCAGAAGTTTGAAAGGTCTATCACATCACGCGTCAAGTTTCTGTACAGTTTCTGACAACCTACAGATCTTCCGTTACAGTTTGGGGATTGGAGGGTCTTAAGTATATATACTGTTCTTGTGTATTATGGCAGTATCAGTAGAGGGTCGGACACTAAGCTTTGCAGCATGGAGTTACGGCCCTTTACGGTCTGAGTTCAAATCGCACCAAGGTTAACTTTGCCTTTCATCCTTACGGGGTTGATAAAATAAAGTACCAGTAATACACTGGGATAATTGCTGGCCTTGTACCAAAAGTAGAAACAATTATTAGCTCACGCTTCTTTATCACCAATACGGGACAAAGAAAGAAATTAAAAACATGATCATACTAACATATTTAGAGCTAACAGAGTTTTAAGTAACAAAAAATATCATTCAACAAGTTTCCAATTTATTGGTCAACCTGAAATTTCCAGTAAAAATCCTTGCCCATGGTCAGATTATATTAAGAACCATTAGCTTGCGAAGTGAGCATTTAGAACTTTTTAACCACACGGCCATTCCGTGTCTGCGTGCACAAAATCACGATTCCCTGGATTAAGTTATGCGAAAAGAATCGTAAAATATTTGAGCAAAACAAAACTGATAATGACGACTAATTTTTGTTGGCAGAATTAGCGAAATTTTAGTTTCGGTTGAATAAATTCATCTTACACATATGTGACGATTGGCATTCTGACCTCAGTTATATCCACTTACACACGCATACACACACACAGTTACACAGCACATTCACACATTATATATATATATAAATATTTCGACAAACAGGATAAAGTTTTATATCTGACAATTCGAATATAACATGGATACAAGCATTCCTTTGTACAAGCGGAAGAATGGTACATATTGTTCAGCTGTAGTTTCTGGTATCAGACATAGTTTAATAGCAACGCTACAGTTTACTGTTAACCAATTGTCAAATAATATTCTTTATTATATTTAATGACGTCGTGGCTTACAAAAGTATCCGATAAATTTGAAGGGTGTAATATAGTAATTTATATTGAGTGCCGTGTAATTGGGTTAAGAAATAATCGGTCAGCGAGGCATCTAATCGGTAGGGTTTCGAAACCCGGCTAGCGATAACTCAGTTCTCTTTATCTTTTAATGATTTGAAAAATTAATAGTCATGCATACCACCCATTCTCGTAGCCAGTAAGAGAATATATAACTATCTTTTTTGTACTGTTAAAAAGAATTCCCTATAAACAAACAAACAAATATATATATATATATTAGAATGGGGGAGCAAACAATTAAAACGTAAACGTAAACGTAATATCAGATAAACAAAAATAAAAAAGGTTTGTTTAAAAAAGAAAGCACATAATTTAGAAAATATTTGCACACAAATTTGACAAAGTGTGCACAGTAAAAATATTTACACTGAAGAGATCTGAAGTTTTGGGTGGAACCTTTTATGAAAGTGATGTACAAAAAAAGAAAAGAATATATATATACGCGGTGTGTCAGAAAAGAAACATAACTGGGATGAAAAAAATATTTGAAATCCAAACAACGGTTTCCTTGACTCACCACCAGTGATGAATCTCCCCAGCAAGTCTGATTCGGTTTCAAGACGCTCAAAGAAGTCCTGACACACGTGCATACGTTGCTCCTTCTGGCCATTGTTCTGCAGCTTCGGCACCGTCTTCGCGCAGATCTTCCGCATGCCCAAATCTTCCAAACGCTGTCGCGGTTCATGCCCAGCTCATTTGCCTCACATCACTTGCCTCACGCGCTCAACGTTGACCCCAGTCCTGCTCGTTGAAGACCTTCCACTCCCGGAGTCGTTTACCATGTCCTCGCGTACCTATTTGAACCTTTTGTGCCACTCGTAAACCCATGAGCGGGACATCATCTCATTGCCGTACACTTGTTGCAGTATTCCGAGTGTTTCTGATGGAGTTTTCCTCAGCTGGACCAGAAACTTCAGGTTGGTTCATTGTTCTGTGTCCATCACTTGACGGCCTAAAATTGAGGAGCTGTTAACAATAGCACGTGAAAAAACATACAATGGCTGCAGAGAGCTGAGATCGCAGTTATATACTCCCCATATATTACGTCACAGGTTGACGCAACCCGATGATCGCCTCCCCACTCATAGCTCACACAGCACATTAAATCTTGTTACTTTTCTGGCTCATCTCGTATATATATACATTTGTGTAATTCGCCTAAAGGCATAATATTTCTCTACTTGTTTTGTTATATCCCAATTTATTTTGGAATGAATAGTAACAACCGAAATGAACCGCAACCGTAGTGATTTCCTGAGAGTGACTGAGGAGATGGGTCTGTCCGTCTATGCCTTGTTTTTCCTTTGTCTTCGTCATTTATGCTATTTTGAAAATATATATGTATATATTTGAGTGCTATTTTCAACAGTTTAACTGTAGAAGTTTATTCCACGGACTCGATTTTATGCTTGTTGTTACTATTGTTGTCGTTGTTGTTATTTAGTTCCAATTTAATTCTAATCGGAGAGATTTATGATCAAACGTATTCTCGTCATTTGGAAAATCTAGAAGTATACTGTCCACCTAATATCTCTACTTTTTTAAGACGACGGGGAGTTATTTGAGAAAGATTTGACGACTGCTCTCTGTCTTAGTCTTTGTTTATCTGTCTGTCTGTTGGCTGTCAGTGTCTCTGTCTCTCTGTCTGTTTATCGCTCACCCGTCTCTCTCTCTCTCTCTCTCTCTCTCTCTCTCTCTCTCTCTCTCTCTCTCCCTCTCTCTCTCTCTCTCTCTCTCTCTCTCTCTCTCTCTCTCTCTCTTTCTCCCTCTCTCTCTCTTTGTTACTCTCGCTCTTTTAATTTTTCAGAATCAGCTACACTGCGCCAATAAAAGATCGCTAGGTAACACTCACAATGTATCTCTACTCCAAGAAATGGAGGAGAGATCAACTAGGTGTTAGCAATAGATTGCTACAAAAGTCGCCTAAAGAAACCTCATAATAACATGGACGTAGTCAAATTAATGTGCTGTATGGTATATTTGCGGTGGAGTGATTAGTGACTCAAAATGCCTAGGTGTGTTTGTGGTGCAGAAATGAATGACTTAAAATGTCAAGCTATGTTTGGCGTGGAGTGATTAGTAACTAAAAATACGAAGCTGTGTTTAGCATGGAGATAGGAGCGGATCAAAGTATGCAGCTATTTTAGTTGTGCAGAAACCAATGGCTCAAAATGCCAAAGTATATTTATTGTGAAAAACATTAGTGGGTCAAAATGCCAAGGATGTGGAGAGATTAGTGGTTCAAATGCTAAGCTACGTTTGTGTTGGAGATAAGAGTGGTTCAAAATGCCAAGCGCTGTTCGTTGTGGGAATATTAGCAGGTGAAAATACCAAGCTATGTTTATGGTGGCGTGAGTAGTAATTCAAAATGCCAATCTATGTTTTTTCTTGAGATGGGAGTGGCTCAAAATAACAAGCTGTATCTGTGGGGGAGTGATTATCAGTTGAATTAAGTACGTCTTTTACGTTCTGAGTTCAACTCTAACCCAGATCAGCATCTCCATTCATCAATAACATAAGTACCACTCAAGTACTGGGGTTGATTTAACCAACTACACCATTGAAAGTGGTGCCACAGCATGGCCACAGTCTAATGATTGAAATAAGTAAAATGATAACAGAATGAAAAAAAACAAACTATTTTTTTCTAAATGCAGCAGCATCAGTAGTAGTAGTTATTGTAGGGCACTTTTCTCCCTACCACCATTATAAGTATCCCGACCTTCAGTTTAAGGAGGTATGCCTATAAATAAGTAACTTTCAATGTTGTTTAAGACAAGAAAAAAAATGAAGGTTGCTTGATTGTATCAATGTATGATGAGAATTATTTTAAAGGTCAGTAAAAAGGCAAAGAGGAGAAGGAAGAGGTGGGGCTGGATATATATATATATATATATATATGTTTTATATATATATATATATATATATATATATATATATATATATATATATATATATATATATATATATATGTGTGTGTGTGTGTGTGTGTAAGATTTATTACTGTATAATTGTTTCTAATGCCGTTCTCTCTTTTAAGGAGGGATACATTTAAAGTTATACAGAATTATCGGAATTATCTATGACGTAATGGCGCATTAAGCAACGGTTTGCTGCTTCCTTTCAACAGCTGAGAAGACACGGCGATATCTCCTCCTCCTCCTCCTATTACTACTACTACTACTACTACTACTACTACTACTACTACTACTACTACTACTATTACTACTACTACTACTACTACTATTAATAATAATAATAATAATAATTGTTTCTACTTTTGGCACAAGGCCAGCAAATTACCCAGTGCATTACTGGTACTTTATAATAATAATAATAATTGTTTCTACTTTGGGCACAAAGCGAGAAGGGGAGTGGAAAGTCGATTAAACTGACGCCAGTGCATTACTGGTACTTTATTTTATCAATCCTGCTAAGATTAAAGGCAAAGCTAACCTCGGAAGGATTTGAACTCAGATCGTAAAGGGGGGTAACCCTATGCCATATAGCATGTTATAACGATTTATGGAATCGACCAGCATGCGTCCGTTTCGGTCCGTCAAGGACCGAAGTGTGGTTTCGTTACCACACTGCGCCTCTGCTACTTGGGCCCATCGAACAGTTCCTTCGTTTCTTAGAACACGCGTCTTAGCTCTGATAATACAACCTTCATGTTTCGCATTGAGGAAATCGTCCAGTGTCATTCCCACTGCTAGCACGTCGGTTGCAATGCCATTTCTAATCGCCTCTTCTAATTTAGCTATTAATTCCTTATCCTTTCTATTTTTTCTATCGTCATTTCTTTACTAAAAGCTATTGATTCTACTCTAATCTCTCCCATGAGAGCACCCCACCACCTGTTGTTGATGACTCGCCCTGTCAACTTTCGCTTATCTAAATTGTTAACCCGATGTCTATAGGTCTTACGACGCAGTAAGCTTCCAGTAACCAGGTCCTGCCTACGTGTTCTATCTAGGTCGACTATGCAGATTACGAATTTGAGGTCTGCATAGCCAACCGTTTGGAAATGTGGACACCCTCTGCTATCCCTATCTGCTAACCTAATGAAACCTATCTATATAAGATCTGGATGATCCTATGCGGTTGGTCTAGGTCCATACTGACGCATTCGGGAAATCTAATCGGCAGTTGGAACTACCTGATCAGATTCTTGAGGTTTTTGCACACCCCCAGGAAGGAAGTATCAATTTAGCATCTTATACGTATTTTGTTCACACGTGATAAGCGTTTCGCAATCGATCAGCTCAAGTCGCAATGAGTCACGATCGGGCCTGACACTGGAATCGATAACTCCCCAAACCCATGGGTCTGCTAATGTAAAAGTGATCGATCGTACCTTGAGCTGATCGGTTACGAAATGCACGTCACGTATGAAGAAAATATGTATAAATTGACACTTTGTTCCCACCTGCGTACACACACACACACACACACACACACACACACACACACACACACACACACACACACACACACACACACACACACATACACACACATGTATATATATATATATATATATATATATATATATATATATATATATATATATATATATATACTAATGTTTGCGCTTTGGAAATAAATATGATGCCCAACTAACGAAATGGCAAAGAGATAAGACACCAAGATGCCTAAATTTCAGAGTAACGTTGTAATGATAAATATAAACCTTGTTCTCTCGCTGGGTCAGAAGATATCAGTAACTATATGTTGTGACCTATGGCTAGGGTGAACTATAGATTCATCGAAGATGAATTGTAATTGCTGCTCTCTATTGTCATATCGTACAATAGTTAGCAACCATCGTCTTTTGTAACTTGACTTATTGGTAATAAAACCCTGGGTGAAATGGAGAAAACAAATTATTTAAAGTATATAGACAGCGTATGAAATATGATACAACGTGGATGTGTTTGAACTGAATTATAACAGAATTTACCTCGGTAGTGAAACAAATTTTTATAATGACGATGAAGGCGCCCATTAAAGAAAGGAAGTATATATATGTTTTCTTCGTCTATATTGTGTGAGAATTCTTAATTTTGTTTTTAAAGCTCTCATTTTTAACGTTTATTCAAGGAAAGACTGTTAGTGCTCTTGGCCAGGGTCTCCAAGACTGGTAGATGAAAAGGAGAACATTATCTTCAAACGGGGTTTATAGAAAAAAGTCCGAAGAATTTTTTCCATTCTTTCACATGCGTCATGCATATGATTAATTTTAATATATAAATGTGAATCTTTGTCAATTTTGACGATCTGGGTTCACTAGTATAATATATAAATATCCTCAGGAAGTTCATCTGTTGCTAACACCTGCTCTGAGGGCTTGTTATGTCGTGATTATGCTGAGGCTGCGGTATGTACTAAGGTTCCTAGACGTTGAATATGTATGGTCGCCCTTTTTCATGTGTATTTTTCCACAGTTCGCTGCAATATTGGATTAAGAAAAGGCCAAGGATAGGTGCCTCTTCTTGGAGAAATTCTAAGCCTCAATGAGAAAGAACTGGTTAGTCTGTTCCTGATTAACTTTGGTGCATGGATTACGAAACCTGACAGCTTCGAAACAAACTATACAAGCATAGAAATGCTGTCAGTTGGGTTTGTTGACCTCTGCGGGAATTGAACATACAATGTAAAGAAACAGAACAAATACTGCAAATTATTTTTCGGTGTTCTAACGATTCTGCTAATCTATCATCTTTCTTGCTTGCCGCTAGCCCGTCTTGAGAAAAGTAAAATATTATCAAAAAAGAAATAATTAGTTCTGATGAATAAAATTTGGAAAAGTAATTGTGTAGAATAAAAAGAGCTGATCTTCATAGAAGACCAAGGAAACTACATTTCCGTTGGTCTTTCCATAGCTGATAATATCTGTTGGTTGCAACTCCTAGCAGAATCTCGACATAAAAATCGAAAGAAAAACAAAAATTATTTATACAAAAATGATTCATTGATAAATTAATGACAATACAAATAACAAGCAAGAAACAAAAGTGAGAATAATGTAAATGAAATGAAAAGGAGGTGCTTTTATTTATGTTTATTTTTAGCAAGTATGATTACCAAACATTCATCACTTTACAATGTTACGAAAACGAACGGAATTGTTATCGTCTGTTTCTTTGATTCTGGAAAAAACATTGAGAAATAACTTCACGCCACATTCTTCCACTTCCTCAGTTATTCAGATAGTTTCCTTCTTGTCGGGGACCTAAAAGAAAAGAATGAAATCTCATTATTTTTTCTCTTTCATTTTGTTTTTGCTTTTCTTTTGTATTCATTATTTATTTTAATTTTCGTCTTGAATCAACCTTTTCCTCTTTGTTTTTGGGTATAAATGGAATTGTTTATATATATATATATATATATATATATATATATATATATATATATATATATATATATATATATATATATATATATATATATATATATATATATATATATAATATATATATATATATATTTAATATATATATAGATATATATATAACTAATATATATCAATATATATATATAACTAATTTATGTTTCATATATATATATATATATATATATATATATAGAGAGAGAGAGAGAGAGAAAGAGAGAGAGAGAGAGAACGCATGCGAGTAAGAAAGATCTTCCATCTCTTGCACATAAAACTCGTATATTTATTTACCAGTGTGATTGTTGATGTAACTGCTACAAAGTCAACACTTGTTTTAAAGAAAGTATTATTTCTCTCTTTTTTTTCTGGTGAATTGTTTAGTCTCAAACATCTTATTTTATGTGAGTTGACATTTGTTATAGCTATTGCTCAAGTTATATGCCCGCTTTACCATGAGGTGTTTTGTTAAAGGAAAATGAACAATTATTGTAAAATATCACACGGATATATAATGCTATGTCGCCAACAGTTTTCTGGAAACCAATCTTAATTGTTCTAATTGGCGATCGAATATACACTATTATAGGCAACTCCAAAGGCAGCGGATTGGTAGTATCGATAGAGCATTGTACAATATGATTTGCCGCACATAGTTACGGCTTTTGACGTTCTAAGTTCAAATCCCACTGAGGTTAGCTTTGCCTTTCACCCTTACGGGGTCGATAAATTAAAGTACCAGTAAAGTCTGGGGTCGAATAATTGACTTTCCCTTCACCCACAAATTTATTGACCTTGTGCCTGGATCAGAAACTATTAAAAGCAAACCCTTCAATATTTATCTATCGACACAATACAAACCTCCAGATATTATTGAGAGACTTATAATAAAAAAAGAAACCGTTAAATTTGATAATAGAAAGAATATATGTGTTCGCATTTCTTTTTCTTTATACGAAACAAAAAACAACTACACTATTTAATAACAGATTAATATCTTAAATGAGAATCTTTAGAATGTCAGTACGTATGTCAATAAAAACTGTCAAATTTATTGACAAACCCTGTAAACCACCAAAATATTTTAGTTAACTCTTTGGGTTTATATGATCACTAATCTACAAATTTTAATCAATATCTTCAGGGCCGAATATAACCTTGTGGGGGCCGGGGAGCCTCAGGTTGGAAGAGGGGCTCAAGCAATAGCTTCCTTCGCCCTCCCCACCATCATTATTAATGAGTTCAAATCCCGCCTAGGTTAACTTTGCCTTTCATCCTTACGGGGTCGATAAAATAATAGGGCGGTGGATTGGCAGTATTGGTAGAGGGTCGAACGCCATGCTTTGACGTATAGAGTTACGGCCCTTGCCATTCTGAGTTCAAATCCCGCCAAGGTTAACTTTGCCTTTCATCCTTACGGGGTCGATAAAATAAAGTACCAGTAATGCACTGGTTAATTTCTGGCCTTGTGCTTAACGTAGAAACAATTATTAATATATAGTGGCGGTGGATTGGCAGTATCGGTAGAGAGTCGGACACCATGCTTTGAAGCATAGAGTTACGTCCCTTTATGATCTGAGTTCAAATCCCGCCGAGGTTAACTTTGCCTTTCATCCTTACGGGGTCGATAAAATAAAGTACCAGTAATGTACTGGGTATTTGCTGGCCTTGTACCAAACGTAGAAACAATTATTATTATATATATATATTGACAGTGGTAGAAAGAGAAGACAGAAATATGAAGAGATGAATTTGTCCATTCTTTCAGTGACAAATTGTCTGTTAACACACACACACACACACACACACTGCCACAACATCATGCACAATCCCGACCAGGTCTATACACGATAACCTCTATCTCTTTGCTCGGGGTCTGGTTTCGGCTAGACCTCCAGGTAGTTAAGAACTGGTATGAGGTAAGGAGCAGGATGGCCACCCAGAAATGGGCCGAGAGGAAGCTATCCCTGAAATGTCGGGCGGACGCGTCCGTCTTCTATTACCGTATGCATGTGTATATATGTAACGTCTGTGTCCGGGGTGAGTACGAGGCACAAATATGTGTGATCTGCATATACAGACCATTTGTAATGTGTATACGAATTAAGTTTACTAGTCCATAGTTTACTAGTCCATTAGTATATATGTATATAAAATATACATATTTTACTTCCCTATTATTTATTTATTTATCTATCTACTCATTTATTTATTTTTTAGATTTTATTTTATATTGTTTATTTATTTATTTATTTATATATTTATTATTTATTTATTTATATATAGTTTTTTAAAATCAAAAAAACAAAACAAACAACTTTTTTATGTAATTATATATATCTAAGTTTCAGAATGCCAACAATATTAAACAAATATTTCTAGTTTAAAATTAGAAATATATTCATATAACTTGTTTCTGGTAAATAAATATATACCTATACATCAGATCCGAACACAATGGAACCAAACTCTCACTGTCGCTGCGGCCGTCTCTCCCACTCTCCGCAGCTCTCACTATTGTGAGCAAATGGAGGCCCATGGACTGGCCGCCCCGCGGCTCCGGCAGACAGAATAGAGAAGGCGTATCTTCGGAGGATGGTGAGGGAGACACTCTGGAAGAGCTATTCCAGCTTGCGAGGCTCACTTCTTATTCCCCCCTTCTAATTATCTAATTACCTTCTAATTTTCATGTGTCCATGCGGGTAGATAGCCTTACCCATCACCTTTTTTTTTATCTTTAATTCTTATGCTTCCGTCTAATTCTTGTCTTATATTTCTATCCCTTACCCATTTCTATTTCCCTATCCACATTATTTCCTTATCCTAACTTCTAGCCATATATATCTAATACTAAGTTAAGTTTACCGCACAAGAAACTTTTCGACCCATTCTCTCTTATATACACATGTAGCCACCAGGTCCGGACTCCCACTGTCATTGCATCCGTCTCTTCCGCTCTCCCCATCGCCTGTATAGACATATTTACAATTTTCTGCCTCCGTACTTTTCCTTTGACCAGTGCAATATTCCCTTGCCAGCTTATCACAATGGTAAATCTGACCATAGGGTGACCAAGCTAGCAAGTGACCTATTTCGCACATCAAGGGGACTATCCTTCACGGGAGACTTGGTCTGACACGGAATAAAAAATTTGAAATAAAGGAATACTATTGTAATTATTGCCCAGCAACGACGGTCTACTCAGCTAGTATCGAGTACTCAGCTAGTATCGAGTACTCTGGTGAGTAATGGTCTAACTAGTTTTTATTGCATCCATTCTGATATATATATATATATATATATATATATATATATATATATATATATATGATAACTTATCATATACATATATATGTATGTACATATATATATATATATATATATACATATATATATATATATATATGATAACTTATCATATATATATATATATATATATGATAAGTTGACTACTAGCATGGGTTTCACTGCTAGTACCGGTTGCATCTCAGCATACTCAATATATATATATATATATATATATATATATATATATATATATATGGTTATCGTTTTAGGTAATCCAGTTAGAGGGTGTGAGTACTCTGTACTATGGATAGTTTCAATGTTCGGCGTTGTTTGACTCAACAAGAGGTTTCCTTAGTTAGGTAGCGAGTTTGCGAAAATTCCCATGCAGATCGTTTTTGGAGTAATAGTAGTGAAAGAGTGAAGAAAAACATGGTCGGCTGTACAAAAAGGGTTTTATTTACAGTATTAACAATTGTTTCATTGATCAGCTGAGTCTAAAGGCCGCTAATCACTCGAAATTGAGTCACCCGACCTTAAATACAGTGTGTGTCTCTGATCAAATCATCGGAATATATATATATATATATATAACGAAGGAGTTGTGGTAAGGAACCAGATGGACCATAACGCACCAGAGTACTCAATACTTAGGGTAGTAGAGTGGGTAATAGGAGAAAGTATGACCCCGACGACGGCAGAGCTCAAGCCGTTTCGACGGCTATTTCTGGACTCAGTCCAGAAATAGCCGTCGAAACGGCTTGAGCTCTCCTATATATATATATATATATAAGCGTCAGTCATACAAAAGTGAGTTACAAACGAAACGAAATTTAATTTCGTTTTGTTATTTGTTTATATATATATATATATATATATATATATATATATATATATATATATATATATATATATATATATATATATATATATATATATATATATATATATATATATATATATATATATATATATATATAGAGAGAGAGAGAGAGAGTACGCTGAGATGCAACCGGTACTAGCAGTGAAACCCATGCTAGTCTCGTCAACTTATTATATATATATGTGTGTGTGTGTGTGTGTGTTCGGAAAAGATTGTTTTGGTAAAAGCAGTAGTAAGCAGGAGAAAGCTCTCAACAATCGTAGTTTTTAGTTACGATGGAGAATTTTATAAAAATAACAAAAGAAGATGATGAGGTTACATATATCGTTTAATCATAATAATTATTTCCACGGTTCTCCATGCAATCGAGATATCCTTCATGCATTTGTTGTTGTTATGAGAACGGTATCCTCAGATGAAAATCGATATATTTGATATGTCGCTGGCAGGAAAACGCACATCATAATGCCTGTACGCCCAGCATATGTGTGTTTTCCTGCCAGCGACATATCAAATATATCGATTTTCATCTGAGGAAACCGTTCTCATAATCAACAACAAATGCATAAAGGACATCTCGGTTGCATGGAGAACCGTGGAAATAATTATTATGATTAAACGATATATGTAACCTGAGCATCTTATTTTGTTATATATATATATATATATATATATATATATATATATATATATATATATATATATATATATATATTCTGATATATATATATATATATATATATATATATATATATGAAGTATAAGAATCAAAGAACTGTTCAAAACATTATTGTGCTTACAGCTGTTTCCTCCAAACCGAGGTTTGGATTCTTCGGAGCAATTTATTAATGCATGGACAGTTATATGACCTCCTTTTCAGCCGAGAGACATACCAATACATATTCAAACATTGATACATATTCAAACATTGTGGGTCAACATTCATTACAGAATTTAGAGTGGCAGTACACACTTCGAGATTACATTTATATATATATATATATATATATATATATATATATATATATATATATATATATATATATATATATATATATATATATATATCAGAATGGATGCAATAAAAACTAGTATATATACATATATATATATATATATATATATATATATATGTATATATAGTTTAGGGATTTTAATGTCAAGTTACTATAGGTTCACCAAAGTGAACATTCGACGCGTATATATATATATACATCTCCAATATATATACATTAATAAAACCGTATGGTTACCCAGGCATTTACACACACATATGCCCTTATATATACATATAAAACGACCCTTTATACATGTATATATATTGACGCGTGTGGCATTTTATATTTGCCTTGGAACGTGTTTATGCTGTTAAATTGTAAGTGTATGTTTATTTGTATTTGTTGACATGTTTATAGTTTGTCCTTAGGGATGATAAATAACTCAACAAATTGGTCAAGAAACACCAGATGACATGGTTTCCTCACTAAACCTTTACCAACAACACCAATAAATTTGATAAGATAAAAATACATAAATAATTAAATGAATAGATGTTTGAAAAGAAGAAAGAAACGTGTCGTGGTTTGATCTTTTTTGTACCATGGCGTTGATATCGCGTGGTTCTTGTACTCGTTGTTGTTATTGTGGTTGTAGCTGCATTGGTTGTGTTGGTTATTGTAGTGGTTGCTTTTATGGTTGTTGTTGTTATCATGGCTGTTTTGGTTGTTGTTATTGTCATCTCACTTCAACCCCTTGCTCTAATCTTAAAGACAAAAAATATAAATAAAGAGATAAATAAAGAGATAAATAAAGAGATAAATAAAGAGATAAATAAAGAGATAAATAAAGGATATGTATAGGGGTGGGGGTAGTCTTATCTAATGTGTGTCTCTATCGGGGATTAACCAGTGCAGTTGCTTCTGTCAACAGTCTAGATCTAATTTCATTGCAAAGTCCCCTTTTAAAATCCCACCTTTCAATGTTCACCCTGCGATATGCTCTCTTCCTCCTTATACATTCTCTCTCTCTCTCCCCCCATCTCTCTCTCTCCCCTCCCCTCTCTCTCAATCTTACTCCTTTTCTGTAATTATCTTTTTACTCTTCTTTATGTCTTTCTACCAGTCTCTTTCGTACCCTTTTTATCCACTCTCTACACCTCTCTCCCTTCCTCTGTCAACCTAGTTGTATTTCCGACATTCTACCCCTCTCCCCTGTCTATATTTCTTTCTGTTTAGCTCTTTCATTTCTTCTTTACCCCTCGCTCTCTCTGTTTCTTTCTTAACTTATTACTGTCTGTTGCTTTCACCCACTCACTAACTAACTCTCTTTCTAACTTTCTCTCTATCTATCTATCTCTTTCTTTTCTCCTATCAACCTTGCTCTTTTTACCATTTTTCTCTCCCTTTCTCCCTCTTTCTTTCTACTTTCTTTCTGTCCTTTGTGCCCTCCTTCCTCCCTCTCTCTTTCTCTCTCTTCCAATCTCTCCATCAACCTTGCTGTCTTTTTCATTATCCTACCCCGTCTTTGTTTCTTTCTATCTCTGTTGCATCCCCTCTGGTTCTCCATATCTCACATTCTCTATTTCTCTCGAGATTACCGCAGTTGACATTCACCTGACAAGAGCAGACTGTCGGCGGCAATTACGAAGACAAATAATTATTTGTATCCCAGCTTGGCAGCACATCCGATACTCTCCGCCTATACCACCATTACTCTACTCTACACCATGTATCAGTTTAACGGTTTGTGGGGGGCTTTTATTTTTGTCCTTCTAGTACTTTATTGTTCTGATTGTGGCTGTTGTAGTTGTGATTGTTATTTTCCCTAAATTTAAAATATAACAATGTAGAGATTATCTTATCTTATCTATCTATCTTTCTCTTTCTCTCTCTGTCTTATATATATATATATATATATATATATATATATATATATATATATATATATATATATATGAGAGAGAGAGGGAGAGAGAGGGAGGGAGAGAGAGAGAGAGTAAGTGAGCCCAGAAGCTGTGTGGGTATAGTGAGCGGCTACACACGATATTAGATCTGCAACCAATGTTTTCAAGAGCTAACAAACTTGCAGAGCTGTAAGGGAGAGAGACGTTTTATTTATACCCTTTTGGCAAATGTCTATACAAACAGCTGAACGAGGTCTTGTAGAAAGTCTTGCAGGAAAGGATGAGAAGAAAATGAGAAAGAACATAGAGTGGCAGATGTAATGTCGTATGTACGAATTACAAGCAATAAATATTTATATATATCTAAATATCACTTATATGTGAAATATTCAACATATATGGAGAGACATACCTTATTAAATATTGATATATCTACATGTTTATACATACAACCACACATGTTCATCTCTCTCTCTCGCTCTCTATCCCCCCTCTCTCTCTGTTTATGTGTTTATTTAATAAAAAATGCTTAAGGTTTCCCATTAAAAAAATGTTTATCAATACTAATATGGCATACGTGTTTATCTTTTCTCCCCACCATTTTTTAACACGATATCTTACTTTCTTTTTTATTCCTTTTTTCTTTCGTTTCATTTATGACTCTCGTGTTATAAGCGGCACCACATCTTTTCCTTGACGTCACATAACATTCTATGTGTACTTGTAACTCAATTGCTATAAATTAATGTTAATTCTTAGAAAATGTAGAAATCCCAAACACAGAAAATAAATGTAAAGAGTTGATTGTTATAAACAATAGCTTAAAAATCCAGGAAAATAGCCCCAATAGATAGGCGAAAAGTGGCTAGTCGCTTCTAGGAAGAATATATATGAATAGTTATTAATGCATACATACCTAAGTTTTTTCAATAACACATATTTTTATGAGATACGTTTTCGAAGGTGTAGGTCGCGATTATGTTGATGAAATATTTAGCATATTGGTTAAACGTAAACGCGGAAGTTTTTTCATCATGCCTTCCAATTTTATGTTGCTAAAGAATAATGTCAATCAATGTCATAGATTTTCTACAGGAATGAAATACCATCTCAACGAGGAGAAAATAGAAGAAACATTTTTTTTATTAGGATAACCGCAATCTGTATCTGCGAAAATGTAACTCTGCAAGGATTTATAATGTGTGTGTGTGCGTGTATATTTACACACACACACACACACACATACACACACACACACGCATATATATATATATATACTAGCATTAAAGCCCGGCGTTGCTCGGGGTCATTAAGTTACCAAAGTTAGGTTGCACCACCCATTTTATGGCAGCACTTTTTTGTCTGCCAGGCACTGGGTGAATGAATTGCAGACTTGGAAGCAGGAGCTGCGCCAGCAGTGACAATTGTAGTTTCGCCTATGGATATTATCTCTGAGCAAAAAGTGTTGAAATTTATTGTTTCACAGTACTTGCGCAACACGCGCATAGACGATGCTAGCCGAACAACAGAGCTGCGATGGAGTTGTTCTGCATGGTTGTCTGTGTGTTTTCTAAATTTAAGACAGTAGGGAGGGTTGTGATATGAGGGAGAGTTAGCTGTTGTTTCTAGCAGGTTTAGTGACCTCATAGAGGATATGTTTTCTAAATTTAAGACAGTAGGGAGGGGTGGGGTATGGGGGAGAGTTAGCTGCTGTTTCTAGCAGGTTTAGTGACCTCATAGAGGATATTATTGTTTATCATTATCTATAAAAGGCAGATTGTTGTTGTTGTTGTTGAAGTGAGTGTGTGTTTCTATGCGTTTGGAAAAGAGGTTTTAAAAAAGATTTATCGCTTGTTGAATAAATGTATCTGTTGCTTTTGAAACGGACAGTATCACCATCAAGCTTGGAAAGAGAAAGTAGCAGAAAGTATGAAGTTGTATAGATTTTGAATGGTAGTGGAAAGAGTTTAGCAGTTTAAATGACAGAGAAAAATCGTAAAATATTGAGTTTTATCTATTTTTTGCGTAATTGTGGGTCAAATTGAAAAAATGAGATGTGCCAAGACGCAATCGAAACTATTTCGAATACTGAATTGTAAATTTCAATTGAAGAAATTCTATATCGTAGATTTCTATAAGAAAGGAGCATGACCACACAGTGAGCTTTATAGATTATGATATATATACATATCTACTATAAGGATAAGGAACAATGATTCAATGTTGCATCATAACATATTTAATAACATATTACATATGTTTCTCTATCGATCAGCTCGAGACAAGATCTATTATAGATCGAACCTGACACTGTAATAGAAAGGTCGTCAGATACACACACACACACACACACACACACACACACACACACACACACACACACACACACACACACACACACACACACACACACATATATATATATATATATATATATATATACACAGAGAGGTGGGGAGATATGTAAAATCCCAATTTGTTCAATCACTGGAACAAACTGTACGACATTATCGAAAATACATTTTGTATTTTTAATTGAAAAGAGTAGATAACTCTGTTATCAAACAAAATAAAGCTGCAATGTCACAAGCCTATAACAGATACGTCAGTAATTGTAATTTGCATGCAACTAAGAAGCTTATGATACTGAATGAAACATTTTTTTCCTTTTGTGTTTGCATACAAAACATTACATTTACAATATTTCAAATCCATTCCTGTTTTAAATACACTCCAATTATAAACCGAATGATTAACTGAATCCTGGGTCTATTCGTGAAATAAGACATTTAGAATTAAGCATACAAGGCAAAACTTGAAAATGCTGCCTCAATATTAAAGTTTCCTTCTCTTCATGCTCCACGTGTACATACGAAAGATTTCTTTGGTCGATTTAAGATGTTTGTGTTTTACTGTTTTACTGGGTGGTTCAGCTACATGGAAGTGATGAAAATAAAAGCTTCATTCCACATGTTACTCAATAATATATGTGCTACTAAGTAGTGATGTGAATCAAAATTTTAAAAATGTATGTATTGTACATTTAATCATCAGTTTTATTCTGTTTTTACACTAAAAGACTTTCAAACACAAATATTTATGCACATAATCTTCAAGCTTCCAACCCGTAGCTCATGAGCAAACTGACGAACTACCTCCACATGTTGCAGAAGGTGACTTCACTTAAGTGACCTTCAATAAACTTATCACTACACTTAAGCGACCTTCAATAAACTTATCACTCCACTTAAGCGACCTTCAATAAACGTATCACTCCATTTAAGCGACCTTCAATAAATTTATCACTCCACTTAAGCGACCTTCAATAAACGTATCACTCCACTTAAGTGACCTTCAATAAACGTATCACTCCATTTAAGCGACCTACAATTAATATATCACTCCACTTAAGCGACCTTCAATAAACTTATTATTTATATCTAAAATAATCGGGTGGTAGTATTATGAATATTCAGGGTACACTGCAGAGTATAAAGTAAGAACAATGGATCAGTACACAATTTGGACATCTAGCTATAACTTAGTCCAACGATTAACATAAATAACCATGCATGCTACAATTGTATTTTATTATGATAGCCACAAGACATAGTAGAAATCATTATGGTAGCCACAAGAAGCTATGATTATGATTAAGAATTACTTGTATTACTTAGTGTTTAGATGTGTGCATCTTACAGCTGTACAGGAGAGTAAGGGATTAATGTTGGTTAATATTTGAAATCATGTTAACAAACACATATTAGAGAATTTATTGAAAACAGTTTAATGTTTGGAAATTGACTTTCACCCTTTGCCTTTGCCGGCGATGGTGACGGCGACGGCGGCAGCGACGACAACAACAACAACAACAACAACAACAACAACAACAACAACAACAACAACAACAACAACAACAACAACAACAGCAGCAACTGCAACAGCAGCAGCAGGAACAACAACAGCAACAACAGGTAGAATTAGATATGAATGGCAATCGCCTCTGTTATAATTTGAATTTGTACTTCAGTAAAACGATATATTAGGCAGCAAATTGGCGGAGTCGTTAGAACGTCGGATAGTATGTTACGCGGTATTCGTTCCAGTTTTCTTCTATCTGTGTTCAAATCTCCTCTAGATCAACTTTGCCTTTCATCCATTCGAGGAAGATAAAAATGTACCCGTCTAGTGCTGGAGTCGATTCTTCCTCTATATCTCTTTCTCACTTCCTTTCTCTCACTTTTTATCCTTCTCTAGAAGAAATCTGCTGTATTCAGGCTTGGAGAGATGGGCTCTTCCAGGTTTTAAAATGACGTATGTCACAACGGTGACCCTACGACTACTCCAGGAGTTACGGGTATATTACATCACGATATAGTATACACTTTAACAATTAGCGCAGACACAGATTAGAAGCATGTTAACTGTAAACAATAAATAATTTGTAAATAATATGTTACTGTTGATACTTAAATATCCGACTATTTGTACATATTTATAAATATTAATCAAATGTGTCCTCTCGCGGCATCCATAGATAAATTACCTGTTTTGTTTTCTCAGAATACAATCACTGTTCCAAGTTTAATCATACACACTTGCTTTCTAACACGAAAAAGAACACCTGTGTATAGTTAATCATTACTACCTTAATATCAATTGTCATATTTATTGGAAGGAAAATTTGATAAATCTTTGTTCAGAATGTTTTCTTGTCCCTTTTCTAAGCCTTTTCTGTCATTTTGGCCTAATTTGAAAGTAGTTCAAAATACCTTTTGTTTGTAACTCTTCTTTGGGTTGCTATGTCTGCGTCGTCTTATATTTAGTTGATATACTTTGACCGGTCTTGGGTAAAAATGTTGCCTAACACAGGCATATTTAATCTTATGGACAAATAATTGTTGACTGAAGAATTTTATAGAAAAAATATTGAGAAGTTGTATGAGGATACCAGAAATTCATATTCAGAAGACAGTCATTTGCATACGAGAATTCTGCTGAAGTTTTTGAAGAAGGTGGAAATTACTCTTGTGAGATTATTTATACTTTATAGAACTTGTACCATGACATGTTCGTTATAAAGATGTATATGAATCCAAATACAATATGTCTGTTTATATATAAAAATGGATGTTGTCTATGTGTGTATTTGGCTTGCACTTAGAAATTAGTTAACGAACAACCACGAAACTATATGTATTTTATTTGCAACATAACCAGACAGGTAATATATATTTTGTTGTATAAGAGTGTTGATTGGTACATTTATTACAATTGGAATTTTTGTCTCCGTATTAATATTGAACAATCTGGCCATTTTATCTTGAAATAAAAAGAAAAGAAAGAAAAAGAAACAATATATATATCAGTGTCGGTGGGGTGGAAGCATTTCTGAATTGGAGGGGGTAATTGGGCAATTTAGTTGTCGTAATTAGTTTATCTCTTTGCCCTTTAAAATGGTCAGAAGACTTCTATATACGATAAACATAATATATACATAAATTGTTGCGCATATCCAGATTGATATATGTTTTGGTAGTTTGTGGAGAAAAATATAACTATTGGTGGTGGAGGTGGTGGTTGGGGGAGGGGTATGTCCCCCAACCCTGGGCCACCATCTTTGTATATATACATACATATATATATATATATAATTTAAAAAAAATTATGCTCTGTATCCTTTCCTAAGGGGTTAATATATCGAGCTTCTTTGCATTTGGTAAGAAACTGGTGTTATACCCAATTTATTCATCTCATATGTATATATATATATATATATATATATATATATATATATATATATATATATATATATATATATATATATGTATATATATATATATATATATATATATATATATATATATATATATATATATATATATATATATATAATGAAAACTTGGACGGGAACAAAAACAGAGAGGCAGTACAAATGAAAGTTTATTAGGTTCATTTATTATGGCTATGGGTGAGCTTTGTTACTCTAAAGTTTCCCCTGCGCACCCAGAGGATCACCAGTCTTATCTGATGGTCCTGTGAGTACGGAGGTGAAACTCCAGAGTAACAATGTTCATTACTTAGTCTTAATAAATGAATATTTAAACTCTACTTCGATATTGAGTTTTCATTCTTATGTCCGTCAATAATTCACGTACTCTCAGCTCTTGAATAATCGCCCCCCCCCCCCCCATCACGCTTATTAATTTTTCAGATTTTTTCCAACCCCCAACGCCCGTTTTTATTCCAACTCCCCTCGCTTATTAAATTTTGCTAATCTATCTCTGGCGAAATTTTATTGTAAGTGATTCATATTGATACAACAACTGGAGAATCTAATAATAATTCTATTTTAGATAAAAAAAACAACAACATTATATATGAGAAAAAAAGAACATTACAAGAAATCCATATTTACGAAAGTACACTATACAATTACCGATTCCCCACCGCCGCTTAAAAGAATTTCATCAAATTCCCCCTCCCCTATTATTTGGGACCTAAGTGTATGTGTATATGTCTATATATATATATATACAGGGGCGGTGGAAGCATTTCTGAATGAAGGGGGGGGGGGGGTAAATTTGGTCAATTTAGTTGTAGTGATAAAGTGATTATAACAAAATGTCCTATAAAATCTGTCTCTGAATACACAAACTAGCAATTGGCCAATAGTGGTATGTGGAGAAAAAGTTACCGAAACAAGTTACCGAAACAAGTCACCAAACAAATTTACTATGTAGGTTAAGATAATTGTTTCTACTTTTGGCACAAGGCCAACAATTATCCCAGTGCATTACTGGTACTTTATTTTATCAACCCCTTAAGGATGAAAGGCAAAGTTAAACTTGGCGGGATTTGAACTTAGAACGTAAAGGGTCATTTGTAGGTTAAGATAATGCGGTGGATTGGCAGTATCGGTAGAGGGTCGGACGCCATGCTTTGACGCATAGAGTTACAGCCCTTTCCATTCTGAGTTCAAATCCCGCCGAGGTTAACTTTGCCTTTCATCCTTACGGGGTCGATAAAATAAAGTACCAGTCATGTACTGGGTATTTGCTGGCCTTGTGCCAGTAGTAGAAACAATTATTATCAAATATTAACCAACATATTAAAAAAAACTTCGATTTTCGATAAACAAAACATGTACATAAATTGTAGCGCATATACAAATAGATGTATGTTTTGGTAGTTTGGGGAGAATAACAGAACTATGGGGGGGGGGGGGGGTCCCCTTAGTTACACCACCGCTGCATATACAGAAACAGACTAATAAACACTTGACTGATACATACATAATAAATACTTACATATCTATATGTTTTGACATAACAATGAACGGAGGAGGGAATATCTACACACACACACACACACACACACACACACACACACACACACACACACACCCACACACACACACACACACACACATATATATATAATACATATGTATGTATGTATATATATATATGTATGTATATATATATATGTGTATGTATATGGTGGCTGCCAACTCGTTTTCGAGTACGGCCACTACTTTATATCCATGTAGGAGAACCCCCACCGATACGCTGAACGAATGTGACTTTTTAGTCCAGCCAGCGACTTGAAAACTCTGGTACAAACACTACACTTGTGACAATTATTGACACATAGTGCTGGGCCCATGGTACCATGTGACGGCAAGTGCAGAGAGATCTCCAGATATAAAGCAATGCCTGTACCGTGAAGCTTTTATAGTGAGCAAAGGCACTGCACAAAGCCAGTCCCACTCTCTTAACCAAGATGATATTTACCAAAAAGAAGAACAAGTCAACATCATTGGATACCATCAGGGTTGCAGGTGTTATATCAACGTTTTCCTTCTCCTAAGGCTAAGGGGTCATCTCTCCCAGTGATTTTGGATGGCCATTGACTCTTAAGAGCTCCTTGGTCCTTTGACAGGTTTTGTTTTTAGTCCTGCAGGATGTCCAAAGTCACCCTCCTCACCAAGAAACCTTGGTGGGGTTGCCAGTTTAGTCGCCAACGACCCGACCATGAGACAGGTTGTACTGGGATACATGTTACCAGTAGCACCAAGTGGTGACCTGACATGTATGTATATACATATATGTATATATATATATATATGTATATATATGTATATATATGTATATATATATATATATATATATATAGAAAAAAAGATGAAATCGAAAATGCAACTGGTGTCTTATTAAAAAAAAAATATATATATTTATTTGGTTCCTTTACCGGTTTCGCAGTTCTTCTGCTTTTCAAAAGTAGAGTTGAGATGGAGGGTTTGTGGTTTATATATATATATATATATATATATATATATATATATATATATATATGTATGTATAAATATATGTATGTATACATATATGCATATATATATATATATATGTGTGTATATATATATATATATGTATATATAATAGTAATAATAATATTTATACTTATATATATATAATTATATAATTTATATACAATTATAATGTTGTATATATATATATTTAATATATATATATATATATATATATATATATATATATATATATATATATATATATATATATATATATATATATTTAAGCGTATATGTGATTGCAGATGTGGATTAATAATAATATAGTTAGCAAGTATTCTAACTATGTCTTAACAAACACGTCTCAGTCCAATGTAACTGATCCTGTAAAACAGAAAAAAAAATGCTGGAATCTAATTTTTAGCATATTTAAGAGGGCGAGTAACTAACAAAACCGGAAGTTACAACTACGAAATTCAATACATCGTACAAGCTGTATGCCAATGCATCATTTGGTATGCAGTTTGCAGTATCGGAAGCTCACCAAACTGATCAAATAACAAAATGCAATAAAATAGACATGGAAAGTTTGAGTTATACATGAAAGTAATCAAGAATGTTATTGATATAGATTTTCGTGGGGCAAGAGAATGCCTGGAGACCAAGCACGTGGATTTGTCCCGATTAGCAGAAAGGGTGCACCTTATTGATGCTCACCTCGCGCTCTTCCTCTTGAGCAACTGTTTCACCATCCCCAAACTCACATTCACGCTGCTCGGTGCACCTTGCCACCCCCACGCAGATCTCGGGGAATTTGACACCACCACCATTTGACGCTGTGCGGAACGCATCTGTAATGTCAGTTTCGACAGCGCAGCCTGGCAACAGGCGACACTCCCAGCGAGGTTTGTTGGCCTTGGCTTCCGATCAGCTTCGGACCTAGCTTTCCCTGCCTACCTCTCCTCTATCTCCTCTTGTCACGCCCTCGTCGAGGTTGTCAGCCAGACGGCCGAACCTGACCTGGCCTCCGAGATGGAACAGGCTCTGGCCTACTGGTCCAACGTAACTGGGACGACATTAATTGCAGGTCCTGTCAGATGTATCGAGTCTGGCTTGGATCAACACCGCCTTGCCTGCCTCAGCTCCGCTTCTCAGCTCAACAGCGGCACGTGGCTCAATTCGGTGGCCTCCTCATCAACCGGTACCCCACTTGATGATGAGTGCACTCGCATCGGAGTAGCCCAACGCATTGGCCTCCGCGTGTGTGAGCCACATAAATGCCGCTGCGAGGCGGCTGTTGACAAGTTCGGCCTGCACATTCTGTCTTGCCGCTTGTCTGTCTTGCCAGACACGCCGCTCTCAACGACATATTGAGAAGCCTGGACGCAGCTGGCTTTCCATCTCAACTGGAGCTAGCTGGCCAAGACCTCGGAGATGGCAAGCGCCCCGACGGAATCACCGTCTTCCTATTCGAAGGAGGTAGATCCCTCAGCTGGGACGCTACCTTCTGCGACACATTCTCTGCCTCGAACTTAGTCGCTTCGGCCACAAACCCCGGCATCGCAGCCCGCCTCGCAGCAGAACGTATAATAAACAAATACCGGGGTTTGTCCAGCCGCTTCCTCTTCGCACCGGTCGCCGTCGAGACCTCAGGCGTTCTTGGACCCCGTACTGTCGAGCTCCTCCTCAAGATCAGAGCGTCGGCGGCCTGTCTGAAGTGGGAGCCCCGCGAGGTTGGGTGACTGTTTTGCAGCGGGTGTCACTGGCCATCGCCCCCCGGGGAATGCTTTTGAGGTCTTGTCAGCGGGGCGCAGCACTTCTGCCCTCTTGCTCGAGGCCCAAAGCTCAACCCCCCCTCTTCTGTGACACCAGAGCTCTTGCAATCCACCTCCCCCTTCCTATTCTTTTTCTTCTTTCTTTCTCACCTTTTTTTTAAAAACTATATTTCCCTATTCTTTCTTTCCTTTTGTTTCCCCTTTTTTTTCTTGATTTTTCCTACTAAATTTTAGTTCTTAGGACGGTGAATTTGTGAAGACGCTCTGAAATAATACACGTTCATGACATAAAATAATCAAAAATACTTGCTGCTTTTTTATCAGGTATTTAAAAAAAATAAATATAAGATAGTGCAAATATCCTTTTTAGACACAATTCATATTGTGTCAAAATCTGACTGAGTCTTTATAATAAATACATTTAGACTGTTTAACAACGAACAACACTTATATCAATAAGAAGGTATTTGGAAAGCCGACATCATGTGAATAAGTCATATGATATAATGATTGAAATATAGTAGAGGAAATTATGAATGGTTTCTGTTTTAGGCAGAAAACCAACAATTTTGGGAGCGGGGAAAGGCGACTAAATCGACTCAGTGCATTACTAGTGCTTTATTTTATGGACCCCGTAAGGTGGGATTTAAACTATGAAGTTTTGGGATGTAATTATATGCATGTTATCCGACGCTCTACCGATACTGCCAATCAACCGCCATGCAGAATAAAGTAAGAATGATAAAACAAAACCATAATTTTAACCCTAATTTCATATTTTGAGGTTAGGATCTCTTTATCGAAATATTATGAAATATATGTGAAAAACTATTGATTTGCTTTATCATTCTCACTTTACAGTACCCTAGAGCAGAATTGGAAAGGACTATAAGTGCCATAACTGAAAGGAAAACGAGGGGAAGAGTAAAGGAAGAATGAAAGAGGAAAGGGTAGAGGGTGATAGACTGCACGTTGGCGGCATGACAATGAGTGCAAGCCGAACTCATCAACTACAGCTCCACAATGGCATTTATGTTTCTCACATAAGACCAAACATATCACAAGCAGCGTTGAATTCACAGACCCGGTTTTGCAAGCCCTCCTCAGTGTGGCCTATTAGGTCACAGTCACCCGCATAACATATGCGGATAGTGAAAATCATATTAACTGTCCCGCGAGAGGGGCGAAAACAACACTGTGATTCTGGCACAGCTCTTAGGACGGTGAATTTGTGAAGACGCTCTGAAATAATACACGAGAGTACCTTTCCAACAACAAATAAAATATGCCACGAAAGCTACCACATTAATTTTTAGGACCAGATATAAAAAGTGATATTAAAATAGCACAAACCCAATCCTTTGGAACTTCCTCCACTCTCCAGCAATGCAAAAGTAGTGCGTGAAGCATTTCGATCATCCTCTGTCCCCCAAATTTCAATATTTTTGAACTGATACAATCGATACCGGGAGATTTATTGTTATTTATTTTCTTCACAGTTGCGGCTCAGCAGACATTTCCTCAATGTCTGGAAGGTTGTCCATTCTCTCAATTGTGTCCATATTCACATTTGATGGCCTATTAAGAAGATTAGAGTAATGTTGCACCCAACGTTCTTGTATGGATATAATATCCGTAAAGAGTTATTGTCCATCAACCGATTTTACGGGGCATGTCCTGCTGATCTAGGACCAAATACCTCTTTTATATATGAAATGAAGGCTTTAGACTATTTGCAGTCTGCAGACACTTGTGCTTTATTGGCATTTCTGGTGCCACCAATTTTCCTTCATTTGCGGAAGACTGCTCCAAATGTTTTATTTAATAGCCTGAAAATTATTGTTTTTGCTGGAATTTTCGGATTTTCCTAGAATGTGTTTGTACATATCTTGTTTTTCACGCAGAAGTCTGGACATTCCCAAGTCATTATCAGCAAACCATTGAGCCACTTTCTTGGATCCGAAACTCAAAGTACGTGATGCAACTTCGTAAATTGAAACTCGAAAGTAATGCTTATAAGCCCATCTTAATCACTTTTCAATAGCATAAGGGATTTGAAGCTTGCAGTGTTTATTATCTTTGGTATTTTAGACCCCCGTCTTTCTGATATTTTGCCTGATTGAGAAAATGAATTTCCTCCAGAGCTTATTCTGCACCTCTCATTATTTGGACACTAGTGACGTTATTCAGAGCTGCTTTGCGGGCTAATATATAGTGAAGAAGGTACCAGCGCTTAGACCTATGGTGTATCCCTATGTTTTTATATTTCACTTTTTGTTTGAAGAAGGTATTTGAGATAGCCAACTGGTGTTCGGTATAAAATGTGAAAAGAGATAATCCATTTCCCAGTGCCATGCTTCCCCAAAACAGACCACCTTCATGATCTCCCCCCCCCCCTCACTCTAGCCTTCAATCACCCATGATGACTAGCCTCTCTTATTTTGGAACCTTTCGCACCAGATTCCCAAAATCCTGATAATATTTTTCAATACTTTCTATGGAATGTAACATTGTCGGTTCATAAACACTCACAATTGTCCGGAATCGATATTTCAACAGGAGCCGAAAAGACATCATGCGTTCAAATACACCGCTTGGACTTTGAAATTCTTGGATACAGTCTAGGATTGAGATTTTAATTGCAAAACCAACACCTGAATCTTTCCTTTGCTTTTCAGGCAAACCTTTCCAAAAGGAAGTGTAACCTAATGGTTTTTCAGTAATTTCCCCATCTCCAGGTAGACGTGTCTCAGCTAATGCAACGATGTCCAGATCATATTTACCAATTTCTGTTGCAATTTATGTGTGACTCTCTACTCTATCGGGCTTATTGTTGTCTAAAAGAGTACATACATACTAACAAGCAAACTTCATACTGACCCTAGGTTTCTTTTGGGGTTGATTTTTGTGTTTGTCACAGTAGCAAGATGACAACCGGGCCAAGGCTGTAGCATCCTAGGGCCCCTGTCGTGCTGGACCTGTTCACCAGAAGATCTCAAGCTCTTTCTGCCATATATTGACTTTGTGTGAGACAATTCAATTAAGATTATGGATGCATTTTTAGGTTACTACCAACTCCTAGTTACGACGATCTTAAACAACGAGGAAAGTGTACAAGAGGTACCTGTGCGAAATATTATTTTTTAAAGTGGATGTAGCTTGCATAGTACTACCTCCACTTTTTGCTACATGAAGTTCTTCTTCAGTGTGATAAATACTATGACAAGACTGAATACTTTATGAAACTCAGGTTTTACATTGGAACGTTCCTTCTAGGTAGATCACTGACAAAAGAAAACAACATTATATATATGTTGTGTTTGAATGCACACACACGCGCCTATAATATATACATATATATACACACACACACACCCACACACACACACACACACACACATATATATATATATATATATAAGCTGATTTAAATGATAAACATCATGAATAACATTAACTGCTGCTGCTTTTCTATGCTGTATTTTGAAGTAGCTATTAAATAATGTCCTCTTTAATCATGTCAGGTTATCCTGGCTTTGAAGTCTCTGATAATTCTACCTTTTATCTCAGTCAATTATACACAGTAATACACACATACACTTACATACATACACACACGCGTGTACACACGTACACACACCTACACACACGCAAACATTAACACACGTACATTCTCATCAAAACATGTACACACTTTCATACACACACATACATCAACACACATACATCAACACATATTCATCAACACACGTATACACAGACACTTATGTTCACACAAAAACATTAACACACGTTATACATACATACGCTCAGAGTCACAAGCACAAACGAAACAGAAGCAAGGGCCCTTAACTCCTGCTGGAGTCATGGGCATGCCCTTCTGACACCCTGCGTACCTTTGTCATTTTAAGCCTAGCAGAGCCCATCCGACTTTAGATGGGAAGAGTGAAAGTGTATGTGAAAAAGAGGAAGAATGAAAGAGAGAAAGAGAGAGAGAGAGAGAGAGAGAGAGTGAGAGAGAGAGAGAGAGAGAGAGAGAGAGAGAGAGAGAGAGAGAGAGAGAAGGAGAAAGATATATATATATATATATATATATATATATGTGTGAGAAAAATGTGAGAAAAACCACAGTCCCTCCATCTCAACTCTACTTTTGAAAAGCAGAAGAACTGCGAAACCGGTAAAGGAACCAAATAAATATATATATATTTTAAAAATAAGACTCCAGTTGCATTTTCGATTTCATCTTTT
Organism: Eledone cirrhosa; assembly: GCA_964016885.1. Lineage (NCBI taxonomy): Eukaryota > Metazoa > Mollusca > Cephalopoda > Octopoda > Eledonidae > Eledone > Eledone cirrhosa. The sequence continues at coordinate 92,380,468 of OZ024742.1, read as the reverse complement.
TTCTTTATACTTTCACTCGTGTAGGACACCTCGGTTATTTTTCATTTTGTAAAAAAAACCTCACTTTCTAATATATATATATATATATATATATATATATATATATATATATATATATATATATATATAGAGAGAGAGAGAGAGAGAGAGAGAGAGAAAGTGGGAGAAAATGATCAAAAGAAATCGAAGGAGAACCAACCGTAGTACTGGACTGGTAATTTGTTTATTGACCCAGTAAAGATGAAAGGCAAAGTTGACATGGACGAGATTTGAACTCAGAGTGCAGTAAACCGGAACAAATAGTAAGGAATTTGAAATATAACGCCCTAACGACCCTTACCTGGTATATATACACACACACAAAGCATTAACACAAATATGAACACATTAATACACAAAAACACACTTTAATTTATATGCACTCTTACGTATTCGTGCACGTCTCTTAACATAGATGCATACACACGCACATATACACACATATACGCACCAATATAGGGCATCCACTAGCATGCGTACATTCACCTTAAAATAGGTACACACTCTCGCATACATACACACACATTGATTTCTAATTTAGGCACCAACAAATTTGAAAGAAGGGCAAAGCTGATTAAATCAAACCAATACTTGACTAGTACTTTATTTTATTGACTCCGGAAAATTGAAAGGCAAGGTAACCATGGCGGTATTTGAGCTCAGAATATATAGAGCCAGGACAAATAACGCAATAGCATTTTATTGTATACACACATATTAACACACGTACATAAACATGGCGGATGTATGGTTGTAAGCTGGAGAATTTCTCTTTGTAACTACACTGCTTTTGAACTTATATCTTTTACTATAGCTATTAGTCGAGTCAAGACTATAGCTATTAGTAGAGTCAAGACTGGCATTTGGTAGATAGAAACTGTAGAAATTCGTCGGGTGGCGGGGATTATTCCGGTTTTTGGATGGTAAAACTAATCCGTCAACCGGTTTAACGCTACCACCAGGTCCTTGGATAGATTCGAGTTTCTAACTCCATAAGCACCATGGTTGTCACTTACTTCCAAAATAAAAATACAGTTGTCCCTTTTTTTTGTAGCTGATAATTTATTATCATATCTGCAAATACTCCCCACTGACTATACCTTTAGATTTGTACCTGTGATCATTGTATAAATCTTTGGAAGCTGGGCTTCACAGAAACAGGAGGAGTACAGCTATTTAGGATGTTGTAATGGAACTGTAAAAATAGGCAAAACATTTCAGAAATTCAGCATGTAATCACTGTATATACACATGCATACCGTAGATACAGAAACATATGCATCATTCTCTGCTGAAAGCAGAAAATTAATCCCCCTCTGGTTTTTAATTGCAATCAGAAATGATGGATCGTTATGTTGTTGGTTTCGATTCCTGGACCGGGTTGTATGCGGTGTTCTTGAGCACAACACTTCATTTTACGTTGATCCCCCCAATATACTTAGCTGAATATGAGTATCAGCAGTAATAGCTTAGTTGGGGATTTAACCCTGCGATGGGTTGGCGCCCTGTCCAGGATAAAAGGGTAGTCTTGTATTCTCAGTCGCTTAACGCCACGAAAACGGATATGCATCGGCCTAATGAGGCTTCGTGCTCGAGGCAGACTTTAGATTTTAGTTCTCAGCTAGAGGTTCGATTCCAATATTATCAACTAACTACCCTTAAAAGGATCAACGGCTATATTTGAAATAAATACTTTTATTCTAACATTAATTTCTAATCATTAACAATCTAATCATAAAAAAATAGGGTCTCAAATTTCATATAGCTAAGGGCTTCAGCAGATGAAAGTCCAGCCCTATGTACCAGCGAAGTATATAATCGACTTTAATTCTTTCCAAAATTGCTGGTCTTGTGCCGAAATTAGAAATCCTTTTTATATACTGCTACGAAATAGGTGCTATGAAATTCGGCGGCGGGTGGGTGACACATAACGAATAATGTGTAACGGTTTTAAGGTCAGGTTCGTTCAAAAAAGCCTAAAATTATCGTAGAAAAAAAACGTAAATTCGCCTTCAAAATTCTAGACATTTATCAAATACCTAATTTTTTAAATTATATAAATGATAATATTACACCTGCCTCAAATACGTATGTAATATAATATTTATCTGAAAGCCTTGTGAGTGCAATGTCATATAAGAAATCCGTGAGGGTGACCACGTTTGGCGATGTCTGAACGCTGCATTTCTTGACTGGGGTGCTAGAACAATTCCCTGACGGTGACCCCATTTGGAGTGGTCTGAACGCTGTACTTCCTGATCTGGGGTGGTAGACGAAATCCGTGAGGGTGACCGCCTTTGGAGAGGTCTGAACGCTGTATTTCTTGATGTGGGTGGTAGACGAGATCCGTGAGGGTGACCGCTTTTGGAGAGGTCTGAACGCAGTATTTCTTGATCTGGGGTGGTAGACGAGATCCGAGAGGGTGGCCACATTTTGAGACGTCTAAACGATATATATATATAGTGATCTGGGGTGGTAGACGAAATCCGTAAGTGTGACAGCCTTTGAAGAGTTCTGAACGCTGTGTTATTTCTTCATCTAGGGTGCGAGGCAAATTCTGTAAGCAACGCCTAGACATTTGGTGTCTTTAATGAAGTCTTTTGCAGGGAGAAGCTTTTTAACTGAGCATAACATCTTAGTAATTTTTTCATTATTATACCCTATCTCCTAGACTATAATAGCGTTTTTATTTTTAATCTTCAGAGTCGTTAGTTGATAGAATTTTTAGGATAAAATTGAGGATTTTCCTATAAATTTTAATAAACGAATATAGCCTTCAAAATACTCGTGTTTCTCCTACTCCAAAAATAATCCTTGGCATGATTTTTATGTTGCTATCCAATATAAGCCCTATCCTGAAAATAAGCCCTAGCGCATTTTTGCGAGGAAAATTAATATAAAACACATCTATTTGTATGTGTGCTACAATTTATGTACATGTTATGTTTATCGCATATCGAAGTTTTTTTTATATATCTTGGTCGATATTTGATAATAACAGCTAAATTAATCACTACAACTAAATTGACCAAATTTGCTCCCTCACCCCACCAATTCAGAAATCCTTCCATCTCCCCTGATATTATAGTCGTTGTTGTTGCTGTTGTTGTTATTGTAATTGTTGTTGGCCGTGTAATTTTTTCCTTTCAATTAGTTTCATTTTTCTTTGAATAAAAACATATTAACGGAATTACTAGGGGGTGGCCTAAAAATTCATAGGCTGACTATGAAGGAGGAACGCTAGAGTTGGGAAATATTGCATAATTTAATTTCAACTCTAATTAATAACTGCATTGTTTCTTTCCAGGGACTATGTTGAAAAATAAACCTCATTGGGTCATTTCATGAGAGTATCTTGGTCAGCCTATAAACTTTTTAGTTGACCCTCGTAATATATGGCTTGATTGGCAGATCAATAGTTTGATTGTTTGTTGGACACATGGCTTTGCGTTTCTGAGTTCAAATCCTGCCGAAGTCAACTATACAATTCATCACCCCGTAGTCGATAATTAAAGTACCAGTTAAGTTCTGGGGTTGATGTTTCTCTCTCTCTCTCTCGCTCTCTCTCTCTCGCTCTCTCTCTCCCACTCTCTCTCCCTCTCTCCTTCCCACACACACTCTCTCTCTCTGTCTCACTCTCTCGCCCACTCTGCCCCCTCTCTCTCATATAAACGGCTACTCGTAGGTCCTCTTTTCTTCATCAAATAGAGGAGGGCTGAGATAAGGGCTAGCAAACCCTTCTCAGCTGTCCTTGTTGGATCTCTTTCGGTTATGACGATGAGTAATCCAATTGTTGGAACATCGGAACAGCCTGCTCGGGAAATTAACATGCAAGTGGTTGAACATTCCGTAACACGTGCACATTTAACGTAGTTATCGAGGAAATTCAGCCTGAAATATTGTATGACAAGACTGACCTTTTGAATTACTGGTACAACTAATTTTTAACAGCTGAGTGGGACTGGAGCAGCGTTATATAAAGTGTCTTACTCAATGACAAAACGAGCTGTTAGGAACCGAACTCACGATCTTATAAACATCGTAACCATTATGCCACATGTCTTCAAATCCTCGTCACCTGGTATGCTACAAAAGCCATACAACATGGCAGGTGAAGAAGCATCTGTATGTTGTACAGTACGGAACAGTTTTTTTTTTAATTTTCGATGTTCAATGGTATCAATCATTTGCTCCCCCTGTGAAAGGGTGAGGATGAGAATAATTTGCAGTATTGACACAGGGTCACACATTTAGTATGAGTTTATCAGTGTTGGGGTGGTGATGGATGGATAATCGACACCATCCATGTTTGGTAAAATAAACATTTTATCCATTCCCGGGGGATAAAAGACGAAGTTGACCACCACCGGGTAACAACTCATGACATTAAGGGACGTAAACGTATACTGCAAGGTATTTCTATGGTGTTGAATCTACTGATTGTATCAGTCAACCACCCTCGGAGATGTGAGATAATATTGCCTTAGAGACAACAACAATAAATAGAACCTCAACACCAATCAGTGTTTATCTTATGTATCTTCGTGTCTTGAAATCAAGTAGTAAACACAGTAATAAACAAAGAATTGCTTTCTATTATTGGCAGAAAACGTCTTATCTTGGGGAGGAGTATGAGTGATTTTAACACCGCCCAGAGTCCGTTTTTTTTTTTAATTATCCCAATTTCTGTACAAGAGCGTCATTAGGTACAGGTTTAAAACGGGCCAATCACAAGCTCGCTTCATTGTTGACGTTAAAAGTGACACAAATAAGAGTTTGTAATTCAGTGGACGTCTTTCGAATAATAATAATTCTTCGGTGGTGTTTAGAGATTTCGTTGAAAAACGGTGAAATATAAATACACACACACACGTAGGCACGCACACGCACGGGCACACAGGCGTACGCACACACGTGTTTCGTATCTATCAAATTCCACTCAACACATTCTCTGCTGCACTTCGAGCAGAAGAGGGTAAACTCTCCAAATATCGGTTGCTCTCAGGCAGGTTTGCGGTCGAGCCCGTAGCAGTTGAGACTTCTGGTGCCCTAGGACCACTTAACTACTCACTACCACCGGCACAGAGTTGGCTACCCGCAGATGTAAGCCTCGCGAACTGGAATGGCTTTTCCAGCGCGTCTTCTTCGCCATCCTCCGGGGAAACGCCTTCTCTATTTTGTTTGCCGGGCCGCGGGTCCCCCATTTACTTATAATAATGAAATATTGAGAGAGCGGGAGGGATAGAGGCAATGAGAGTGGGAATATATATATATATATATATATATATATATATATATATATATATATATATATATATATATATATATATATACACACACATATATATATACACACACACATATATCAATAATAAATGGAAGGTATCTTTATAAAACCATATTTATTTTATTATATATATTTCAAGGCTCTCATCAGATAAAATACAAGAGCTGGTTTACAGATAATGACATATTCAAACAAGAACTTAATGTAGTGAGTTCTATTTGAATAGCGAAGAAAAACTTCAAATCACAAGATGAATATGCTAATGAGGATAACGTTAAAATTGAAAAAGATCGTTATGTATAGACGCTAGGTAAATTTAAATAATTATTAGGATTATTATTTTTAAAGAAATGGAAATAGAGGTTATTATTAGGGTGGAAGAAAATTTAAGGAAAGATTTTAAGAAAAACTATATTACAGTTATTAACAGACTATTTATAGGAATGTACGTATATAATTGTACGGAACATATTTGTGAGGGTGTAGAGAGAATGAAATAATTATATTTATTTTTATTTATTTAATTATTTAATTGAAAGTATTTATAATATAATGTGTGAATTATAAATAAATGTGTTAAAGTGATAGAATATTAATTTAAAATGTGAGAGGTATCTTGTATTTATATATTCGATTGGGTCTATTCTATTGGTGTGTTTTAATATTATGAAGATTGTAGTTATAAGTATATTTTATGAAGATTGAATGAATATTTTATGAATATTACAATGAATATTACACAGAGTTGGTTACATGTATAAAATTAAAAACATAGATAACAATAGTATACAAAATCCTCTTAAAATTTACTATAATATTAATAACAAGCAAATTAACCTAAATAGTAAATTAAACAAAAAAGCTAGAACTAGAAATATTATTTGGTACTCTCCTCCAATCTCCTTAGGAATTAGAACACCTTTAGCAAGGCATTAGATAAGTGTTTTCCTAAATCCCATTGATACCACTCTATTTTTAACAGGTATACAATCAAACTATCTTACTCTACTACTATGAATATAGCATAAAATATTAATCTAAACTATAATAAAGGAAGGTCTGCGGGACTGAGTACGGTTTATTTTTTTTTATCCCGTTAGTAAAATAAATTGGATTACTTTGAATAAATAATTGTTTCTACTTTAGGCACAAGGCCAGCAATTACCCAGTGCATTACTGGTACTTTATTTTATCGACCCCGTAAGGATGAAAGGCATAGTCAACCTCGGCGGGATTTGAACTCAGATCGTAAAGGGACGTAACTATGCTGGAAAGCATGGCGTCCGACCCTCTACTGATACTGCCAAATGAATATTACATAATTTATCTACTAAATTTCGTAAACAAAAATAATTTCGTAAAAATAACTAATTTAAAATTGAATTCTTTTCAAAGTTGCACTTCCGGTATATCGTTGCGACCACCATCACTTCAACTACCATATATATATATATATAGAGAGAGTGCGTGATGTCAACACTTCCGGTGGCGATCACTTAAATAAACATACTAATTTTCTGTCACTAATTTTCTCCTAATGCAGTTTATATATAATATCGTCTTTTTTTAATATATCATGGATTACGTTACTGATTATATAAGACAGTGTAACAACGTCTTCGTCAATTTCTGTTTATATTGTCAATTACGATTTTATTTGATGTATCATATCTACATGTATATATACTTGCGTATAATATCAATATACACACTACACATGCTAGCAGAAAAGCACCCGAAGGGTGGTTTTTATGCTAGTAGAATTAACAATAGAAACTTAAAATTAAACCCAACTCAAATAAACTCTAATAATAATAATAATATTACTAATAACAATACTTATAATAACCATACCGTTCCTATAAACAACTCTAGAAAATGTAACTGCAGAAACAAATTATGTTGCCCTTTACAGATAAAAACCTAAATAAAAACTTAGTATACAAATGCACCGTAAAAACTAGAGATAGATTATTTAACTATATAGGAGCCACTTCTACAAAATTTAAGGAACGCTGTTATAATCAAAGCACACATTTAATAGATCGGACAAAAAATTCTCAATATCACATTCACATTTAATTTAGTCCTTAAAAGACAATAATATTGACTATTCAATCACTTGGAGAACGATTTCGAAAGCGCCTGCATTCCAGAATATGGCTCTCACAAGAATTTGTCATCTATGTATTGAAGAAATCTTTCACATAATTACCAATCGAAAGAATGCTATAAACAAGAAGAAAGAATTATTTCATTCTTGTTTGCATCGACAGTCCAAGACTTTTAGAAGTATCTATAATCGATAGAAAATATTATATATAGCCTCTGTATCTTACCCAATTACATTTTATATGTCTTCGCTGTGTTTTTTGATTTTTTTGTGATGTTTTTAATGACATTTTTGAAGGTATTTTTGATGTTTGTTGAACTTTTTTCTAATAGGCTCTATAGGTATTGTCAATCCATACATACAAATACGTAATATCATCAAATGTATGCATAAGTACAAGTAATGTTTATCAAAATGTATACATAAAATTTTTATCTTAGAACATACGTAATATATGATACTCTAAAATCATATATAAAATAATTTTTCCATATACTACAATTAGAATATAATTTTAAAGTAAATTTGAGACTAAGCGATAAATATAACTTAACTCTGTAAACTAAGAAAAATTAGTTTTCTTTTCCTTTGAAAAGAAACATATTTACATTTAATATCTACGTAACAGTTAAACTTTACATAAATATTAAAATTTCGTAAATTTATTTCTATCTTGATGCAACTATTGAATATACAAAATAATATACATCTGCTATACTAAAATAGAACTATTGAATATACAAAATGCACTATTGAATATACAAAATAATATACATCTTCTATACTATTGGTATATATCTGACAAACCCATGTTTCAGTCATGGCGTGTTTTATATGGCTCTTTCAAGGACTGGAACTTCAAAAAACCTCTACATTTTAATTTTAGTCAATGAAGAAATGTTGTTTACCCTGAAGTTCTTCATTGGGACAAAGTATGAAATATATTTTCATGTATTTATTATGTTAAAAAATAAATAACTAAACCTTTAATTTCTAATTCGAAAATAATGATTTACACAAAAATGAAATGATCAAGTTTTGAATTGATATTTAAAAAAAAAATATTTACAAGAAACAAAATAAGAATAAGATTTAATAATGTAATTTTGATTTGATATATTACAAAAAATTTTTCATGTATTGCATTTTACATTGAGTAATATTGAAATGCAGAGTTTTTCTCCATAAATTATATCCCTGATTTAAAATCATTCATCATTTTCTTACAAAAAAAAAATGTGTGAAACGCAGCAAGGCGCGGGTAATTCGGCTAGTATATATATTAGCCTAAGAAAATATCTATATGCGTGTGTAATTAATACACGCATACATTTATTTTTTTAAATTTAATTGAGTTCTTAACACGCAGGATTGATAATGTTTTTGAAAAAACTAATTAAGCCACGTGTATATTATTTTACTTTTCTCGTGAATCGTGGTTGTCTCCCTTTTCCGCTTCGTGACGCTATGATACTTCCTCAGTCAAAAGACTGCTGGAATTTCAAATTTGGCGGTCATTCGATGCGTGAAGGAACAACTTAGCGGACACGAAAATTAACTGTGGTAAGGAATTTTATCTTATATCAAAGTTTAATGGGCTTCCACTGACGATTTATAAGTGCCCACCTAAATATTTTCTTACATGAAAATATGTTAGGCTTCTACATAAACTGGAAACATTCTCCAAACTTGTAGAAAACTTATAATGAAACAATTGTTTGGAAAGAGAGATATATTTTAACTTTAATTATATCTCATATAAAATAATACAACTGGCTTTCCACAAAATACATTAGTTAGCACCCCAAACACTTAAATTGGGTTTATACTAACGTATCACCTAATGTTTGTTGAGTGAGATGGTTACCAGTCGGAGTTTAGCTTAAAGCCATCTCTGTTATTGTATTAAATATATATATATATATATATATTTGTGTGTGTGTGTGTGTATTTGTGTGTGTGTGTGTGTGTGTGTGTGTGTGTGTGTGTGTGTGTGTGTGTGTGTGTGTGTGTGTGTGTGTGTGTGTGTGTGTGTGTGTGTGTGTGTGTGTGTGTGTGTGTGTGTGTGTGTGTGTGTGTTTGTGTGTATATATGAAGAATGACAGGTATAAAACGCAATGTCAATATCTAAATTTAGTAAAACCTAATTCTAGCTGCTATTTTGGGGACATCTAATAATATGCTTATCACTTTTTTGTTTGTATCTCATGAAGCTTGAGTTATATAGGGTGCTAATAAAACTTAATCTGACATTTTCATATGGTTAACCGTCATTGCGACAGTCAACCGACATATTAGCTAAACCAACAGATACTTTACACACAGAACACTTGATAATCTCAATAATAGGCTCAGTCACTGAACCGACAATTAAACGCTTGATGTTAAAGAACATCATTTACACACACACACACACACACACACACACACACACACACACACACACACACACACACACACACACACACACACACACACACACACACACACACACACACACGCATACGCACACACACACACACACACACACACATATATATGTATGTATATATATATTTATATATATATATATATATATATATATATTAATAAGAGGAATTCCAACTTTGTCTGATTTACTCGTTTTATTTACAATCCTTTAAAATATATATAATGGTATTATAATGAAATAGTATGATAGAATATTAAATTCTAAGTGTTAATTGAACAAGTACTTTCATGCTTTCGCAATCTTCAGGTTCATGATATGTGGTGACAGTCGAGTTTGCAATTTTCAACTGTGGAAAATTGCAAACTCGACTGTCACCACATATCATGAACCTGAAGATTGCGAAAGCATGAAAGTACTTGTTCAATTAACACTTAGAATTTAATATTCTATCATACTATTTCATTATAATACCATTATATATATTTTAAAGGATTGTAAATAAAACGAGTAAATCAGACAAAGTTGGAATTCCTCTTATTAATATAATCTTCTATACACAATCATACACACCCGTGTATATTTACCTATCTATATCTATATATATATATATATATATATATATATATGAAAAATGGTAAAGATTCGAAAAAAGTACCTAATGTGTATTTTAACTTATATTCATGTTACGGTATAGTACATAACGAAAAACATTTTTTTTTACATTAAAACGAGTACTTTTTGTACTTTTGCACTTGACCGGTTTCGTTTAATAACGGCTTTTGAAAAGTTTTTTTTTAGAAACGATCATTCAGCTTCTGAGTTTTCCCCCATAAAGCTACAGATAGTTTAAGTCTTCACCCACTTTAAGATCGTTAGATGTGATGTTGTTGTTACTATTGTTGTTGATATTCTTGTTTTGGTTGTTGTTGCTGCTGTTGTCACTGTTGTTGCCATATTTGTTGTTGCTACTGTTGTTGTTGTTATAGTAGTAATAGTAGTAGTAGTAGTAGTAGTAGTAGTAGTAGTAGTAGTAGTAGTAGTAGTAGTAGTAGCAGCAGTAGTATAACTCCACAAACCATCACTTCTTGGACATTGAAGGAATGCATGCGGAACTGTTTAACCACTATTCTGTGCACATCTGGAACAGGTCCGGCTGGTGATGCTATCGTGCTTGTAGATTTTACCAATATACTTTAGAATCTGGAAATCTCTGTAGAAACCGTAACCTCAGTAAAATGCCTGCACATCATAAATCACATAATATTATGTCCACCACATTAACCCCTTACCCCCTTCCTTTCTTTGCCTGATAATCCTTGCCCTTTTCCCCTTTTCCACTCATTTATAGATTTTTGCGATAGTATTTTCCTTTTGTTTATGTTCGACTAAATATGAAATTCGTTATTTTTATGTAATTTTATCCTAGAAATAAAAGATCATGTATTACCAATTGAATGCGTTCCATCCACTCAAAATGTAAGAACAGAAACGGTTACGCGGTAATATCACAACTTCTTGGGTTTAGAGTTTGTTAAAATATAGTCTTGAAGGAACTTGTATTGCAAAGGGGAACTGCAGAATAACGGTTCACTGGAACATCCTTATTCAACTATGTATGTATGTATGTATGTATGTATGTATGTATGTATGTATGTATGTATGTATGTATGTATGTATGTATGTATGTACGTATGTATGTATGTATGTATTTATGTATGTATACATATATGTATATACTGTATAATAATAACAATTGTTTCTACTTTTGACACAAGGCTAGCAATTATCCCAATGCATTACTGGTGCTTTATTTTATCGACCCCCATAAGGATGAACGGCAAGTTAACCTCGGCGGGATTTGAACTCAGATCATAAAGGGCCGTAACTCTATGCGGCAAAAATGATAAGGTGTTGGAACGAGGTATCAATATAGCATCATTTATGTTTATTTACGTGTGACGTGCACTTCGCGATCCATCAGTTCATTCGCACCCGATCAGGAATCTACGGCTCATCACATTTTTGGATTCCTTAATCATATTATTATTAGCAATCTGATTCTTAAGGATACCGACTACAAAAGTATTATACCATATCGGCAACGAGACTCACTTAGGCATCAGGTGCTCAAACTGGTGAGCCAATAGTAACTTAACGTTATATATAGTATATAATAGACATCACACCACTTGGCCTGTTTTCCCCTATTCTCCATTCTTATCTTTTCTATGTCTCCCTGTCCTTCTTTCACCCCACGTTTGGCTACAGTCCTTATTCGCTTCTATTTTACTATTTCTCTCCGTTCTATATTTTTCTCGTTTGGCTAAGTCCTGGCGCACTCCGTATTTATACAATTTTCCTAAAGGCATATCGTGTCTCTACCAGTTGTGTCCCAATATGCACGGGAATTTATATCATCGACCTTGAGACACCGAAACCGTAGTGGTTTCTAGAGATTGACTGAGGAAATAGGACTGTCACTTTTCCGTTTCTTTTCAGTCTTTACTCTGTGCGCACTCTATTTTGAATATATAAATATATAGACCGTATTTCCCGGAGCCGAAGACGTTTCGTCCTCGAGGACGCACCCTAATTTTGACAGCCAAAAATTTGAAAGAAAATAATTATTTCTATTTTAGGTACAAGGCCAGCAATTATCCAGTACATTACTGGTACTTTATTTTATCGACCCCGTAAGGATGAAAGGCAAAGTTAACCTCGGCGGGATTTGAACTCAGATCATAAAGGGACGTAACTCTATGCTTCAAAGCATGGTGTCCGACTCTCTACCGATACTGCCAATTTGAAAAAAAATAATAAACAACATTCAGCCGCCAGGACGCATGGTAGATTTTTTAAAGACTTATTTAAGAAAAAAAAGTAGCGTCTTTGACGCCGGGAAATATTCTATATATATATATATATATATATATATATATATATATATATATATATATATATATATATATGCGCGCGCGTCTGTGTGTGTGTGTTTTATAATGCTTTTACTCTTGTCCCTCATTTTCTATATAAGTTTCTTCTGTCTATCCCCACTCATATTGTAACCCCTATGCGCATTTTTATTATTCTATGTGTAAAGGGGCCCCAGTGATAATATTAAAGAAATGATAACAATTATTATTATTATTAGGATGACACTGGTTTTGATGATTTATCATTATCAAGACAAATTTGTAGTTTCAGACTTCCGGTGGAAGGAAAGAATGAAAAAGAAGGCAAAAAAGGCAACTCATACACACACACACACACACACACACACACACCCGCACACAACAACAACAACAACACTTCCTCAAAACTGCTTTATAAATTACAAAATGATTTTATCCTCAATCATTCTGTCATTTTCTCTTTCTTTGATGCCTTTAACACTTGTTCAGTTTCCACTTCCTTTACTTTAGCATCACCGCCACGTGACATCATTTTCAAATCTTGTATATATATATATATATATATATCTGTGTGTGTGCGTGTGTGTGTATATATATATATATAAATTTATATATATATATATATATATATATGTGTGTGTGTGTATATAAATTTATATGTATATATATATATGTATATACATTTATATGTATATATATATATGTATATACATTTATATGTATATATGTATATATATATATGTATGTATATAAATCTATATGTATATACATATTTATATATATATATATATATATATATATATATATATATATATATATGTACATATGTATATTATGTGTGTGTATATATAAGTATATGGACATAAATGTGTGTATACGCACACACACGCACAAAAATATATATATGTATATATATACATATATATAAATATATATATATATATATATACATATATATATACATACATATATATATATATATATATATATATATATATATATATATATATATATATATATATATATATATAAATATGTATACACATTTAGATTTATATACATACATATAAATATATATATATAAATTTATATATATATATATATATATATATAAATTTATATATATATATATATATATATATATATATATATATATATATATATATATATATATATATATATATATATATCTTCTCCAGCTCATTAACAGCACTAATTATTATAATAGGATCCGTGTATGCGGAATTCTTGTTTGTCTTCGTCCTAATTCTTCTGCCGCTTTCCTACATCTTGTTTCCTACATCTTGTTTCCTACATCTTGCTTTTATTTCGCTTTACTTGTAGTAATTTATCTCTTACTTTCCCCTAATTATCTCGTACGGTGCGGATCTCTTTACTGGAACATTCATGCATTTAGTATCTTCTGATGTATGATTCCCAACCAAGGTACCAAACTCTCTTGTGATATATTTTCTCTGTAGTCAGTAGCAAAAAATATAAATAAACTATATTATAATAATTTTGCATCCTTTTGTCTGTCTGACGAATGTTAGAATCTGTGAAAAACGTCCTAAAATTTTATTTAGAAGTCATGCAGCACAATAAAAGCTCCCCCCCCCCAAAAAAAAAGCGCAGGAGCCAGAACAAAGGTTCTAAACTACTTTCCTTCATAGCAGTGATCAGTTTTGTTAAAGTTTGGTGAAGAAACTGAATACTACTTATTCAGTCAGTAAATATAGTGTTATATACTACTACTACTACTACTACTACTGCTGCTGCTGCTGCTGCTGCTGTTGCTGCTGCTGCTGCTGCTGCTGCTGCTGCTGCTACTACTACTACTACTACTACTACTACTACTACTGCTGCTGCTGCTGCTACTACTACTACTACTACTACTACTACTACTACTACTACTACTACTACTACTACTACTACTGTTGGTGTTGCTAATGGTTTTTAATGTAGACGCAATGCAAGCGATTTGAGGGTCTGGGTGTATTTATCAACCCTGGAAATGTTGACCTCAGACAGATTTGAACTCAGTACGTAATGAACCATAAGAAACACTATGAAGCAATTCGACCGACGCCCTAGTACCTTTCCCAATTCACCACCCTTATAACGAAATAAAAATAATAAGAAATTCACGCCCAGCATCTTTAGAGCACACGTATTTTAAACATTAATTTCTTGTCTCTCTGTCCTCCTTAACTGAAACTGATATTGTTTAGTCCTCTGGTTCTAAATGCATGTATGCATGCATATAAATAAACACATACACATCACACGCACACACTCCCCCCCCCCCATATATATATATATGAGGGAGTCTCCCATCGAAAACGGCGAGTGAATGTTCACCAGAAGATAAAACAAAACAAAAGCAGTTCCCTGGCAAAGGACCGGTTAGTGGATTTCAGTAAAGAAAATCTCCCAACGTTGTTCCATTTGATGTGTAATTTCAGGCCTATAGCAGTTTTACAGGGATGGTTACAGACACCGCATGTCAATTTTTCCAAAATGTTCAGGAACGATGTGAGTCTTGAGTGGACTCCTTATCCCAGCATTATTTGACTAACCTGAAAAGTTGCAATGAAGACATTGATAGTTTGCAGGAACAGGGTAATATTGATAATTGAGTCTTCGATTTACATACAACTGGTCTTGTTTTCTCCACCCACGCTTATTATTGGCAACATTTTTCCAGCTGTTTCTAATTGCCAATAAGCTTGTCTTTATAACGAAGTTGTGGTTGGCCTACCTTTCTACGAGAGCCTTTAAGTTGACCAGATAAGACTTGCTTCGAGATTCTTTCATCATAAACACACACACACACACACACACACACACACACACACACACACACACACACACACACACACACACACACACACACACACACACACACACACACACACACACACACACACACACACACACACACACACTCACACACACACACACACACACACACACACACACACACACACACACACACACACACACACACACACACACACACACACACACACACACACACATTTTAGTTCCTCTCTCTCTTCGTTTCCTGTTTTTCCTCTTTTCCACGGAAATAAACTTTTCCTCTTCTCTTTTTAACTCCTTCTCGCTATATTTCGCGCTGCTAACTGTAGTCCTTACAAATGTATATCTGAATAGAAAAGGGTAGGTTACATGGTGCTTATATTTCACACTGATTTTCGGTAAAATAAACGTTATACGGATGTGTGTCTTTTGTTTCTTCATTCTCATTGACATTTACATATCTCACTATAATATATAGTCATTCTCTTGAGATAGTACAACGTTTTCGAAGCTTTGATACCTCTTTTTATGCTTCGTAGTATAATATAATGTCTTTGTACTCTTAGTTTACGATTTTACTTGTTTATTAATGAATTACTTTCTTAGTCTTAGTATTAATGATAAAACAAACATTAATTAAACGTTGATTAAATATCTATTAAAATTTGATTAAAGATTAATAAAAAATTGATTGAAAAAGATTATACAAATATAAATATATATAAATAAAATATATTTAAAATTAAATTAATGAAAATTAAATTAAATTAATAAAAAAAAACAAGAAACAAAAATAAAATAAATTAAAGTTTAAGTAAACATTGATTAAAAGTTTATTTTGAAATTGAATAAAAATATTTAGAAAATAAAAACATACAAATATATTATGAATTAATACAAAAATATTTTTAAAGAAATATAAAATAAAATATAAAATAGATAAAAATAAATTTAAAAATAACAAAAATGGATTTTAAAATTATAAAAATGGATTTTAAATAAATAAATAAATAATAAAAATTAAATTAAATTAAATTAAAAGAGAAATTGGTTAAAAGTAAATCCATTGAAAATTGTTTAAAAATTATTATAATTTAATCAAATATTAATCAAAATTATTCTAAAATAAATAAAAATTAGCATTAAAATATGAAAATAAAAACAAAAAGACATACTAAAATATATAAAAATTGAAGTAATAATTAAATTAAAAAAAAGAAGCAAAAATGAAGTAAGTTAACTAGTATATAGTAGGAATTGCTGTCTAGAAGCTCTTTAGCATAGTTGTTAACACACTCGTCCAGCATTCGAAAGACGCGGGTTTCCATTCCGTGCAGGAATCTTAGCCCACGTTTACCGACCCTAGGTGCATTTACTTGATTTTTTAAACTATTATTTATAGTGATCGACAGTTTTCATTATTATGGTAATTTAGACGTCGGAACGCACGCATTTCCCAATGCTTCTTAAGTCAACCGTCTTATATATATATATATTTATATATCAGATAGGGTGTGGTAAAAACCAGGTAGACTATAACCGACCGGAGTACTCGATACTTGGGGTAGTAGAGTGGGTAATATGAAAAGCTTCAGGACCCCAAAGGCTGAGCTCCCGCCGTTTCGGTAGTTCAATCTAGCTGTCGAAACGGCGCAGTTCAGCCGTCGGGGTCCTGAAGCTTTTTCACACACACACACACACACACACACACACACACACACACATATATATCAAGGAATCAAAACACGAACAAACAAGAGGATGCATTATCATAGAGTCGTATAATTTCACGCTCTTAGAATATATATATATATATATATATATATACAAATCTATATATGTCGAAGTGTTTGCGAGTATGTGTGTGAGAATAAGCATTAAACTACAGTTTGCTATTTCAATATCGATCAATTTTCCTGCATATGCACAACTCAATTATAGATATACCCAGCTACTTCATGTACCCTAACTATATAGGAAAATAGCTGAAAGAGCGCATAGGATGTATATTTTAGAGTGCAATACAATGTTGGCAACATAAACTGTTACAAATCAACACTTGGCTTTTTATCACAGTTAATTGAATTATTAAACATTGAAGTATACATTTGCGAGTGGGTTTTTATATATATATATATATATATATATATATATATATATATATATATATATATATATATATATAAACCCTTTCACAAATGTATAATTCAATGTATATATATATATATACCGGATCACAAATGTATACTTAAACGTTTAATAATTCAATTAACTGTGATAAAAAAACCAAGTGTTGGATTATAACAGATTATGTTATATATATATATATATATATATATATATATATATATATATATATATATATATATATATATATATATATATATATATATATCAGATAGGGTGTGGTAAAAACTAGGAAGACCATAACGCACCAAAGTACTCAATACTTAGGGTAGTAGAGTGGGTAATAGGAACGAGTAGGACCCCGACGGCTGAGCTCAAGCCGTTTCAACGGCTAATTCTGGACTCATTAGCCGTCCAGAATTAGCCATCGAAACGGCTTGAGCTCAGCCGTCGGGGTCCTACTCATTCCTATATATATATATGGTCTTCCTAGTTTTTACCACACCCTATCTGATATATATATATATATATATATATATATATATATATATATATATATCAGATATATATACTACTGCACCAAATGACCAGCCCTGTCCACTGTCCAGTTGGTCAAGTAGAGATTAAAATTGGCACTCCCAAAATTCTTATTTAGATTTACTCATGGTATTCTCATTAAAAACCCATTATATACTTGTTTAGCAGTAAATTATTTTAACATCTGTCATATTCTATCCCCTCTGTTCCTTCCTCTTTTACTAATATAAATACTTCAATTTTTCTGATTTTATCCAGTTTATCCAAAATCTCTGAAGAAGTGACAACTGATTATACATTTGCTATCGAATACTTGCTAACATTATATGATTACGCAAGCAGCGATACATAGGTATTCGGTCTGTTACAGAAACATATGTCAATACCTAATAAATTCCTTTTTTAACAAAAGCACTTTCATTTTATATTCATCCTTTCTATATATATATATATATATATATATATATATATATATAATGAAACAGTTCTAGTCCTGTAGAATCTCATCTATATTAAAACTGTTATACTCTGCTATGTATTGAGTACCTTACTTACTGTGGTTACCTCCGATTCAACCCGGAATAACGTATATATATATATATATATATATATATATATATATATATATATATATATATATATATATATATAGAGAGAGAGAGAGAGAGAGAGAGAGAATAAGATTGGGTGTGTAGTTGCTAGTAGCTTAAAATGGAGTGAGAATAAGAAGAAAGCAAGAACGGGGTGGGGCGGGAGTTTTCCTCATCAGTTATCTACTGGGGGTCTCGGATATTTCCGGCGTGGAAATATCCGAGACCCCAGTAGATAACTGATGAGGAAAACTCCTCCCCACCCCGTTCTTGCTTTCTTCTTATTCTCACTCCATTCTAAGCTATATATATATACATACATATATATATATATATATATATATATATATATATATATATATATATATATATATATATATATATATATATATATATATATATATATATATATATATATATAACAAAAGAATTGTGGTAAGGAACCAGATGGACCATAATGCACCAGAGTACTCAATACTTAGGGTAGTAGAGTGGGAAATAGGAAAAAGTATGACCCCGACGGCAGAGCTCAAGCCGTTTCGACGGCTATTTCTGGACTGAAATAGCCGTCGAAACGGCTTGAGCTCTGCCGTCAGGGTCATACTTTTTCCTATATATATATATATATATATATATATATATATATATATATATTTATATATATACATATATATATATATATATATAAACGACGGTTGACTGAAAAAGCTTTGGGAAATTAAATTTTAGAAATAGGTACACATATATATATATATATATATATATATATATATATATATATATATATATATATATATATATACCTATACACATACACACACAGACACACACCCACTCACACACCCAGAACGTTCACATTACACAAAGATATACACATACAAGTAAGTATGACAAGCAAAATCCTTATGTAAAATCCAATACCCCTAGCATTGCTGCTATTGGTTATTAGAAATCAATAGTCCAGCTGCACCCAGTAGCATACACACATAAAAATACATATATTGTATGTTTCAATGCCTGCGCATTTTGTACCTCTCTCTTTCTTTCTTCCATAATTCTCTCTCTCCCCCTCTCTCTTCCCCTCTCTCTCTTCCCCTCTCTCTCCCTCTCATTCGTACTCCTTTCTCTCCCCCTCCTTCCTACCCATTATTATCGGTGGATTGGCAGTATCGGTAGAGGGTTGGACGCCATGCTTTGCAGCAATGAGTTACGGCCCTTTATGGTCTGAGTTCAAATCCCGCCGAGGTTAACTTTGCCTTTCATCCTTACGCGGTCGATAAAATAAAGTACCAGTAATGTACTGGGTAATTGCTGGCCTTGTGCCAAAAGTAGAAACAATTATTATTACTATTATTATGGTGGTGGTGTTGGGGTTAACCACAGTGAAAGAAGTTACTCAATACGTTGGTAAAGTATAGATCATTTTATCATATATAGAGATGACTTCTACAGTACTAGAACTGTTTCATTCGTATGAAATCATCAGGAATATCAGGCATGGTTATTGATATGTGTTTATCAGGGGTTGGTTGAGTGTTGTGGTGGTGGTGGTGGGGGGGGGGGCTTTTCTAATGATATCTGTTGGCAGTGGATAGGAAGAAGGAAAGAGGTGAGAAGAAAAGGAGAAAGGTCACTAAATAAATGTTTGGTTTGCACAAGGTATAACATATTTCTTGCCAAAATTGACAGAAAAACTATTCTAAAATAATTATCGTCCTATCATCATTTGCCTTCCCACATCAGACAAAATTCTCACTTCAATCTTGACTGAGACAATATACAAATTTATAGATGAAAATAATCTATTCCCTATTAAGCAGAAAGGTTGTCGTTGTGGGTCTTATGGGTACAAAGACCAACTCCACATTAACCGTATGATTCTGGAAAAATGTCAGAAAATCTTGCTCCCCTCCAGAGATCTCAGGATACACAATTTTTGTGCGTCCATCCCACGCCTGCCAGGACAGGTCGCAGGAGATTGCAATATATTTTTCGACAGGCCCCACTACCTAAGACCCGAACGAGTTCCTTGTTAACTCGCGTGAAGGACGATGCAATATTGTTTTTTTTTTGTTCCTCAAACAATATTGCAGTTGCAATTTCGGTGGTATTATTCATACCAGTCACCAATCTGGTGCTTTGTAAAACCCACAAAGACTAGGCTTTTTTAGAGGCGTCCTTTACTCACCTCGTCATAGCTACGTCACTGGGTTGTGAGAGTTTTCTTGGGAGCTAGAGATGTCATCCATTGCTCCATCTCCTCTAGTAGTTTACCGCTGTTAGTCCGGTGTCGCTTATTCGTCCATCAGCTGCCCACTTATATCGCAACTAACCATCATGTCTGGTGGCACTATCGCTATCCGCTACCTGCGACCCGTTCTCTAGAGAATCGCTGTACATATTTTACCTGAAAAACCAACCGGCAGGTGACAAAGAAGTAGACCCCGAGCAAGATGGTTGGATAACATTCCTGGGCTTGGCTGGTCTCACATGGGGATCCAATCAGTTGGAGACGGTTGCTTCTGACATGACCCTCTGGAAGGAGTGTTTGAGGACTCTGCTCCCATGACCCTTTCAAGAATAAGTGGGCGAAGAATATATATATATATATATATATATATATATAGGAACGAGTAGGACCCCGACGGCTGAGCTCAATCCGTTTTGACGGCTAATTCTGGACCAGAATTAGCCGTCGAAACGGCTTGAGCTCAGCCGTCGGGGTCCTACTCGTTCCTATTACCCACTCTACTACCCTAAGTATTGAGTACTTTGGTGCGTTATGGTCCACCTGGTTCCTTACCACATTTCCTTCGTTATATATATATATATATATATATACGTGAGTATTCGACTAACTGATGTACAGCGATAGTCGAATATACACATACATGACCTTACACTTTCCAACTGATTGCTTCTTTCCGACTTGATGTCAGATTCGTTGAAAACTTTAAAAAACTAAAGCGAAAACTAATTTAATTTCCAATGCAAGACGGACGTAATTATATGGATTTACAAATCCAACAACATATATATATATACGTTATTATAATACCGTAAATATAATATATCGAAAAAATAGCTTCTAATAAAGGAAATATTGTGATGCATAACTTCACTTAATAGATCCTCCAGTTCAAGTCTTGCTCAGGTCTCCCTATCATCTTTCCGGGGTCGAGAAAATGTACTATCAGTCAATTATTGGGTCGATTTAATTGGCTTCCCTTTGTACAGTCTCGGTTACACAATCTATTTATGCAAATATAACGTTATACATGTATGTGGGTATATATATATATATATATATATATATATATGTATAATTAAATATAATATATATATATAATTAAAAGTTTACCAAGGTTCAATGAATTAATCAATGAATAAAGTTTTACAATAGATTAGAAGCACTCAACAGTGAGGTTTTCTGGAGTTATTAATATTACATCAAAATATTAATAAATAAATATCTGATGAGGACGTACTGTTCAAATAGCTCAGTACCTCTGAAATATGTATAATAAAATATATTTGATCACATAAATGTCTATATTTATTAATATTTTGAAGTAATATATATATATATATATATATATATATATATATATATATATATATATATATATATATATACATACATATATATATATATATATATATATATATATATATATATATATATGTATGTATATGTGGAAAAAGTTCGTAGAATGCTTGAATTGAATTGCATCAATATTTACCGTAAGTGTATATATATATATATATATATATATATACATATATATATATATATATAAATATATATATATATATATATATATATATATATATATATATATATAAATTAATATATGATACACACGTAAGTGTGTATCATATATTAATTTATACTGCTCAGAAGTGATTCTTAGTGCTAAAATAATTGTAAATGACCCCATTGAGTGTAAACTCTAAATTATATTATATATATATATATATATATATATATATATATATATATATATATGTTATCTAAATATTTAAAATAGATGTACATAAATATACCTATGTATCCATCTATACACACACACACACACACACACACACACACACACACACAGACATATGTATATGTCTGTGTATATATATATATATATACACATAGATAGATAGATAATATATATATATATTTATATATATATACATATATTATTGTTTTTACATGAACACACGCACGTACACACACTCACTCACACCCACGCGGATTTGTATAAGTGTGCTACACATATATACAACAGGCGACCTCTATAACTCAGCACGGTAATATTCCAGAATGCAATTGAATTAGAAAAAATGCTGACTCTGTCAGCACTGTTAAAAAAGGCACGTAAGTAAACCTTATGTCACACACCAGAATATACATAAAAGCTCCATCCACTACACCCCATTTCATTGACGTCATTGCACAGTATTTGCATGATGTATTGCAATGAATACCAATGAGAATTTAGGTATAAGCCGCTGAAGGATAAATAATAGAGACAACAATATTTGTCAAATTCACTACAAGCACATTATGACAGTCTATATGTATACACGTATATGTATATGTATATGTATACGTACATACGTATGTATGTATGTATGTATGTATGTATGTATGTATGTATGTATGTATGTATGTATGTATGTATGTTATGTCAGGTCACCAGTTGGTGCTACTGGTAACATGTATCCCAGTACAACCTGTCCCATGGTCGGGTCGTTGGCGACTAAACTGGCAACCCCACCAAGGTTTCTTGGTGAGGAGGGTGACTTTGGACATCCTGCAGGACTAAAAACAAAACCTGTCAAAGGGCAAAGGAGCTCTTAAGAGTCAATGGCCATCCAAAATCACCGGGAGAGATGACCCCTTAGCCTTTGTCAAGGCAGAATTCTAGGAGAAGGAAAACTCTGATATAACACCTGCAACCCTGATGGTATCCAATGATGTTGACTTGTTCTTCTTTTTGGTAAATATCATCTTGGTTAAGAGAGTGGGACTGGCTTTGTGCAGTGCCTTTGCTCACTATAAAAGCTTCACGGCACAGGCATTGCTTTATATCTGGAGATCTCTCTGCACTTGTCGTCACATGGTACCATGGGCCCAGCACTATGTGTCAGTAATTGTCACAAGTGTAGTGTTTGTACCAGAGTTTTCAAGTCGCTGGCTGGACTAAAAAGTCACACTCGTTCAGCGCATCGGTAGGGGTTCTCCTACATGGATATAAAGTAGTGGCCGTACTCGAAAACGAGTTGGCAGCCACCATGTATGTATGTATGTATGTATGTATGTATGTATGTATGTATGTATGTATGTGTGTGTGTGTGTGTATGTATGTATGTATGTATGTATGTATGTATGTATGTATGTATGTATGTATGCATGCATGTATGTATGTATATATGTATGTATGTCAGGTCACCAATTGGTGCTACTGGTAACATGTACCCCAGTACAACCTGTCTCATGGTCGGGTCGTTGGCGACTAAACTGGCAACCCCACCAAGGTTTCTTGGTGAGGAGGGTGACTTTGGACATCCTGCAGGACTAAAAACAAAACCTGTCAAAGGGCAAAGGAGCTCTTAAGAGTCAATGGCCATCCAAAATCACCAGGAGAGATGACCCCTTAGCCTTTGTCAAGGCAGAATTCTAGGAGAAGGAAAATTCTGATATAATACCTGCAACCCTGATGGTATCCAATGATGTTGACTTGTTCTTCTTTTTGGTAAATATCATCTTGGTTAAGAGAGTGGGACTGGCTTTGTGCAGTGCCTTTGCTCACTATAAAAGCTTCACGGCACAGGCATTGCTTTATATCTGGAGATCTCTCTGCACTTGTCATCACATGGTACCATCGGTCCAGCACTATGTGTCAATAATTGTCACAAGTGTAGTGTTTGTACCAGAGTTTTCAATCGCTGGCTGGACTAAAAAGTCACACTTGTTCAGCGCATCGGTAGGGGTTCTCCTACATGGATATACAGTAGTGGCCGTACTCGAAAACGAGTTGGCAGCCACCATGTATGTATGTATGCATGTATGTATGCATCTATGCATTTCTCCCTCTCGAAAGATAAGTATATATATACTTATATATATATATATATATATATATATATATATATATATATATATATATATATATATATATATATATATATGTATATATATATTATTATATATATATTATTATTATTATTATAGTTGCATTTATCTTGCTTTATCACCAAGTCACAACCAGTGACTTCAAGAGACAGCAAGGTCCGCCATGTTCAAGAAAGAACATACACACACATACATCTTTAGGTGTTTAGACTTGTGATGTACTTAAATTGACAGAATCTTCCTTAGTATATGGGCAGTTCCCATTAGTACTATCTTTTGTATTTCTCCTATACGCGGGTTTCCTGGGATTTGCGATAAGTAATCATTAGACCCCTTAGGTATCATTCCAAGAGCGCCTACAACCACTGGTATTGTTTTAGTTTTCAACTTCCACATTTTTCCAATTTCTATCTCCAGGTCTTTATACTTGCTCAATTTTTCAAATGTTTTTATAGATACATTCTTGTCTATTGGAACGGATATATCAGTTAGCAGGCATACCCTCTTTTTAAAGTCCTTCGGTATTATATCAGGTCTATTTGCATCTATTTTTCGGTCTGTTTGGATGCTAAAGTTCCACAACATTGAGATGTTATCTTTTTCAAGTACGGGAGGTGGTTGATGCTCCCACCAATTCTTTTGATGGGGCAGGTCAAAATGCTTACACATTATCCAATGTATGTATTGTGCAGCTCTGTCGTGCCTATTTAGGTATTCGGTTGGAGATATAGGACTGCACATTGAAATTATATGATCAATGGTCTCTGGTTGTTTTTTTACATACACGGCATAATGGGTTGCATCCATTTTTTTTATTATGTTGGCTTGATAATTTTTTGTTGGCAGACACTGATCTTGTGCTGATATAATCAGTACTTCAGTCTCCGATTTCAGTTCAGAGGACGCCAACCACTGATGGGTTAAAGTTTTGTCAACATCAGGATTGTTAGCTCGTTCTGGGTATTTTCCATACAGAGGCTTTTCTTGCCATTTCTTAGCCAGTTTCTGTAGCAGTTCTTTCTTTGCAGTTACTTTTACCTGCTTTGCCTTTTCTGTGTTTTTCATTTCAGCAGTAAATGGAACTTCTGAAATTTGTAGTTTATTACTGTATCTTTGTTCTTCTTTTGTAATGGAATATGATCTTTTGCTGCTTTCATGTTTCAAAACGAGTTTGATCATCCAATCATGTGATTCCCTTAGATATGTAGATAATCCAATTGTTGCAGTTTTCAAAGCAATGTCTAACTGGATTAACCCACGTCCTCCTTCTTTCCTAGGGAGATATATTCTATCTGTATCTGCCTTAGGGTGATGCATTCTGTGCATGGTTAAGAATTTTCTAATTTTTGTATCGAGCCTACGGATCTCTGTGCTTGACCAGTTGATGACATTGAAACTGTAGGTTACTACTGGTATGGCAAGCGTGCTTATGGCATCGATCATATTCCTTGCATTCAATTCCGTTCTTAAGATTACTGTTACTCTGCGGTAACATTCCTTCCTTATCCTTTCCCTCATTGTCGAGTGGTTGATTCCGTCTCCTTCACAAACACCTAGATATTTGTAAGTTTCCTCTTGATCAAGTTCTCTTATTACATTCTCACGATCAAGATTAATGTCTGAACTCTTCAGCAGCTTTCCTCTGGTGAAGGTGGCTTTGGCGCATTTGTCTAGTCCAAACTCCATTTTAATATCATCACTGAACTGCTTCACAGTGGATAATTGTCCTTGCAATTGCAAATAGTTTCAGGTCATCCATGTAGAACAAGTGATTAATGGTTTTGTCATATACTTTATATCCATGTTTTGATTCATTGAGCATTTTACTTAATGGTATAAGTGCGATGCAGAATAAAAGCGGTGATAAAGACTCACCCTGAAAAATTCCACAATTAATATTGACTTCTCCAGCTTCCAGTGATTTTTTTTCACTATTCAAAAGGAGTGTCGTTTTCCATGTCTTCATACAGAATGGCAGGAACCTCCTGACAACGGGAGATATTTTGAAAATCTCTAAACACTTTTCAATCCAACTGTGTGGCAAACTATCGAATGCCTTTTTGTAATCTATCCAAGCAATTGATAGATTTTTGTGTCTATTATGACAATCTTCCAGTATCATTTTGTTAACCAAAAGCTGATCCTTACAGCCATATGAGCCTCGTTTACACCCTTTCTGCTCATTGGGAAATAGATCATTTGTTATCAGGTGATCATATGCATATTCAGTTAGGACTGATGTTAAAATTTTATACATTGTGGTCAAGCAAGTTATCGGTCTGTAAATTTTGTGATTGTTTGTCTCATCATTCTTCGGAAGTAGGAATGTAATGCCGTTAACTAGCCTTGATGGTATCTTTTCTGGCTCCTTAACTATTTCATTGTAAAGTTGGGCTAACAGCTCATGAGACTCTGTGAAGGCATTTATCATAAAAATTGGTATTGTGTCTTTCGCTGAGGATTTCCACTTGGTGGATTTTCTAAGAGCAAAACGCAGATGTTCAACTGTTATATTTTCCCATGTTTGTTCCTCAAGGTGAGCTGTATCTTCTTCTTCTTCTTCTTCTTCTTCTTCTTCTTCTTCTTCTTCTTCTTCTTCTTCTTCTTCTTATTATTATTATTATTATTATTATTATTATTATTATTATATTTTTATTGTTAACCATATATAAGCGCACATACATTGTTTTCCGAAAAGGACACCCAAAAAGATTGGGGCCTTGTGCCCAAAATTTAAACCTTTATTATTATCAAAAAATTTCTTTGAAAAAAAATGGCTAATTCACCTCTGCACCAAGCAGCTGATAGCCTTCCTCACAAATTAACACCTCACACCGACACCACCATTGTAAATGTTACTACGTTTGCCAACGCGACAAAAAATATAAGCAGTAGCAATATTTTAAATTTGTCTCAGGCAGACATTCATTTCCCGCCATTACCAATGACTGCAGGTGTTAAAGCCTCCACCACCACCACCACCACTGCGACAACCACCACCCCCACCACCACCGCGACAACAGAAACAAAAGAAGAAAAAAATAAATTAAGTCGTGATGTCGAAATGAAATCAAGCAAAATGGACTCTTCCCCACCAAAGACGACTGACGTCACCACCACCACAACTGAAACTAAAATTAATATTAACACAAATAACGATAGCAACAACAACAACAATAACATTATAAAAACGACCCTCAGTTTTGCAATAGTAGCAAAATAGTTCGAAGCATTTACGGTAACTCAGGAGGATTTAGAAAATGTCAAACAAATGGTAAAGAAAGATGGGTACAGGGTCAGCCTCACCCCCCCACCTAATAAAATGGAGCATCGGCGCCTATGCACCGTGTCGTATCGAACGATAAATGTAAAATCGCGCCGAGTGGAACGGGCATCCGAGTCCCAAATCCAAAAAGCTTTGGGACATGTGTGGGCAAGAAAAACCCACATCAGACGTGGGCAGAAGTATGGAACCGTGGACGTGTTCTTTGAAACACCAGAGGAGGCTAGAGAACACTCCATGGCCCCATTAAGAAGTGACGACTTCACACTCGTCCCAAGCTATTGTGGCCAGAGACTCGTAAAGATCAGGGTGACCCACGTTCCACCGGCCATCGAAATTCCCTGGCTAATAGCGGCCGTCCTCGCCGGCATCGAAGCCAACACAAAAATAATAGCAATAGCAAAAGAAAAGCAGGAGAACTGGTCCGGATCTGGGATGGAGCTCCTGATCCAAGCGGACCAAAAAAGCATTGAGGAGATCCCAGAGGTAATAGACCTCACTGACGGCAGCCACCTCACCGTAATTGTCGAGGGCAGAAGACCTAGGTGTGTCGTTTGTGGTGAAGGAACCCACCTAAGGGCTTTCTGCCCTCAGGCTAAAAGGTTGAGGCCACCTCTCCTACCCACCCCAGTGACACAACCATCAACACCACCAGTAGCAGAGATGGCAGCAACAACTGTAGCAGCAACAACAGAAGCAACTATAACAGCAACAACCCCAGCAACAGTAGCAAAACCAACACCACCACCGCCACCAGCAAAACCAACACCACCACCACCCAACGCTTCAGAACTAGCACCAGCGCCTACACCATCCACCACGCCACAACCAAAACTAACGCCTGTGGAGGATTTTCCACTCCCCGGCCTATCACAACTGGAGACAGATTGTGACGACGGGGAGTGGGAAACGATATCCGGAAAAAAAAAAGAAACCAAAAAAGAAAAAATTCTCTTCCTTCCCCCTCCAAAAACAAAATACAGAGGGAAACAAATAAACTAAGAAACAAAAAAGTTAGGACAGATATGCCACCATCCACACCAGCATCACCAACCCCATCAACCCAAACACCCAACCATCACCATCATTAACTCCAACACCACCATCACCTACACCACAAAAGTCACCAAAATGCGAAACAGAAACAAACCCACAACAAACGCAAACAAAACAAAACAACCAAAACGATACACACTACACAGCATTAAATTTGAACAACAAGCAATTATTACACTACATCCAACACAACACCAGCATCACAGAAAAAGACTACACAACAACCCCAAAATTCACACCACCTCCACACATACAAATCACTCGCATCACACAGAAAACGTACATGACACTAAAACAAAAATTCCCCAAAGACATCGGAGACTTCCGACAAGTACTCTCCAGGAGGATTTATAAGGACATCGTTCCTGAGGAGGCCACAAGCAGTGAAAAGGATGCAAAAACCGTCCTTCCCCTACGAGAAGTAAGGTAAGTGGTCTTTCCCATCTTTTCCACTCCTTTTCAACATGACCTCACTCAGAATAGGCAGCATAAATGCGCGTGGCTTGGGGTCGTCATGGAAGCAGGGCCACCTGCTCAACGACCTCAGGTCACTAAACATAGATGTAGTGGCCATCAGCGAGACCAGAATCTCCGAAGCACAGGCTTTCGCACCGATCTTCGGCGGCTACGATGTGTACGCATCTCCCAGCCGTCCGGGATCGGGGGGAGGAGTTGCTGTGCTTTTTCGGAGAGGTTTGGATCTTGCCATACGGGCCATCTTCCTGGACCCAGAAGGTAAGTTGGTGGTGCTGGACGTGACCAGCGGAGACGGGCAAGCTTTCAGGTTAGTGGCCGTCTATGCCCTGACAGGAGCAGGGCGGCCTGATTTCTTCCGGCGTCTGGAGACCTTTCTTGGAACGTCCCGCTCTTTAGTGTTAGTGGGCGACTGGAACGGGATCTTAGATGCACGCTGGGATTGTGTGGGATTAGTGGATAGGTAAGGAGGGTGCAAGAGTCTCACCAACCTGCTCAGACGTTTTGAACTGTCTGACAGGTACCGAATGGATTTCCCGAATGTACCAATGTGGACTTGGACAAATCGCATAGGGTCATCCAGATCATATCTAGATAGAGTATTTTGTAGGGAAATAGATAGGTCTAGCATAGGCTGTCCACAATTCAAGATAGTCAGCTACACGGACCACAAATTCGTGATCTGTGTGCTTGACTTAGATAGGCTTCATAGGCGAGGACCCAGCTACTGGAAGCTAAACGCGTCCTTACCAGCGCGCAAGGCCTACAGAGACCGGATTAGCGAACTAGTTAAGCGGGCGTTGACGGGGGCCATCGTCAACAACAAGTGGTGGTTTGCTCTGAAAAGAGCAATTAGAATAGAGTCCATTAGGTTTAGTAAGACTTTAGCAATAGAGAAAAATAGAGCAGAGGGAGAACTAGTTAGAAAATTAGATGAGGCGCTTAGCAAAGGCATCGCGACCGACGTACTTGCGGCGAAATTGGCCCTTGACCAATTCTTCAATGCAAAGCACGAAGGCTGCGTTGTCAGAGCTAGGGTGCGTGCTCTCAGACACGAGGGGACGAAAGCCGTTCAATGGGCCCGAGTGGCGGAGGCGCGTCGTGGCAACAAAGCCACGATCCGGTCTTTGGTGGACCACGACGGGCGCATGCTACTCGATCCCGGGCAAATGTGTGAAGCTTTTCAGCGACACTTCGCTCAACTGTTCGGGGGCAGTGGCGGGCCGGATCGAGGGATGGACTTTAGTGTCTACCTCGACGGACTGCCGCGGCTTTCGGCCACTGAGGCGGAGTGTTGCGAAAAGCCGATAACAACCACTGAAGTACGGGATGCAATGACTAGTTGCACAAGGGGTAAATCGCCTGGTTTGGATGGTCTGCCCTATGAACTTTACGTACAAATGCCAAACTTGTTCGGAGGCCTCTTGGCGGACGTCTACTGCAACTGGCAACAGAACGGGAGAATTCCCAGCTCTGTTAGCCGAGGAGCGGTGGCGCTGCTGAGAAAGGATCCGAACAAGGGGGATAACATAGATAATTTTAGGCCCATAACTCTGCTAAACACAGAGTTCAAGATTTTGGCCAAGGTGCTAGCAAAGAGGTTGGCGCTTGTCGTTGGTGGTCTGGTGGGAGAGGCACAGACATGCGCCATTCCCGACAGATCCATCCACGACAACCTCCACCTCATGCGATACATCGTAGAGAGGGTAGCTAGGGAACCTGGCACGGGAGGGTCTTTGATCAATTTAGATCAGTCGAAAGCCTTCGATAGGGTCGACCATCGTTACCTAGAGGCAGTCCTGAGGGCGGCTGGCTTTGGGCCCGTCTTCAGAGGCTGGATCGCTGCCATGCACAGCAACATCTGCTCTGTAGTGAGAGTGAACGGTCACCTTTCGGAACCGTTCAACATCATGCGCTCGGTCCGCCATGGATGTCCCCTCTCGTCCCTATTGTACGTATTGACTCTCGAACCATTACTGCACAAACTGGAGACGTTGAGGGGGATCCCGCGCGAAGTAGGATGCGGAAGATCCGTGTCAGCATATGCCGACGATGTCACCGTAGTGGTGTCGAACGCCAAACACATCGAGGCGATCGGCACTACACTAAGAGAATACGAAGCGGTGACAGGAGCAATGATCAACCAGGAAAAGTCAGTGGGCCTGCAGCTCGGCACCTGGAGAGGCAGGTCCATGCCGTCCAACAGCGTCGTCGGGCGCTGGACAGACGGACCGGTTAAATTGCTAGGGGTCTGGTTCGGTCCAGACCTCCAGACGGACAAAAACTGGGACGAGGTGACGAGCAGGGTGGCTTCTCTCACCCAGAAATGGGCCGAGAGGAAGCTATCCCTGAAAGGTCGAGTGGAGGTGGCTAACGCGTACATCGCGTCCGTCATCTACTACCGCCTGACCGTCGTACCTTGTCCTAACCCCCGCCTGACTGCGCTGGAGCGTTTGCTCTTTCGCTTCTTGTGGAAGGGACGCGCTCCGATGGTCAGGCGGTCCATCTGCTGTCAACACTCGCTACGTGGAGGGCTGGTCATGCCGTGGCTGATGATGCGCAGACACGCGCTCAGGCTACGATATCTCCACCTCTTCCTCGACGGTGATCAGGTGTGGTCGCCGTTTGCTAGACACGTTTTTCCCCAGCTCGTCTCCTTGACGGAGCTGCAGTCCTGGGTCAAGCGAAGACCGAGAGGGAGCGCTTGGAGACTGGAATGTCTTCAGGCGCTCACAGCCCTCGACCAATCGGGCAATGTGATCGGTGGAAACTCCACCTTGGCGTTCTATAGGGGATTAGTGGAGGGGAAGAGCGACGACGTACTTGGAGAAACTCTAGGCGTCGACGAAAATCAACTAGCCAATCTCTTCGGAAGGACTTTCGGGCCGGGGCCTATGGACAACTTCCAGAAATCCCTGGCCTGGCAGTGCTACCGGGGTGCTTTGCCAGTTCGGGATAAACTTTACAGGCATGGAGGTGCCGTCAGCCGGGCATGTCCGAGATGCGCACAGGGCGACGAAACCGTCCTGCACGCACTCGTCCAGTGTCCGAGCATTGCTGACTTGTGGGTTTATGTCGAACACCTGCTGTCACGTGTAGGACGGATCCAGCTATCAGCTGAGTCCATCGTGAGGATTGCCCCGCCCTCTTCCTTTAGCCGGGAAGGGCAGGCAGTTTTTATCTGTCTGGTGGCCATGGCGAAAGAGATAGTATGGTGGACACGTTTGAAAGGGCTGAAGACGAGCACTTACCTCTTCGGTGATGCCCTGATTAACCTTTTCAAATTTCATCTGAAAAGGAAAATCAGGGTAGAGAGGGAAGTGCTCTCTTCCCAGCATTTTGTTGAAAGATGGGTGAGAGAAGAAAGTATGGCCCGAATGAATGGGCCTTCTCTGAGTATGTGTCTGTAAATTAAAGGTGGAAAACTGGGAGAGGGCACTTGCCCTGGTGGTCAGGGCCACTGTGGTCTTTTAATGGGCTTTCTCCACAAATGTCCCTCGGAAGTCTCCCCCCTATTGGGGAATTTTTCTTTGTTATTTTATTTCATCCTCTGTTTTTTTACACGCAGAAATGCCCATTTGTACCGCCCTGTATTGTCCTGTACTGTCCTTAATGTCTACTTTATGTAAACCCTTGTGGTTAATAAAGAAAACATTATTATTATTATTATTATTATTATTATTATTATTATTATTATTATTATTATTATTATTATTATATATATAGTGTAACATTGAAGAATAACATGGTCGGCTGTACAAAAAGGGTTTTATTTCTAGTATATACATAATATACATATAATATAAATATACATATATACACACACACACATATATTTATATATATATATAGTGAGCAGGTTTGAAATTAGAAAATAGAATACCTTCCACCGTATTCTTTAGTCAACAAATACGGTGAAAGCTATTCTATTTTCTAATATATATGTATATATATATATATATATATATATATATATATATATATATATATATATATATATATATATATATATATATATTGAATTTATATTCTAAAGACTTATTCATGCGAACCTTTTAGAAGCTATCATATAATAATATAATAGACACCACCACCCGGCCTGTTTTCCTCTATTCTGCCTCAGTGTTCTTTTTCTTTGTCTGCACTCGGGACTTCTGTTTTACTCTTCCTCTCTTTTCTATTTTTTCTCCTGTAATGAACCCCTTGCAAACTCTATAT
>OZ024742.1:92306448-92336448 GCA_964016885.1 Eledone cirrhosa | reverse complement strand
AACACCTCCAAAGACCATAATGGAAGCCGGATTCTGGCTATGCATAGCTGGGGAACCTGGAAAGGGTCATACGCTATCACTCGTGAGTTTTGACGGTTTTTAAATTCGTCTACCACAAACTTCATTTCATCTACGAATATGCGGACGTCTCCGCCGCAATGTTTCAAATCACTAAGAAGTTTCGAACTTCTTTCAGCTCGAATGGCTTTGGAGCGTGTAGTTAGGAAGTTACGGTGTCTCCTCATATATGGAGGTCTTGTCTCACAGCCCTAGAAAAGGATATTTTATTAATTTCTTGATCTTGAGCCAACTTCACCATCGATTTTGATGGGTTCCACTCAATCAATCTTTTAAGTCCTGCTAAGAAGCGAGGTGTACATGTTCGGTCACTGTGATGACTGTGAGACTTTCTCTAAACACCCTGATTTTCTCCAAATTGGGTGCAACTAAAAAACAGTAGATTTGTCATACTTTGTGGATCTAATAATGTCCCCAGTACTTTTGCCGGCACGGAATTATTCGGCAATTATACTTCTACGGTTTAATTCTTTATTAACATTCATGATTTGTTTAATCTAAAATAAAAAATAATATAAATTATTCAAACTACTGGTAATATTTAAAATTTGGACTCTAACAAAATCTATACAATTAGAAATATACCCATTTGAAATTCGTCCCGATTTACCCACTGTTACACTCTACATATATATATCTATATATGTGTGTGTGGGGGGGGGGGGGGGGTCTGTGTGTGAGTAATTTATGGACACGTTTATTCTTGACGTATTTCCCAACTCATATCAGCGTGACACAATATATGACACGGCTGAACCATTGAATTACAGGTACAAGCCATCCGATTGACTTCCATACATTTTCCATCTCCCCAATTTCATTCACAAGGGTTGGGGCCAGCCCGTAACTATTTTCTAAAATGCCACACTTTGTGATCGAACTTGGAACCGCGTGACGGTGAAGTAAACATAACCACTGAGCCATGCGTATTTGTTCTAACCCCGTCCACCAGCAAACTAGAAGTCATTTATCGAAATGCTGCACAAACTCATGAATTTATAACAACTGTTTTGACTGATGTCGACCATTACGTAGATTGCAGATATAAAAATACCTTATCTAAAGATTACTTTCTGACATGTTTATTCATAACAAAGTGCATATTAGTGTATCTAAGAAAAAATTTATGTAGATGTAAATGGTGTTTGAAGTTATAACACTCGCTTTGTTTACGATTTTACATCATGTCTTATAATTCAGAACAGTATTTATGCCTACATAAAATTTATCTTTAGTTAATTTTCTCAGAGAAAAACATGGTGTTTGTTCTCACTTTTTATATATATATATATATATGATGTATTGTTTTTGTTTATGCCACGAAACTACGTAGTCGAGGAATCTAGGAGCAGTTTAGGTATGATACATTTTATTACTAATTATATCTAAATGTTTCTTCTCTCTTCATAATGTATATATATATATATATATATATGTGTGTGTGTGGGTGTGTGTAAGCAAAAATGCACGTGGAAAAATGGACATAAACGATAAATGATAAATGCATCTATTCGCCTCTTTAACCATCCCTGGAAATGAGGCATGGAATTCTCATATCTCACCATAGCTATTATAAAATCAGAATACATTATTCAGTAAACCAACACTTTATAGGTGACGAAATGGTGAAGTCGTTAAAAAGTCGGACAGAATACTCTGAGTTCAAATCTCGCCAACGTCAACTTTGCTTTTCAGTCTTTCAAGGTCGATTAATAAAATACCAATCAAGTTTTCTCCTGTATTTCTCATTTTTGTAGGAGATCGATTGTGTTCTGATTTGAAGAGGGATGGGCTCCGCCAGGTTTATATGCAGAAGAGATACAATATTTCATGATGGCACCTCTACGATTCCATCAAAAGTACAGGAACCATGAATGGATGGAATTCAAAACTTTATCCACATAGCCTATACTATATGGGGGAACCTTTTACATGGTCACTCGAACTACTAGAAATAGCAAATAAATGTCCCTCAAATTATACCCCATCATATTAGAAGAAACATATTGGGTAGTACTCCTGGATTCCCTTTTCATAAATAGAAGTCGAAATGGTCACGGCATGAATGCTGTTGTGTAGGCCCCCTAGTAGACATAGGAAGAAAGCTTCCTATGTCTACTAGGGGGCCTACACAACAGCATCCACCACCTTACTAATAAATAAACATCAAATTAAAAACGAACCAAAATGACGCTAAATGAATTAAACAAATATTTGAGTTATATCAACATTTTCTTCTTACATTAATTCTTTCATTAGAAAAGACTAGAGACACTGGAAAGCGGAAATAGAACCAGAGTGTGATTGTAATATGTTATTTCTACACGAATGGAATTGACCCACGTTGGTTTCAACGATAATTATTCCAGTTCTCCTAACAACGAAACAGCCTGCTCGTAATGGGCAACTATTTGAGCATTCTACACATACGAGGGTAGACTGAAAAGTCCATAGGCTGTCATGGAATGACCAAAGGAAGTTTATTTTTC
Organism: Eledone cirrhosa; assembly: GCA_964016885.1. Lineage (NCBI taxonomy): Eukaryota > Metazoa > Mollusca > Cephalopoda > Octopoda > Eledonidae > Eledone > Eledone cirrhosa. Next base: position 92,333,881 of record OZ024742.1, on the reverse strand, counting down.
AACATATTGTCTGGAAAAAAAAACAATGCATTTATTAATAAGACGAGTTAAAATTAAGGTCGAAACTATTCAATGTGGGAGTCAGACTCTACGAAGGGTGCGTACTGTAACCTCTCCTGTTCATCAAGAAGAAGAAGAAGAAGAAGAAGAAGAAGAAGAAAGAATCAGAGAGTGTGATAAATTGGTAGTGTTTTTTTTTATCGCCCGCAAAATGATGAAAGTTTACGTCGATGGGATTTGAACTGAGTGGTGGATCAAATAACGTAAACCATTCTATACGAGGTTTTAACAAAGCCGCCAAATTATCTAATGTTTAATTTGCATAGAATAACTTCAGAAAAATATCAACAGAAATGTATTTCTCTTGACCTAATGACCGGAACAAACATTCAACACTAAACAATTGAATGAAACTCCGTGAGACACCGAGACAGTCGAAGGCCAGCCATGTTTTCAGTCATGACTCATGACTAAATGTAAACTAACAGAAGAATACAACAATTATGAAGAAATAGGTATGGAAATATTTACATAATTTCACTTCCATAGAATATATATATATATATATATATATATATATATACATAATTTCACTTCCATAGAATATATATATATATATATATATATATTCTATGGAAGTGAAATTATGTAAATATTTCCATACCTATTTCTTCATAATTGTTGTATTCTTCTGTTAGTTTACATTTAGTTAGTTTACATTTAGTATATATATATATGTGTGTGTGTGTGTGTATGTATGTATGTGTAAACATATATATATGTATGTATCAGAATTAAATCAGTATAATATATATATATTAGGAAAAGAATCGGGACTCCGACGGCTGAGCTCCGAACTAGATCCGAACTCGGATCTATCTGTCGAAACGGCCGGAGCTCAGCTGTCGGGGTCCTGACTCTTTTCCTATTACCCACTCTATTACCCTAAGTATCGAGTACTCTCGTGCGTTATGGTCCACCTGGTATCTTACTAAACTTTCTTTGTTACACACACACACACACACACACACACACACACACACACACACACATATATATATACATACCTTTGCTGGAAACTCCGACGGTTACGACAAGTTTTCTAGTTGATATGGCCTACTCATGAAATTAACATGCGTGTGCCTGAGCATTCCACAGGCCCGCATATTCTTAACGTAGTTCTCGGGGAGATTCAACCTGACAATGAATGTGACAAGGTTGCCCCTTCGATTTACAGAAACAATTCATTTTTGCCAGATGAGAGAATTGGAACAAGGTGAATAAAGTGTCTTGCTCAAGGACAGTACGTGGATGGAGGTGGATAGAACTAGGAGGTGTTGGGGAAAGAGTGAAGACGCGTGCACAAAAGAATCAAGCACACATGCATCCCAAATTTAGAGCTCTGGGATGTTTGTGTCCGTGGTGTGTGTGGTCTTGCATACATAAGCGTGTATGCATCAGAAATTGTAGGATTTAAAGGGTTATCTGTATGCTGAGGTATACGTATGGTGGGTTGTATATACGGGTGTTATAAATGTGAGTGTGTATTGTGTGGTGGCTGAAGTTGGGGATGTGATTGTGCCTGAGGATAAGGATAAAGGGAAGTTATAGAAACTGTGGGAGAGACTGAGTATGTATGTGTATACACACACACGCATATATATATATATATATATATATATATATATATATATGTGTGTGTGTGTGTGTGTGTGTGTGTGTGTGTGTGTGTGTGTGTGTGTGTGTGTGTGTGTATAATGCGTGATATTTTTTTTAGGCCATGCCTCCTAACAAACAAGATGGTAAATAATGTTGTAGAGCTTTGTTCAAAGTATTTATTATATAAACACTTGATAGAGACTCAGCCGACGGTAGGTGACAATAGTCACGTTCACTAAATTCCTTGTTTATTGGATACAACATTAGCAGTTATGTGTCTGACCAACGACAACCATAAGTTATTAGTCAATCAAATAAATGACTAATGTGTACATAAATAGGGAAATAAATTCACCAAGATATGTGTTATAAAGATACAATCAGCTTCGCTATATTAATAGACCATGGTTTTTTCTCAGCACGACGAACCTAAGACTAATTTCAATGGTTGTTGCCATCTTACCAAATGTGTCTTCACCTTTTCGTCCTTATGATGGATACTCTACCGGTTTCTACGATAAGTATTCAACGGTTCAATTAAATAAACGCATGACTCGTGAATTAACTTGTATGTAATTCCACAGATACGTGTATCTAAACGTCTTCCCAAGCCGATCAGAGGTTACACAATATGTTACAAGGCTTCACTTTTGAATTTACAAGTACGATCCATTCGACGGACTTCCATACAGTTTCCGTTAACCAAATTTCGTCCAAGAAAGGTGTAGACACGAGGTTATGTACAGACACTTGTGAAAAGATCCCTTACTGTACGGATTCAACCTAAGGTTTTATGATTACGAAGTAAACTTCTTAATCACTCAGTAATATCTATTCGTCCTACAGATAGAGAGTGAGAAGCAGCTTAGAGCTATTTACAATAACTGCTATGATTAAGTGAAGCAGATTTTACTTATTCCCAACCCAGCATAATTCGTTTGTATCACAAATAAACTGATTTCTAATTTTGGCACAATGCCAGAAAATTTGATAAGTAGGCAATTTAATTAAATCAATCGCAGTACCTGACTGGTACTTTATTTCATCGACCCATGAACAATGAAAGTCAAAGCTGACCATAGTGGGCTTTGGTCTCAGAATTTTCAAGACTCAGAACATACCAAAATGGCATTTTATCCGACACTTTAGCAATTCTATCAATCTACCATCATGTTGCGTGCATAAATTAAAACAGTTAAAATACTGAAACGGCTTGTGTATGGATAGATTTTATTTATTTTAGTCAGGGCGAGAAGGGCAGCCTGTGTAACCCTTCTCATGGCCTCCTAGACAGGTGGGAATAAGGGAGGAGGGTAACCTCAGATCCGAAACACATTTGAAGGTTGCAATAACGTAAACTCCTCTAAAGGTTAATAAAGGTGACATATTAAGTCTACTCACATATTGTGAATATGTTCACATATCTATGTTTGATAAACATACATTCAAAATAAAATCAGAGTAAACTTAGTTCCTGTCACTCGTAACATTTATTGTATGTAGCTCTAAGATGTCTCCCCCTCTCTCTATAGGACCGTAACAAAAAGACATTCATAATGGTTTCTAGTTCAGGCGCAAGGAGGGAGGGCAAGTTCTATTAAATCAATCTAGGCACTCGATTGATACTTTATTTCATTAATTCCAGAAGGATAAAAAGCTAAGTTAATCTTGTCGGGATTTGTATTCAGAACATAAAGAACCATAACTAAATACTTTAACGTTTCTGCCAATCCACAGCACTCAAAACACCCGTAAGACGGCAATACTCTGTCGAAATTAGTGGAATGTTCGTCTCAAAGAAAGTTTCATGTGGTTTAACTACATGGTCTATTTTCTTAAAACAATATATCTTATAATTTTATTTATTCAAAATGGCTAAACAGTAGTGACAAAAAAAAAAGAAAAGAAAAAGCAAGCAAAAACATGAAAGATGGGGAGAAATGAGAAGGGGGTTGACTTTACACTCTTAGCTGGACGGAATATCTCAACTTCGCCCCACGAAGAAGATAGCGAAAGCATTGCCGTGAAGAACAGCAAGCGATACTAGATGCATTAACCATTCCACCTCAAGGGTCTTCTTCCTCGGGTGTCATGCCCCCTTCCGATTTGGTGGAGGAAAATTAGTCCGTGATGAATGTATGTTTATTAAACGTAATTTTGTGAACATATTCGGTATTATCCATAAGCACACGCTGTCTTAGGGCGTTAGTTATTCTAATGTTCAAATAGTTGCATAAATTTTCTTTCCTCTCCCTTGTCTATGATTTGATGGTATGTAGATTTTATTGTCCGTCATTTTAATTTTTAAAAAATCACCTTAAGGCAAGCGAAGTGTTTTAAAATGGCGATGAAAATGTGGAAACTGTCTAATTAAAATCTTTTTTTTTTATATTCAATAAATTTGAATTTAGAACAGCTTTATATAATTCTCTTTCATATCTCTCATGTAATCTTCAAACATTCCTACTCTCCACCTCCTGATATTATCTGCACTTTGCGTCTATTTCAATAGATATATTATTCATTTAAGCAAAAGTCGATATTTAATACTTTTCATGTTTATTTTCTGTTAGTATTTGACTGGGTGAGAGTAATAACTGTTTGAAGCCATATAAAATATTAATATTTAATCAATCAATCGAATCAACCCCCACTTACCCAATATTTGATAACGGCTTTTGTATTTCCTCATAACTTTCTATGTGTACCTTATCTCCAATTTTGTGAAATTTATCGAATTCATTTCGTCATCTTTGATGTCGTCCTCTGTTTTGCGGTATATCACTGTCTGGTTTTAGAGATTTATCGTCCACTTGTTGTCACCTATCCTCTGGTACAGTGCAATTCCATTTCTAAGATTAAATGTATGCTTATATGGACATGTATCTCGCCGTTTCTTGGCCATTTAAAACATCTTGCGGAGTCCATCTCCACTCCAGGTCTGAACACAGAAAATTATTCCAGAGAAGAAGAAGGAGAAGGAGAGAGAGAGAGAGAGAGGGAGAGAGAGAGAGAGAGAGAGAGAGAGAGAGAGAGAGAGAGAGAGAGAGAGAGAGAGAGAGAGGGGGGGAGAGAGAGAGAATCAGTATTAGACTGGTACTTTTATTATCGATCTTGAAAGTATGAAAAGCAAATTTGACCTTGGCGGGTTTGAATTCAGAGCACAGAGCTAGAACGAATACAACAAGCCATTCTATGCGCCCTTCTAACGACTCTGTCAATTCACCGCCCTCAAAATTCTTAATCAGTTGACTATACGCAAATAAGACATGTTTACATGTCTACATTTATAAATATGTGTTTACATACACATTTTTCGTAGCTTCGGTTAAACTCTGTACTGTTTCTGCAGAGATACGATTTTATAGATTCGTTTCTTCCTAACAAAAGGTAATGTTGGACATTCAGAAATATCCTTTTTTTTTTCGTTACATATTTGTTCCCAGTTTTTCTCTTTATTGTTAGTTTTTCATGCTCCGAATATTGACAGCCATTTTACTATAGTCTATCATGCAGATGACGCCTCAGGGTTATTGCATTTTTAAATAGTTCTCTCTTTTTGTATGCCAAAACATTATATTTCAGTAAATACATTACGTATCGCTTCACTCGTTCACAAACATTTCAATAAGTTATAGTGAGGCTATCATTCCATTAAAGCCCCCCCCCCCTATATGTGTGTGTGTGTATTTATATATATGTGTATGTATGTACATAAAAATAAGTACAATCGAAGACACTGTTAAAGCATATATATACATTTTATTGGCATATTACAATCGTTTCAATATCGATCAGCTCAGGCTACAAAAATAAAGACCGGAGTCCGACACTTCGGAGAACGGCGAACCATCTGTAACTCTAGTTACACAATTGCCTAACACACACACACACACACACACACACACACACACACACACACACACACACACACACATATATATATACATCCAAAATGGCTGACTGAATACGCTTACGTCTTTTTCCTCATTTTTCCCCGTTCCTGTCTCTTCTCACTCTTTATCTTTCTGTTGGATTAGCATTATCAGTAGAGGGTCAGACGCCATGCTTTGCAGCACAGAGTTACGCTCTTTTATGGTCTGAGTTCAAATCCCCGAGGTTAAATTTGCCTTTCATCCTAACGAGGTCGATAAAATAAAGTACCAGTAATGCACTGGCATAATTGCTGACCTTGTGTCAAAAAGTATAAACAATTATTTTATTATTTCTCATTCTATCTTCTGATGAAGGACTAGTATCCGAAACGTTTTTCTTCATTGTGGTGTTTTATTTGTTATTTCTGTTTACTTTTTACATGCACACATCTATTTCTCTCTCTCTCTCTCTCTCTCTCTCTCTCTCTCTCTCTCTCTCTCTCTCTCTCTCTCTCTCTCTCTCTATATATATATATATATATATATATATATATGTGTGTGTGTGTGTGTGTGTGTGTGTGTGTGTGTGTGTGTGTGCATGTGTGTGCACGCTCATATAGATAGAAGAATTAGAATCCAAAAGTTATATGCTTAAATTTTATCGCAATCTGCCTGTATTACCATTGTTCGCAGATCAATGAAATAACAATCAGAAACATCTATTCAAAGATTTGAGTAGTATGAATTTATAGTAGAAAGGGTGTTTGTATCAGAAAGCATTTAAATAATGTTCTGTCATATAAGTTCAGTAGAAATGAAGCCTTCAGGAAAATTCCACATTAAATCATTTCATTATATTTCGCAGTATCGGTAGAGGGTCGGACGCCATGCTTTCCAGCATAGTTACGTCCCTTTACGATCTGAGTTCAAATCCCGCCGAGGTTGACTTTGCCTTTCATCCTTACAGGGTCGATAAAATAAAGTACCAGATAAAATAAAGTACCAGTCTAGGTAATTGCTGGCCTAAAGTAGAAACAATTATATTTCTTGATCCCTCACACTAAGGGTTTATAATTTAAGGGTTGTGTTGAATAATTGAATTACAAAGTAAACACTTGTGTTAGAAATTTGATGATTTAGTCACGTCTCCGGGAAATCAAAACTCTCGGAGGAGATATAAATTGCACTTATGATAGAATTCAAAATGATCTTAATATTCGACGCATGCTGGTGTGCTGCTATGTCAATATATGTGAACGCAGAATGGCTAAGTGATTGAGGACTTCACTTCGCAATCATGAGTCTCCGCGTTCGTCTATACCGCACAATGGAATCTTGGGCAAATGACTTTACAATAACTTTGTGAGTGAAATTAAGTAGGCGGAAACTGTGAAAGCCGTCTCATAGATTCTACCTGCAATTTAAAAGTTCAGCCTTGTCACATATTGTGTCACAATTATTTTACTTGGAAATTACGTTAAGGCTAGACGTGTCAAATACCCACACGTTAATTTACGAGCCGGTCGTTCAGGATAAAATCTTTGGTTAAGCAATACATATTAAACATTCTGTTATAGTATTCTGATATATTGTTTATGGAACAAACTCCAATATGCTGTACGGGAAAAATTCTCTATAGTGTCCCTCCTTAATTGAGGGCCTAAACATGTTGCCTTATTGGTTGACACAGGGCTGCTTGCAACTATGTAGGCTGGGGGGGGGGGAGAGAAAAAGAGCCAATCTTTAAATCGAATCAAAGAAATAATGTTTCCATTGATCTTTCCATTGCTGATACTATCTGCCACTTGCAACATTTGGCATAAGAAGACGAATGTAACAGAGTCAGTTTAGATACCACAAAGCATGCCGCCGGACTAACTCTTTAACAATTTCACCAATCTACCGTCTCTGGATAAGCACTTTATTTATCGACCCCAAAATGGCATTAGGGTTGACCGTGGAGTGAATTAAACCCAAAGCGAGTCGGAACACGGCGCTTTAACGATTCTCCTAATGCACGTCTAGAAATGCCTAGGTTGGTAGTCCAACAGTTTTATCGAATGCGTCTATCTATTGTTGCCTCTATGATATAGCTGGGTGGTCTAGGAGAAAGTTATTTACGTTACCCTTTTTAAAGTCATTTGCAATATTGCAAAAACTGTTCTGAACCGGAAACAGGCTCATGATCAAACGGTTGAAAAAAATAATAATAAAGCAACAGGAAATCCAATTAAAGGTCCGAGGGGCTGGAAGTTGGGGCTGGGGATGTAATTAAAAGGGTTGCTGGACCGTCATAAGCAAACATGATAATCTATTTCCACTGGCCTTTTGCCCTTGACCTTTCATAACGTCTCATTTACTATATTATGTATGCATGTATGCTATCTCCATGTTTCAAACTACTGCTGCTGTTGCTGCTGCTGCTGCTGCTGCTGCTACTACTACTACTACTACTGCTGCTGCTGCTGCTACTCCTCCTCCTCCTGCTACTACTACTACTACTACGTTTACCACTACTACTACTGCTGCTGCTACTGTTGCCATCGCCACCACAGAGACCACCACCACCACCACCACCACCATCACCATCGCCACCACCACTACCAACACCACTACCACTACCACCACTGCCACCACCACCGCCACCAACAACACCACCAACACCACCACCACCACCACCACCACCACCACCACCACCAACAACAACAACAACAATAACACCACCACCACCACCACCATCGCCACCACCACTACCAACACCACCACCACCACCACCACTATCACCACCACCACCACCACCATCGCCACCACCACTACCAACACCACCACCACCACCACCACCACCACCAACACCACCAACAACAACAACACCACCACCACCATCGCCACCACCACTACCAACACCACCACCACCACCACCACCACCACCAACAACAACAACAACAACAACACCACCACCACCACCACCACCATCGCCACCACCACTACCAACACCACCACCACTATCACCACCACCACCACCACCACCATCGCCACCACCACCACCACCACCACCAACACCACCAACAACAACACCACCACCACCACCACAACCACCATCGCTACCACCACTACCACCACCACCACCACCACCACCACCACCACCACCACCACTACCACAACCACCACTACCACCACCACAACCACCACTACCACCGCCACTACCACCACCAACACCACCACCACCAACAACAACATCACGAACATCACCACCATCGACATTATTATTGTTATTATTTTGTCGTTTTCCTATCATACTTCATGTAAGCGCCCCGCCGCTTTTTGTAATTTGTCTTTTTGTTCTTTTAATGTCTATCCTACCCCATCGTCACCCCAGTATTAATACTTGAAATTCCCAGGCACCTGTTTGGAGGAATACAAAAGGTTGAAGGGAGCAAAACTAAACCCGAAAAGGCCTGCGGGCTTGCAGCTCGGGACCAGCTTGGCGTATGGTTCGGATAAGAATTGGGATGAGGTTATGATCGGGGTAGCCACTCTCATCCAGAAATGGTTAATTTGAGGAAGAGAGGGGTGCCCTACAAGCGTCGGGTGGTTCAGGATTGGCGAGGTTCCCGAGTTGCCCCTGGGTGGTCCTCCCCTATTGGGAAATTTTCATTGTTGTAATTCTTTTGTTTATTGTTATTTGTTAAGTTATTTTACTCGATTTTATTGTAACGCCCCCCCCCCCTCTATCCCTGCCTATTTTACCGTCCCCGCTACGCCGGCACTTGTGGTGAGTAAAACATTGTAGAGCATCGGACATCCTGTTTGGCGACAGAGAATTACGGCCCTTTACGTTCTGAGTTCATATCCGCCGAGGTTAGCTTTGCCTTTCATCCTTACGGAGTCGATAAAATAAAGCGCCAGTAATGCACTGGGGTCGATTTAATCGAGATTTCCCTCTCACCAAATTTCTGATCTTGTGCCTATAGTAGAGATAATAATAATTATTATTATAACTTTGATATCTTAGTTATTGTTGTTATTTAACTGGAAAATTTGCCCTAATGAACATTAAGCCGCCACCTGCAGCCTCAGATATTCGGGACATATCGGAGGGCTTTTGCTGTTCCCAGTAGACATGCCTCCTTGGGTGTTCCCAACAAGGAGATTGGGCTAACGTTCTTTAACTAGCCTTGGAAGCTCTTCGAGATAGTATATAGTGATCCTATGACGATGGGGACGGCCTTGACCTCACGACAGTTCCAAATCTTTTTCAGTTCCCACTTTAAATCCTGGTACCGTTTAATTTTCTCCTCATTTTCTTGCACTCTTGTGTCAAAGGGGCAATCTATATTTATAATTAAGCAAGATCTTTTTTTCTTGTCAAAAACCACCTGGTCTGGCATATTATTATTATTAATCGACTTATGTTGTTTTATGGTGACTGTCTCATTAGGTTTGGAGTTAATTATTCAACGGAAGTCAATTACTATATAATAGGCTTCCCTCTGAGTTCTTTTAACAGATAGAGCATATTAGGTACTGATCGGTCTTATATAAACCCAAATCAGGTTTTTGTAGATGGCAATGTAGAACTTTTTCCTCTTCTTTTTTACCAGTTTTTCTTTGCTCCCTGTGGAGCATTGGCCGACGAGAGATCGCCACCCTGCATGGGGACTATAACATACTGTATCATAAATATATCTATCTTTTTAATAATAGTAAGCCAATATTTTGGCCACCCCATCCACTAAATTCCGACACTTGTTACCATTTCACAACGTAGAGCTACGTGGTTAAGGTGTTCGCTTCACACTCATGGGATTTTGAATTCGATCGTACAGCGTGACTAGACCTGAACTAATGTCTTCTAACATAGTCTCGGATCGATGAAAGCAGTGTGAGAGAAATTTGATAGGTGGAAACTCTGAGAAAACCAGTGATGGAGGTCATGAAAATATTGAGGGGCGCTGCTATTCCTCGTCTAACGTATATGCAAATATGTCCAATATTTATACATACTAACTATCCCCGTGGAAATTAGTTGATAATTAGAATCAACGACCAAATACTAATGTCACATTTTAAATATATATATATATAGGAGAGGCGACTGAAAAGCTTTGCCCCTCCGAGAAACAGTAGTATATACAAATGTTTTTTGGCATTGCTACTACCATCACACTGTCCCGCCCCCTCTCTCTCTCTCTTTGCCACACACACACACTCATTCATTCTTACTATCCCCTTTCCAGAGTAACCAACATTTTACACGAAATATACACCTTCGATATTATAGATTTCCACTTTCAGCATCTATTACACTGATCTACAAGGTTTTTGTTGTTTAGGAAATAGGCATCATTCCTATACAAAATCTCTCTCCTGAATCCAAATATAACCTTCTTTTTGACCTATAAGATCTAGTTTTTAAGTTATTGAACATCCCTATAGTCACTATGTATGTGTGTACGTCCAGTACGCAATGTTCCGTACCTTATTCTAATTCTAAGTTTTTCTTTTACCATACTTTTTAGATGTTGTGGTGAACTAAGCAACAGAAAATGAGCAAGATGTCCTCTTCAAGAAAGTGTTGCGTTAATTCTCCAAATGTGTTTTATTATGTTTGTGGAGAATACACATTACCTGAAAATCGAAAAAACATCACTGGTTTTGTTGAAAGAGCGCATATGGCATATTTTGAGGTCAAGCTGGGAGACCAAGATAAATATTGGGCACCGCATTGTGTCTGCAAACAATGTACAGAACATTTGTGACAATGGACTAAAGGGACAAGGAAAAGTATGAGGTTTGCTATACCAATGGTATGGCGGGAGCCCTAAAATCATATGGACGTCTGCTATTTTTGTAACCTAAATTTGAAGGGCATTAACCGGAAAAATCGACAAACGCTTGTCTATCCTAATCTTGCCTCTGCTATTAGACCGGTTCCACACAGTGAAGAGCTTCCTGTTCCTGTCTTCGATGTCTTGCCTCAGATAATTTTACCTACAACCAAAGAAGATTCATCACCTGAAGATGACACTAGAGATCAAGACTTTTCAGTTGAGACTTTACCTCAGCTATTCTCCCAGGTAGAGCTGAATGATCTAGTTCGTAACTTGAACCTCCCAAAACATTCTGCAGAACTGTTGGCTTCCCCACTGAAAGAGAAGAATCTTCTAGAGAATGGTGTCTGTATAACCTTTTATCGGAGTCGGCATAAAGAGTTCCTTTCTTTCTTCACAAAAGAGGAAGAGTTGGTTTACTGCAGGGATGTCAGTGGGCTTCTTAATAAATTTGGCATTGAAGAATACAAACCAGAAGAATGGCGTTTTTTCATAGCCAGCTCTAAGCGTAGTTTAAAGTGTGTATTGTTGCATAACGGAAATGTGTATGGCTCTGTCCCACTCGGCCACTCAACAACTCTGAAGGAAAAATATGAAGAAATTAAGTTGGTTTTAGAGAAGATACTGTATCATGATCATAAATGGGTCATCTGCGTTGACTTAAAGATGGTGAATTTTCTCATGGGACAGCAATCTGGTTATACCAAATACCTGTGCTTTCTTTGCATGTGAGAGAGTAGAGACCGAGTAAACCACTATGTGAAGAAAGACTGGCCGCCTCGAACAAATATGGCTCCATGTAGAGCTGCCAATATATTGGAAGAACCTTTAGTTGAGCGAGATAAGGTCATTTTTCCCCCTTTGCAAATCAGTCTCGGATTGATCAAGCAATTCGTCAAAGCTCTTGACAAAAATGGGGTGTGCTTCAAGTATATCTACAGTGTATTTCCAGACTTGACGATTGAAAAACTTAAAGCAGGGATTTTTGATGGAACACAAATTCGTAAGCTCTTGAATTACACAAATTTCGTGAAAACGAATAGCGAAAATGAAGCATCAGCTTGGCTAGCCTTTGCAGAAGTAGTGCAAAATTTCCTTGGGAAACACAAAAGTGAAAACTATAAAGACCTTGTTACCAACTTGATATCAACTTTTCGTGATATTGGCGCGAATATGAGCATCAAAATGCATTATCTTTTTAGTCATCTTGATCATTTTCCTGAAAATATCGGAGATGTTAGCGATGAACAAGGTGAACAATTCCATCAGGACATCAAGGAGATGGAAACTCGGTACCAAGGACGTTGGGACGCTGTGATGATGGCAGACTATTACTGGTATTTAAAACGAGATACTCCTGTTGCCCAACATTCACGGTGCACAAAGGAGAGTAAATTAATTCCTTGAATTTTCTGCCCCAAATCTTTGCCAATGTGCATTTTGAATTTTTAATTTTTATTTGTACTTTGTTTTGTTTTGTGTTACGCTCTCTTCATTGATTTATATTATATGCCTCTTGTATGAATAAAATGCTTACTCTATCAGGTCTAGTCAGAAAACTAGACCTGATAGAGAAAAACTGAAGTTATTTTTCAATTTAGCAAAATCACTTAAGAATTCGTTGAAATATTCCAGGCACCAGACAAAAACATTTTTTTGTTGCCCCTTGTTATTAAAGAAATCATTTAAGTCGACAATGTATCTTTACCACATGAGTTCAAAATTCTTCAGAATACTCTTTGCTTTTCACACCCTTTCGGGATCGAGGAAATAAGAACCAGTCCAAAATTCATGGCCTTATGCTTACGGTAGAAAACATTATCATTTTCCACACAATCTCTATTAGAATACCCAAGATATATTTTAGTCCATGATATATTTTACTACATGTAAAAAATTCATAAGCGTCGCTGTGAAAATGAAAAAAGTATAAACACATGATATTCTATTTGTACAGAGAAAATCATAAGAGATTACATTTACGTTTTTTTATAGATCAATGTCCATTCATGAACTCCGTAAACTGACACAAACAGACATTGATAACTCACTAGTTGCATCATACAGTACTTGCCCTTCAGCCACTTGAATTTGTACTACAATTGGCATATTGCTACGGGTATAGTTGTGTGGTCAAGAAATTTTAAAGCTACTTGGTTTGCTGTTTGATCCACAGCCGAGCACTTTGTGCTAGTATCTTTTATCGTATCTTCGAGACATTCAAAGCCTTGTGAGAGAAACCTGGTATCCGAAAATGTAAGTCAAAGTGTGACTTCGGAATCATTTCTTTTTTTTTTTCTTTTTAGCGGACTTAATCTGAGACCTGGTTGGATAATTTTCGTGCTATCCATCCTGTTGCGCCATTGATGCCAAGCCTCCACCTGTCTTGTAGGCTCTGAAAAAATAAAGCAAAAAGGTCATGACCGTTGAATTTCCTCCTCTGTCTAAGTTATACAAAAAGGCCAACTTTAAAAAAGATCCTGCTGAATAAATTCTACAAGCGTTCATGACTACTGACTTTCCTCCTGTAAATTATACAAAGGGTCAAGGTCATAATTATTGACACTTCCTCTGACCCACACGCACAAAAAAAGGTCATGGTTGTTATATTTCCTCCTCTGAGTAAGTTATAAAAAAATTATTTAAAAAATAGATAAAAACTATTTTAAAAACTATAAAAAAATCCCCATTCTCAAAAAAGAACAAAGAAACAAAACAAATAAAACAATAATAATGAAGCTACAAGAAATATTTTTTATCCTCTTCCTTTATTGATAGAATCGTTTGGACAAAATGTTTGCAGCATTTGTTCCAGTTCTTTACTGTGGTCTACTTTGTTGGCAGACTTAATCCATCGTCCGGTTGGACTCCACCAACTTGTCCTTCGGTGTTTTTACAGGTATCAATTCTGTTGCAAGCATTTTCACTTTTATTTTTTTTTGTTTTCTCCCTTCTCTTCCACGAGCCTCGGAGGCTCTTAAAAGATTCATGGGAACTTCTCTTTCCTCCTCTTAAACAGTAAAAAGAAAGAAAAGTCATGAAACAAAAGAAACAGGATTAGTAAAGTTTATTGAGAGATAGACTGAATCTATCCAGCTGTTTAACACCAACACGTAACCTTGGTTGCCTTTATTGGAGCCCACTTTATTGCAATCAATCCTGACAAGATCTTCGGAATGAGGATACCACATGACAAACTTTCTCCATTCATTCACCAATCTCAGAAACCTCGCGGAAACATCATGAATGCTGACTTACTTCTGACAAAACCATCCGGTTTAGTACCATCACCAAATAATTAGCCACACAACTTGCTAGAAATAGCAGCCACATCTTCAAGCAACAAATATTTTCTATTTAAAAAACAAACGTGATCGTCAAGACTGGTATGTCTTAAAATCAGAGCTGATCTAGGACTAACAGCCATCATATGTTCACAAATGGAATGGAAGGCACTCCGTCGGTCACAACGACGAGTGTTCCAGTTGATCTGATCAACGGAATAGCCTGCTCGTGAAATTAACGTGCAAGTGGCTGAGCATTCCACAAACACGCGTACTTTTAACGTAGTTCTCTGGGAGATTCAGCGTGACACAGAATGTGACAAGGCTGGTCTTTCGAATTACAGGTTCAACTCATTTTTTGCCAGCTGAGTGAACTGAAGCAACGTGAAATATAGTGTCTTGCTCAAGGACACAACGCGCCGCCGGAAATCGAACTCATGACCTTACGATCGTGAGCCGAATTCCCTAAACACAATGCCACACGCCTTCACGTTCACAAATATAAGTTTTATTAAACAAACATTCAGCTACACTGTCTAAATAGACTCTGTAGAGTGAACCTGAGAAAAACCTCACTGGATATTGCCGTCTTATTATGAGTGTCTCAGGTCGGTGGATTGTCAAAATTGTGAGAACATCAAACAAAATTCTCTGCAGTAATCAATTTACGGACTTTTACGTTCTGAGTTTAAATCCTTCCGAGGAAAAATTTGCTTTTATCATTCCAGCACCTATAAAAATAAATTACTGAGGTCACCCAGCCTGCTAGAAATATCAACCACGAGACGAAGAAAAGGGAGAAAAGGGGGAATCCGATCATAATATCAGATCAATGAAACTATGGTACATTGGTCTGATCATTACATAATGATTTTCATTACAGTATGCACAGAACTGAATACGGTGCGGTAAAGCATCCCACCCGATTTTTTCACAACTCTACCAATCCCCTGTATCTATACTGATGCTGTATTTATTGATCACGAAAGGAGGAAAGGAGGATTTGACCTTGATGAGATTTAAAAGCAGAGCGCAGAGAGCCGGAAGAAATACCGCGGCATTTAGTCCGACGCTCTAACAACTCTGCCAATTTACCGTCTAAAGTAATGAAATTACAGTCGAGATAGTGGAAGAACACACTGGATAATGTAGTAGTACATCTTTATTTATCTCATGTTAAAATAGATGGGATAGTCATGGCTGGAAAGTCTTTGATTACCTGTCTACTTAATCAGATGTGAATGGAATTACAGAAGACATTTTCCTCAATCGAGTTACCATATATTGCAGAGAGATAGTGAGGGAGAGGGAGGAGGAAGCAGGGTGGAGAGCTAAAAGGCGATAGAAAGAAAGAAAGAAAGAAAGAGAGAAAGAAAGAGAGAAAGAAAGCTCGTTGTTATAAACAAAGAAAAATTTCAAGGGTGGAGTACAGACCTGGAACTCGTCTTTCAACATTCTACATTTCCGACTTAACTTCACGAGGAGAAAGAGACAGAAGAAGAAAAGGAGGGGGTGGGGGGGGGGGGGCAGGCAGAGCATAAACGGGAAGAAGAAGGAAGAAGAAGGGAATGAGGAGAGAGAAACATAACATAAACCACAAGATATTTGTCTGGAATCATGTGCAATGCTCAAGAATCCAAAATACGTTTGTTTAACAGAGAACAGCTGCGACCCAGCTGGTGGTGTCGTTCGGGGATGCAGGGTATGGAAGAAGTGATGGGGTAGTGAAAGGCAGGGCATGTAGTAGATGGTAGGAAAATAACTGGTAGGTGTGGGGTGATATCTAAGTTTTTGTTTCTACAGTAGGAATAACTATTCCGAAGACGAGAGACCAAAGAGGAAAACATTTTAAAATAGATCCCTGCCAATTCAAGGCATAATACGCATGTGCCTGATTAGATGCAGATGTTTGAGCATTTTATTTTTATGCACGCACGCTTATATATATATATATATATATATATATATATATATATATATATATATATATATATATATATATATGTGTGTGTGTGTGTGTGTGTGTGTGTGTGTGTGTGTGTGTGTGTGTGTGTGTGTGTGTGTGTGTGAGTGTCTGTATGTCTGTATGTCTGTGTGTCTGTGTATATCTGTGTGCGTGTTCATACACACATACATATATATAAATATATACAAATTACATATTACACTTTTGCACGTATCATGTAAGACGTTTCCTTGGTTGTTGTTGGAGAGGAATATAATTGTCATTGGCATTATTGTTATTGTTGCTGTTGCTGTGGTTGTTATTGTTTTTATTTTCCATCAATTGCATTCATTCATTCGTCTGTAGACGGTATGTTTTTTAAGGACGCACATATGTATTTATATCTATATACTCTCTACATCTACTCTACTGTGCAAGTATATGTATGAAAACATAGAGATGTTTATGAAAGCAGAATGTGTAAACATATAAGCCTGCATGACAAATGTCCCTTTATATTCATTAGTCTACGTTGGTTGTGTTGTATGTATGTCTAGTTATTTACAAACACACACACTCTCTCTCTCTCTCTCTTTCACACACACACCCATACGCACACACACGCACGTACACACACACACACACACACACACACATTTTAAAGTTGTTTGCTCCGACATACATAGCTCTATACATATAAGTATATACATTTCGTGTATCTAATGATATACGGTATATTTACGAATAAAGATTTGGAAAGCCTTCTAGCTATGAATATTGAAAAGCTGAATGCTCGCGCCATCTAGCGGATTCCATTCCGACAGAAGTAGTGGGGGGTAACTGCCAACCCGTTTCTGGCCCTGGCCGTCATCAGGACAGTGCTTCCCTTCCTCTTTGCTGGAATTTGAAACAGGCGAAAATATATAGTTTTTCGGCTATGTAGGTGGGCTGATTAGCCTCCTTTGCGTATGGAGCTGTTAAGCTGGCCCAGCTTAAAAGTAGAATTAAAGTTTTCGCTCCGACATAGCTCTACATATATAAGTATGTGAATTTCGTATATCTAATGATATAGAGTATGTTTATGAATAAAAGTTTGGAAAGCATTCTAGCTATGAATATTGAAAAGCTGATGGCTCACGCCGTCTAGCTGATTCCAGCAGAGCCAGTGGGGGACAACTGCCAACGTGTTTCTGGCTCTGGCCGTCATCAGGAAAATGCTTCCCCTGCTTTCTGCTGGAATTTGAAACAGGCGAAAATATATAGTTTGACGAAGTCAAGCAATAATTGGAATTGTAAAGAATCTAAATTTGTCTTCCTTGAATTACCGGAAAATATATGTTTTGAAATACCTAAATCAAGCATTTCGTTTAGCAATGATATTTTAAATATATATTAGCAGTAGCGGTAGAGCCTTGGACAACATGCATTATGGCATAGAGTTACGTCCCTTTAAGTTCCAAGTTAAAAGCCCGCCGATAAACTAAAGTACCAGTAATGTACTGAGTCGATTTAATCGACTTTCCCATCCACAAAATTGTTGGCCTTGTGTCTAAACCAGAAACCAATATATATGATTTATGCATTTCGAAACATTCATTTGTTTCGGTAATTAAAAAAGAGAAATTTAGAGGTTTACAATTCCCATTATTTGTTTACTAAATCAAGATGGTGGCCAGAGTATGATGACTGAAAGAAGTAAAAAAAGTATAAAAGAATGAAGCAAATACGTACATACATATACCCGCGCACACACAGACACACACACTCACATACACACTCATACACGCAGACACAAATACGCACACATTTTTTTCCAAGCAGTTTTCAGATTGCTGTTGATTTAATCATCAGTGATTTCGAATGCAGGATACACACCCCATAAAAAATTACATCAGATATGTAACACTTCAACATTTCACTTACTGATGATGCGTCATATATGTTTACAGTAAAAGAGAAGGTGTATAAAAACGCGGGAATTCAACATGACAGCGAAATTTTCTTTAAATCACACATTACTGTGTTTCGGATGTGGACTTGAAATAAATATATAGAATACAACCTCACACACATATATGAATATAAATAAATAAATGAATAAATATATATATATGTGTGTGTGTTATGCATAGATATATGTAAGTATATATATTCATTGAAAATTAACATATAAGTTTTAACTATGGAAAAGGATCTAGCAAATTGGGCATAAAAGGCCCTGGATGAAAACAAATTGACTGAATCAACTATAAGTTTAAATGAATCGATAATATGACCATATAAAGGCAAAGTACATATTCAAACCTCAATGTCATTTCACGGTCCACAGCAAGGTGTTCAGATTTTAATACACTCGGTAAATTTCCAATCCCAACAGTGTTATAATCTCATTGAGCGTGTGTGTATATATATATATATATATATATATGGGATAACAAGTTATCGTTATAGGTAATCCAGTTAGAGGTTGTGAGTACTCTGTGTCGTGGATAGTTTTAACGTACGGCTTTGTTTGACTCAACAAGAGTTAGGCAGCGAGTTCGCGGAATTCCTATGCGGGTTATTGCAGTGTATTACTAGTACTTTATTTTATCGACCCCGTAAGGATAAAAGGCAAAGTTAACCTTGGCGGGATTTGAACTCAGAATGGCAAGGGCCGTAACTCTATGCGTCAAAGCATGGCGTCCGACCCTCTACCAATACTGCCAATCCAAGTGAAATAATGAAGAGTTACATGGTTGGCTGTACAAGAGGCTTTATTTCATAAAGCCCCTTGTTGTACAGCCAATCATGTTACTCTTCATTCTTTCACTATATATATATATATATATATTTTTTTTTACAGGGTTCTAATTCATATATATATATATATATATATATATATATATATATTTCGGCTCTCTTACAGGATGAGCTATTAAGTTGTGCGTGTTGGACTGTTATTTCTGTTCTATACGCGCTTACCACGTTTGACTGGCGGCGCACGAGGTGATAAATTCATCTTTCTGTGTGAACGTTGGCAAATAGTGTTTGTGACATTTAATTGCAATCTCTCGCTGATGAAGCCCAGGATTATCTGTTACAAACACACTCAGGGCGAAACAGATTAGGGATAATCTGTCCGAGAGATATAATGGTTATTGAGGCGGTTTGTATTATGATAATATATCTTTATTTTCATTTTGTCATCCTGTCTGTTTCTTGGTTAAATATTTCAAGCATATGTGGTTTATCAACCCTTGTAATTTTAGACACACGGTTTACTGTGTTTCTTACTATATATTGCTAATCGGCTCAGTATTTATTTGTACTTTATACTTAGAGCTTAATGGTTACAGGGTTCTAATTCATATATATATATTTTTATATATATATATATATATATATATATATATATATATATATATATATATATATAAATATATATATATATATATATATAGTAATAATAATAAATTTGAAGACTAAAATCCAAAGAGGGCTCGATAAGGATAAATATATATCAAATATATAAGAACCGTAGAGCAAATATTTATTAAAATAACAGATTAAAGTTTAAGCAAAGAATCGCTGCTTTCACCCTTAACGGGATCCTCTGAAACTCTGAGTTTCAGAAGATCCCGTTAAGGGTGAAAGCACCGATTCTTTGCTTAAACTGTTATTTTAATAAATAAATATATATATATATATATATATATAAGGAACAAAGATTATCAAGATTTTAAAGCTTTTAATTGATTTACAGCTTTTTTGTTAGACTAACAAGAATATTTAATTTCTATTAGAATAAATTCCTCAGAATCGATTAAATACAAATAATTGTTTCTACTTTTGGCTCAAGGCCAGTAAATATCCCAGTGCATTACTGGTGCTTTATTGTATCGACCCCGTAAGGATGAAAAGAAAAGTTAACTTCGGCAGGATTTGACTCAGAACGAAAAGGGCCGTAACTCTACCGATACTGCCCTAAATTAATATATACCTGATATGTCTACGTTTCAACGTTTTTCACTCTTTCACCGGAGATCTTAGACATGCCAGATGTATTCTGAGGAATTTATTCTAAGAGGAATGGAATATTCTTGTAAGTCTAACGAAATGGTCATAAAGCAATTAAGTGTTTTGATTAAAATCTTTGTTAATCGTTCTTTATATATATAGTTAGATTAGTGGTATACTTGTTCGTATTTGTCGTTGTTGTGCTTATATAGGGTGGCAACGTACACATAGTCGATATAAGAATAGTGTCGCACTTATATTAACTCTTCGTACCATTGAGTGACTGCCTCAAACAATTCGAATGGTATCTGCCTTATAGCAGCTACAACTTTCATTTATACCTAATATAATATAATATAGTATAATATAATATATATATATATATATATATATATATATATATATATATATATATATATATATATATATATATTTACACATCTATGAATATACATATATATAAATAGAAATACACACACACACATGTATGCATATGTTATTTACGTTGTCACACAGATACAAATATATTTGTGTGTGTGTGTGTGTGTGTGTGTGTGTGTGCTCGTGCGTGCTCACAAGAGTGTGTGTTCGCATATGAGTGTCCCCTTTCATTTACAGTTACAATATACATTTACATATACAAATATATGTGTTAAATGTGTTTTCGTCAGTATACGTAAAATTGTCTCCTGAGCGGCGTTTCCTTTGCAAACACTACAATTTGACTATCGTGCCAAACTAGTGGCCATTAGGGAATAGAATGACGTCAAGAGGGGTCAAAGTTTGAGGCTAGAGTACATGCCAAAATGTATCGTACGAGTTAGTGCCTTTCTCTGCTCTTCCTATCGGAACAATATTTAGTCTAATAGTTTGAATTATTACTTAGTTGCATGAGTTAGAACTGTGTTAATTAAGCTTTGCGGCTTGTCTGCTCTCAACAGTCTTTCCGTCTGTTGCCTGTCTGTCTGCTTGTCGGTCTCTCTTTCTTTGTCTCCCCCCCCCTCTCACACACACACACACACTCTCTCTGTGTCTCTCTCTCTCTCCATACACACACATGTATATATATATCATACATATATACATATATAATATCCAGCATGACCGCAGTCTAATGACCGAAACCAGTAAAATAAAAATAGAAGAATATATTATATTATATATATATAAATATATATATATATAAATATATATATATATAAATATATATATATATATGAGAGAGAGAGAGAGATGTATATTTATGTATATCTGCATAGGTGCATGTCTGTATATATAACACAAATGAACTTATATAAACAAAAATTAGATTACTCAATACAAGTATATATGTGAATATCTACATGATCTATATGATATATATATATATATCATATGTTTATATATATTTATGTATATATGTATGTGTGTGTGTGTGTGTGTGTGTGTGTCTGTGTGCGCGCGCGCTTCTATGTGTGTGCATACGTTTACTTTCCCTTTTTTATTATTTGAAATCCTCGTATAATGAAAGGGCTAGTCTCTAACACAGAATCGAAGTTCCACTCTTGGGATTTAAATTGAGAAAAAAACAGTGAAGATTTATATATTAAACATGAACAATGTCTTGCATAACTTTACTGCCACTTCAGATTAACTTTGGAAAGCGCTAGTTAGCTGGTCACTTTACCTAAAAAATGTAAACCTTTCGAGATTCTCAGTCAGTCATTCAGTCATTTACTAACATAACCAAGGTCACGAATAATTACAGGTATAATGGTAAATTTATAGTTGTTAGAGAGAACTGTTGGCGTCGAGGCAGTTGTGATTAATTATTTTCTTTTTCATTGATTTTGAATGAAATGTTTGTATCTTCAGGTCAGTTGACATCTTTAACGGTAAATATATATATTCTTATGTCCCAAACATCGATATCAAACCCATTATAGTTGGACTTACTGGAAGGTTTGATAGGAATGTTCCTCACCTCTTCTTATTGAAACGTATGTTAGGTATACGATACCAGAAATATTTTCAATATTTTTTTCAGGGCTCTTTTTCCTACAGATGGCATGGCATATTGTTTAATACCAATATCATGATGTATTGGGAAGTGGTACCCCAATGACAGGCAGCTGCTGATCACCTTTAACATGTTTCACAGAATGGTGACATAATAGACATTCCGATTTCATCTTTGGAGTTTTAGCATTTCAGAGTCTTTTGCTGAAAGGGATTGTGAAACTATTTGTCCTCCTTAGAATAAAAAAAACATAACCTTCAAAATATGACGTGATTTTACACACACGAGTCCCTGTCAAGCTATTCTTCCTGACTATGTTAGCAACACCATGAAGAGCACGAAAAACATCCTCATGCATAAACGTTTTTGTTATATAGAGTGATTCGCTTCCAGATCTTTGTTGGGGTTCACTAGTTTAGCCGATCTGGGATCACAACGAACATCATCAGAAAGTGTTCCCTCCCGATCCTTTAATATATTTAATATATTTGTTCTTTCTGCTGTTGTTCAGCAGGGACTGTCTTAACACTATATGAAACTCAAAATGTTGTATGGATTGATTATAAATAACTATCTCAGTTTTCTTCTGAAATAAATAGATTATTAATCTGCGAATTGACAGAGCCTGTAGAGCGTCGCAACACCTGCCTCAGTATTTGTTCTATTTCTTTATGCTATAGAATTGGAAAATTGTTAAAATGTCGGATGCTTTGTGATATCTGTTCCAGTCCTGTGCTTTCTGAATTCAAATCCAGCTTCCTGTTATTAAGGAAGTGATGTCATTTATTCGAGGAATAGCGGCCGTTAGATAGAACCAGCAGTAGAACGACTATTGCAAATACAGTTTCTTTGATTCGATCTGGTGATAAGCGCCTTTTCTTTTCCCCTGAAATATCATTTTTGTGGAAATGTTCAGTCGATATCAGGATTTTACAGCTATTAATATCTTTGGAATATTTTTTCTCATATAGATCAGTAAAGTAACCACAAAATTGTAACAAATACTAGAGCTTTACATGCACTGTAGGATATACTTCTTGTTGCTGTTCCTCTTAAAAGAAAATTTCCAGCTCCCATATCTTTAAATAGCCTGGTATTATAGTTTATATTCACAACACCGTGGTATGTAATATTTTCGTCAATACCTAGATATTTGTAGCAAGAAGTAGTGGGTTTGATTCTCATGTTATCATGTGTAAAATGTTTCATTTCAAGTTGAATTTCATGATAAAACTCTGGCCTCTATCATTAAAACACCCTAGAAGCCTTCTATGAAATGCAACTCCGTAAGTGGCCAGCTAAACCTATATAGGTGAGAACTTTAGATTCTATTTTTTCATGCAACTTTTTAAAAATTTCAGTTATTAAATCTGGCTTCTAAGTTTGACATAAGACCAGCACTGTCAGGTGTAGGGAAAATCGATTATATTGACCACAATATTTGACAGGTACTGTTTATTTATCATCTCCGGAAGGAAGGATGATAGGAAAAGTTGACTTCAGCGGTATCTGATCTCAGAATGTAAAGAACAGTAACTAAAGGCCGTAACCATTTGTATGCTGCGCTAACGATTCTGTCAATTTTTTAAGCCAAATCCTGTTCTTATATCAGTTGAAAATGTTCTTATCAAATCCAGATGTTTCACAGTATTGTAAATATTTCTAATACAGATCGTTAGATCCTCAACAAAGAATTTGCGGGTTACATTAGTATATTTTGTTGTTGTAAACCATAACATATAACCATTGGAGTTTTCTATTTGAAATGACAATGGATTTATTACCAAAATAAACAGAATCACAGACAGACTGTCTCCTTGGAATATTCCTTTTAAAACATTTATAACTTCAGAGACAATCGCTCTGCTTTCAGTTGCAAGTTTAAGATATTTGTGAGCCTTTAAATGGCAGCAACGAAGACAGCAGGTATGTATGTATGTATGTATGTATGTATGTATGTATGTATGTATGTATGTATGTATGTATGTATGTATGTATGTATGTATTCTTCCAGGAGAGATGACCCCTTAGCCTTTGTCAAGGCAGAATTCTAGGAGAAGGAAAACTCTAATATAACACCTGCAACTCTGATGGTATCCAATGATGTTGACTTGTTCTTTTTGGTAAATATCATCTTGGTTAAGAGAGTGGGACTGGCTTTGTGCAGTGCCTTTGCTCACTATAAAAGCTTCACGGCACAGGCATTGCTTTATATCTGGAGATCTCTCTGCACTTGTCGTCACATGGTACCATGGGCCCAGCACTATGTGTCAATAATTGTCACAAGTGTAGTGTTTGTACCAGAGTTTTCAAGTCGCTGGCTGGGCTAAGAATTTACACTCGCTCAGCGCATTGGTAGGGGTTCTCCTACATGGATATAAAGTAGTGGCCGTACTCGAAAACGAGTTGGCAGCCAACATGTATGCATGTATGCATGCATGTATGTATGTATGTATGTATGTATGTATGTATGTATGTATGTATGTATGTATGTATGTATGTATGTATGTATGCATGTATGTATGTATGTATGTATGTATGTGTGTGTCTGCTTATCTCTCCCTGTCTCTTTCTCTCTCTCTATCTTCCTCCTGTCTCCCTGTATATATGTATGTATACACACACATACACACACACACACACATATATATGTTTGTCAGTTTTCCTCTCTGCAAACTTTTTAGTTTTCTGACATATGACGATTACATTTCTTTTTGTCAAAGAACTGTAGCACCAATATATCTACTGTAAACAGAGTTAGAATTACTGTGTATGTCAAGACAATGAATTACTTCTCCTATATACAAACTATCGTCAGTGTATCGGTTAATGGTTCAAAGTTTTAATTCAAATCTAAGATTTAAACTTATTTTTTTCCATTATTCTTTTCGAGTAAATAAATATTGCGACACTGAAAAGAGGAAACATTTAATCTACAGAGTTGTGAGAATGATAAGATTGTTTTGTTTCCTTATATAAACGATTATATATAAGTCTTTGTTGTAGGAAAGTTAAGTAATGAATGGAATAATGAGTAAGTAGATTGTTTAGGTGGGAGATGTGATTCTTATCTTTAGTTCTTGGCAAGTTGAATTTATTCTTTAACAATTTCTTTGGAGAAAAGTCAAGAATTACTGAAAGGAGACAAATAAACTACGCATGCCCCACTAACGTCGCAGTCAAAGATACATATATAACTTCCTAACATATATAATTGTTTCTATTTTTGGCACAAGGCGAGCAATTATCCCAGCGTATTACGGGTACTTTATTTTATCGACCCTGTAAGGATGAAAGGCAAAGTAAACCTCGGCGGGATTTGAACTCAGACCATAAAGGGCCGTAACTCTTTGCTGCAAAGCATATTATATATATATAAGAACTGTATTTGTGAGTGAATAACAATAATATTATAAAAACATCATAATAATATTAATATTCGGTGAGTTTACAGCATCATAAAATACCACGTGGTAGATGAACAACTTCATTCTTTTGTTACAGCTGTAGCTGAGAGAAAACAATCGACAATATTGTTTCGGAGTGTTTTACTCCTTATCAAAATTGCGTATTCTCTTGTCTGCCACCATCTGTAACTGCTGAGAATACATAGTATTCTCAAATATATACATTGGTTGATTAGCCTCATTTGCATACCAAGCGATTTTATGACCGGCTTTACCGAAAATTAAAAACAAAATGTGTTTTCGCTCTTCCTAAATGTATTCGTGGGTCAATATTATTAATATTCGGTTTATTTACAAGTAAACATCCTGTTTAGTTATATTCTGATTTCATTATAATATTATGATATTATATTACAAAAAACAACATTACTTGGAACAGCGCTTGAATACTCCGGAGGATGCTCGAAAAATAGGGTGTTACCTCAATTCACTGATCGGGAACAACTAACACTGTAATACAACTCGAACGTTAGAAGCTGAGTGAAGAAACAATAATAATAATGATAATCTTTTCTTTACTAAGTACAAGGGCTTACAAAAAAAAACCTGAGGACGGTACATGTCGAAACAATATGGGATCCCAGACCTCATACACTTACCGAGTGGTGTGCAATTCGTCAAATTGGACCAAAGAAACAATATTTCTATATTATCTATCTGGCAGAAAGAGCAACGTGAGATAAAGTGTCCGGGAATCACACTCGCAAACTCAAGATTACGAATACAATTCTCTAACTACTAAGCTATCTGTCTTTACAAGGAATGTATAAAGAAATAACAATAGCAAAAACAAACGCAAAAAGGGGTGACAAGAATATTCAAACAAACAAAATTTCCACAAAAGTTGGAAACCTACGAAACTAATCGTGTAAACCCTCCTAAACCCCAATCACTGATCTCTAACTCAAGCATACTCTCTCAACTGTTCTTCTCCAAACTACAGAATAATGATGTGGATGATGATGGTGGTGATGATGGTGGTGATGATGGTGGTGATGGTGGTGGTGATGATGGTGGTGATGATGGTGGTGATGATGGTGGTGATGATGGTGGTGATGGTGGTGGTGATGATGATGATGGTGGTGATGATGGTGGTGATGATGGTGGTGATGATGGTGGTGATGATGATGGTGATGATGGTGGTGATGATGGTGGTGATGATGGTGGTGATGATGGTGGTGATGATAGTGATGATGGTGGTGATGATGGTGGTAATGATGATGATGGTGGTGATGATGGTGGTAATGATGATGATGGTGGTGATGATGGTGGTGATGATGGTGGTGATGATGGTGGTAATGATGATGATGGTGGTGATGATGGTGGTGATGATGGTGGTAATGATGGTGGTGATGATGGTGGTGGTGATGGTGG
>OZ024742.1:92271448-92301448 GCA_964016885.1 Eledone cirrhosa | reverse complement strand
GAACCACAGACACGTTCCTGATAACTTCTTATTACGAAATCGACGGATGGTTTGCCAGAGCATTTTATTTGCCGATCTAATGTCAGATTTCTGTTTAACCCTCAAATCATCCAAATTAGATTTGACGTCTTTACAATCTCTGCTGCGACCTCTTGTGCCTGCTCGTATCACAAGTGCAAGAAAAAAGATATATTTCCAAACCAAGCTTTGTCAGCCTCCTTCTTTGCTCGGATAGCATTATTAACTAACTGATTGAACCAATAGATCTCCCTGCCACCTGGCAGTCGAATAGTCTCTACTCGGTTTCAATGTTCTCAGTTTGTTCGGGGAGACTTTTTTAATTTGGTTTCAATAGTATTCACATAGCGTGTCCTGACCTCCTTATCAACTAGCGCTTCATCCTGTAGTTCGAGCTGGACCTGCCAGTGCTGGGGGTTTACTTGGCTTTATGTAGTTTCAAGTTGCAGATATCTAGTTTGTAATCAGTGACAGTTAAGCCCCTCTCTTAACAGGAACATCTAGCGCAGAATCAAAGAGATCATATACAATAACAAAATCAATTACTGATATATGTCCCCGATTTGCATTATACCAAGAGTATTTATGTGTTGGAAGGTGTTCATGATAGAGAGCACATTACTAAAATGGAGGTCTAACAAAGCCTTTTCATTCGCATTTAAATCGGGTTCGTTACTTTCTATGGTAGGTGGTCAGTGCCAACATATGCATTGAAGTCTTCCATTAGGATATATCACTAAGTCTTAACCACATCTAACGCTGCAGTGATTTTATGAAGGAAGGATCTATATTCAGACTCACTACTTGGCACCTAAACTTGCACCACACATAGAGACCTGTCTTTTAGCCAATGCTTGAGGGAACAAATCCTTCCTTCCAATGGGATGCAGTCTTTAACACATTCTGACAGCCGGGCACTTGTGGGTATCTCCACTCCCACCTGTGCAGTCTCTTCTGATGCTACACCCGAATAGTGGAGTTTCTATCGTCCATCCAAATCTATAGTACCAGAACCATGAAACTTTGTTGACGGAACCCCGACTATATCTAGCCGATAGCACCAGGCCGCCGCCACTAGTTTTTGCTCCTTAACTGTAAGAGTTGTAATATTCCAGTTGCCAATTGTTAAGGTTTTCTCCCTTCTGGACCCTATTTGGGTTCTTGGGATATACAACCTTTGTACGTCCATATCATGCCGGTCAGGGCAAGTCGCCTGCCCATCGCCAGTTCTCCAAGCATTGGATGAAGACGGCAATATATTTTTAGAAAAGACCCCTCTACCTTATACCTGAACGCCTTCCTTGTTACTCCGCGCGAAGGACGATGCGGTATAAATGTTTTTATTGCCTTTAAACATATTACAGTTTTGTGGTCTTTTACGCGCCAGTCACTAATTTCCCGGCAGAGCTGTTCTGCTAGAAAACAGGTCACATATGTTGGATAGCTATACGGTCAACAGATATGATGCTCTGTTGCGATATAAGCGGGTTCTTGTCGGACGAATAAGCAATCTTACATCAGCAGCCGTAAACTACTAGGCGAGATGGAGCAGTGTGTGACTTAACTTCCAAGAAAACTTTCAAAACCCAGTGATGTAGCTACGACGAGGCGAATAAAGGCTGCTTCTAAAAAAGCCGTCTTCGCGGGTTATCAGATCATAGTTCTTGAAATTCCTCAGTTCAAATTATGTCTTATACATAAGTCTATTGCAATAAACCAACTGCATAGTGGGGGTGTTGTAATACTATGTGTTGTCTGACAATGTGTAGGTGGAACGAAGCTTGTTAACGACTAGGTGTTTATTTTAACGATAACCACATTATGAGGGATGTGTTGATATTTGAGTATGAGTGCCTGTATGTTTGTGTGTGTGATAGGGAAAGACAAAATGTGGGGAAGCAGAAATAAAAGAGGGGAATATTCAAAGAGAGAAAGGAGGCAGTAGGGGGAGATGGTGAAATGGTTAAAGGTCAAGAAAAACCGATGACGAGAAGGTATATTAGGAATGTTAAACCCTAACAAATGAAAATCGTTGAAAGTAATGTTAGTTATATTATAGCTGTTAGTTCCATTGTAGAAAGTAACGCCTCAAAATAGACAGAACACCAATTTGCAAGTATTTATCCCACTATTCTATAAACACAACACACACATACACATATATGTGTGTGTATGCGTGTGTGGGTATGTGTGTATGTGCGTATTTGTCTCTCTCTATATATATATTTATACACACACACACACACACACATATATATATATAAACTTATCGACAGACAGGAACCAAAAGTTGAAGACATAATACTGACTTTCTTGAATACACTACTACCTAGTGGATGGATATTATAATGAAAGGTTTAAGGATGGAATAAATCTTCTGCCTGTGAATAGTTTAGTTAATGTACGTATGGTTCTTTTTAGTTTCGTTATGTTTTAAGAGATGATGAGGAGCTAAATTAAACATCTGTTGCAAACGAACAGCTTTAACCCTTTTGATACCGAATCACCTAAACTATTTCTGGTTTTATGATACAAAGCAATTTATTTTGAAGTGTTTATATTTATCCAGAAACCTTCCATGGTAATTTTATGTAAGATCTTTTGTTAAGTTATGTTCCACTCACCAGCTTAACAATGGAAAAGTTGTATGTGTAAAGAAAATCTCATGAGTGCTGGACAGTAGGTCTTCAGAGAAGAAACCATCCCCGAGTAAGTGTTCGGTCCTTAACTTCTAAAGGGGTCGAAACACTTATATTTATATTTACCTACAAAATAATTTTATGTCAGGTCTTTTGGTGAGTGATGTTCTAACAACCAGTTTAATAATGAAACAGTTCTATTACTTAATTCATTCACATTATTGATTATTTACAAAAGGATTTGAGACATATAGGCAATGTCTTTTATTAGAAATGTATTAATGAAAGAGTTTGTGTTTATATCTATCTATCTAAAAACTCTTTATCATAATTCCATGTAAAAACTTTTGTTAAGTTATGTTCCAACCACCAGTTTAATAATGAGAAAGTTAGCTATATCTCTAAATTCTTTCAAATTCTTAATTATTTACAAAATCATTTGAAACATAGGCAGTTTCCTTTCATTAGAAATTTAGTAATAAAAAGTTTAGTGTTTATATTTACCAAAAGAATTCTATCGTAACTTTAAGTAAGAACAGTCCTTAAGTTATGCTCCAAACACCAGCTTAATAATGAGTTATATTACTATTATTTGCAAAATTATTTAAAAATTATAGGTAGTGTCTTTCATTAGAAATATGGTAACAAAGTCTCCTGCGGTAACATGGTCCAGCCTGTGACTAATCCAACCTTTGCTGCAATTCGGGCCGTGGAGAGTAAACTCTCCAAATATCTGTCGCTCTCCAACAGGTTTGCACTTGAGCCCGTAGGAGTGGGGACTTCTGGTGTCCACTCTATGACCACCTCCCTACACACCTTCATCGGCTCAGAGTTGGCTACCCACTGGTGTGAGCCATGCGAGCTGGAATGGCTCTTCCAGTGTTTCTCCCTCACCATCCTCCGGGGAAACTCTTTCTCTATTCTGTCCGCCAGGAACACAGGGCGGCCAGCGCGCGGACTCCCATTTACTTATAAAAGTGAGAAATGGAGAGAGCGAGAGAGACTGAGGCAGTGACTATATCAGCATTGTTGCAGTATTTTGTGAAGAATAATTATATAAGAAAACGCTATCATCTAATAGAACAAAGACGAGGAGCTACATCATAAACAAAAAAAAAAAACACACCATCAGTGCTAACCTGAGGCTAAACAACAGCCACAATAAAGAGCAGGAACAAATACCGCAAGGCATCCCACCTGAAGCTTAACAATTCCGAGAATTCATCTCCATGGACTGATACTGTATTTTATTGAACCTGAAGGAATGAAAAACAAAGTTATCCATGACTCGATTTGAACTCAGAACGCAAAGATTCGGAACAAATACTGTAATGTGTTTTCTTGTATGCTCTAAGAACTCTGCCAAGCTGCTGTCCAAAGAGAAACGATCTACAAGTTCCTAGACCACATTCGATTACCGGGTGAGGTGGAATTTGTCAAATCGGACCACGAAAACGATGTTTCCATTGGTCCTTCCATTGCTAATACTATTTACCGGTCGCAACTCCTGGCAGAAAGAGCAACGTGAAATAAAGTGTCTTACTAAAGGGCATAACGCATTGCTCGGTCCGGGAATCGAACTCACAACCTCACGATTGCAAATCCAATTCTCTAAGCCACGTGCTGTCAATAAGAAAATAAAAACAAGAAACAAAAGGGACACACATAAGTTAGATACCAAAGAAAGTGCTTTGTTGAAGAGTTTAATATCGAGATAAAAGAAATATAGCGAGAAGTGAATATCTTCGATAATTTTGAGACAAATATATCCTATAACACTTAATGATAGAGTCGTTACAAGTATTTCCGGTGATTTAATCTTCGCCTGGTGTATCACATGTTAGTCAACTCGGCGGAACTCAGATGTTGTTTTCTTCATATCACCGAAGGTCAGTCTTGCTCTAGTAGACCGATCATCAAATCTAAGACGTCCCTTCATTGTTTACAAACACAATGTATCTAGGTTTATATCATTCTTTCCTTCTTTTAAGAAAGAAAGTTGCTATTTGATTTGAAGTTTGGGAGCTCTTTCTTCTACTTCTAGCAGATCTAGTAACCTCATTGAAGATTCCTAGTTCAACCTTTTACACGACACAAATCTCATAGAACTATAACCACCCTTAAACTGGATAATAGAAAGAATATATAAGTACACATTTGAAAAATGTTTTCTACTTTTGGCAGGCCAAGTAGCTATATAGAGTTTTCCTTTTTGTCTATAGCGTGACATCTTGAGCAACTGTTTTTAACATAGCCTCGTGTCAACTCACGCTTTGTGGGGGAAATAGGTTAAATGTAAACTGTGTGAAGCCCGTCCGATTGACTGTACCTGTAATTGAAAGGTCTAACCTCGTCACACTCTGTGTCACGCTGATTATGGTGGAGAATTACGTTAAAGGTACAAGTATCTGTAGAACACACAACCACTTACACGTTAATTCATGTGTTGGATGTGCATTTGTTTAGACACACACATGCACTCACATACACATATACATATATACATAAGTGTATGAGTGTGTACATGTGTGTAAGTATGTGTAGGATAGAGAGAACGAGAGACACTGTGTATAGGCCAATACCATATGAAAACGTTAATACACTCAGAAAGAGCTGTGTATTTATTTATATCGTAGAGTGCTCATATTCGTTTAAAACAGACTAAACTCGCTCTCTTCACTGAATTTGTTATAAATATCTTCTTTAAATTTGAAACTGAAGAAATGGAATAACATGTATCCACAATTCAGTCATTCTGAGCTAATAATTGTTTCTACGTTTGGCACAAGGCCAGCAATAAAATAAAGTACCAGTAATGCACTTTATTTTATTACTGGTAAGTGCATAACTGGTACTTTATTTTATCGACCCCGTGTCTATTATCTGCCAAACCTCTTAACTGAAGCAGAAAACGGAGAAAAGAGAGCGATGATAGAAAAGCTGTGGTAATGTTTAAGTGAAGCTATTAAAGAGATTTCTCAAGGAAAATCTCTCACGGAATGTATGATGTTTCAGAGATAATTATGTCTTTCTAAAGCTAGTTAATATATCTTGCCGTGTTCCTTTAAGGGATTTAAGGATTAAAGTATAGTTGCCACAGAAACTCACAACACAATACTACTTCTTGCTTTTTTCTTTTTCTAATTCTGTTTCTTTTTTTCTTTATATACATATATATGTGTGCGTGTGGGTGTGTGGGTGTGTGTGTGTGTATATGTGTACACACACACACACACACACACACACACATATATATATATATATATATAGAGAGAGAGAGAGAGAATTCACAAGAATCAAAGCTATGTTCAAAGCATTTATTCACTTACAATTGTTTCATTCAAACCTAGGCTTGGCATCTTCGGACCATTTTTCAATGTTTGTACATATAATTGACCTCCTTTCCAACGCAAGAGACATACAGATACATATATATATATTGATGTACAGTGGAGTGACATATATTATACTATACTATTTTTGTACAGCAATTCAAATTCAAAATCAAAATCAAAATCAAAATCAAAATCAAAATTAAAATTAAAATAAAAATTAAAATAAAAATATATTCGGCAGATAACAGATAATGCAGGAGGATAGTTTGATAGTCAGGTCTAGTAGGTAGTTGATGCGTTAGTTACACATGGAGCATGCAAGTGTGTCTCATCTTTATACGATTATTGTGTGGCAAGGTGTTACATGTAATGCAAGCACTTTAAGCGGGTAAGCAAGAGTATTATGGTGGTTGTAGTGGTAGGGTATTTTTTGTATAGATCAAAAAAGTATGTGTGCAGAAAAATAAAAATAAAAAGAAGAAGCAAAAGAAAGTTATAGTTTTCGTATCCACCACCATTTTCACATTCAGAAAAAGTAAGATATAGTTTTTACATCCATCATATAAGTAACGATGATGCCGTAATGAATGTTTGATGCATTAAATTATTGTAGTGTATTGAGGCTCAGTCTTATTTAATCCATATTTATAGAATAGGTTCTTTCTGCTGCGAGAATTTACAGTGGTTTATTACCCGGAAGTAGGTGTGTAATTAAGGGGAGTTAATGCGTAAGGGAAGTGTTTGCGTCGTGCCAGCACCGCTTCCGGCACTCCTTCCCAAACTTTAAACCCAATATATAACAATGTCAGACTTGAACCCATCACCGCTTCTAACACCACACCTCAAGGGCACGCCTTACACCACAACACCACACTCTCTGATCCACCCTATCTCGACACAATCATTCCATCTATCTATAACTTTATACCCTAGAAATATCTCCATAAACACCTACTTTTAATATAATTACTTTCAATTACTTATAATTATATAGTGATATAATACAGTCTATATAAACTTTAAATGCTAGATACGGCAGTGAATTATATATGCAATTGTAATTAAATGTATGGAGTAATAACATTGGATATATATAGGATTAATTTATTAACATAAGGGATCTGTCTAACTTATATGTAGGGTGCTGCAATGAATTATGTATGAATTATATATGAATTATATATGCAAGTATAACTTGATGGATAGATTAATGACATTGTAAATGAGGGATGTATTTGTCTGCCCCAGAGATGTACTTGGTTTTGTCATGCAAACAGCCATACACTGCTCCATAACTTACCAGGGGTTATGTAGACAAAATTCTAATAGGTCCTCTGATATGGTTTGAGAGTAGACTGTATTTACAGTGAACTTTGATATAAAGATATGGCACTTTGTATGGAAAATTCAATTGTAGCATTATATAATAAGGAGTAATCAACTTACTATAGATACCTTTAGTACATTATGATAGAGTAGACTGTATTTAAAATTTAAAATTGAAAACTAGATATAAATATATAACCGTTTATATAAGGGACTCAATTGAGGCACCATATAATGTATGTTAGAACAATGAATTTAGTTATGAGAATCAGCTAGTTACCTCCCCTTACGCATTAACTCCCCTTAATTTCACACCTACTTCCGGGTAATAAACCACTGTAAATTCTCGCAGCAGAAAGAACCTATTCTATAAATATGGATTAAATAACACTGAGCCTCAATACGCTACAATAATTTAATGCATCAAACATTCATTACGGAATCATCGTTACTTATGTGATGGATGTAAAAACTATATCTTACTTTTTCTGAATGTGAAAATGGTGGTGGATACGAAAACTATAACTTTCTTTTGCTTCTTCTTTTTCTTTTTATTTTTCTGCACACATACCTTTTTGATCTATACAAAAAATACCCTACCACTACAACCACCATAATACTCTTGCTTACCCGCTTAAAGTGCTTGCATTACATGTAACACCTTGCCACACAATAATCGTATAAAAATGAGACACACTTGCATGCTCCATGTGTAACTAACGCATACTCTACCTACTAGATCTGACTATCAAACTATCCTCCTGCATTATCTGTGTTATCTGCCGAATGTATTTTAATTTTGATTTTGATTTTAATTTTGATTTTGATTTTGATTTTGAATTTGAATTGCTGTACAAAAATAGTATAGTATAATATATGTCACTCCACTGTACATTAATATATATATATGTATCTGTATGTCTCTTGCGTTGGAAAGGAGGTCAATTATATGAGCAAACATTGAAAAATGGTCCGAAGATACCAAGCCTAGGTTTGGATGAAACAATTGTAAGTGAATAAATGCTTTGAACATAGCTTTGATTCTTGTGAATTCTATATAACTGCTCTGTAGAACAACTGATGTTATTACATTGAGCTATTTATCTTACTGGTAATAAGGTAGTAATAAATTACTGACCTTCACTGTTTAGGATTTAAAATATAAATAACTATAAAAAGTTTAATATATACATAACCATAAATAGTATCCTTAATATATATATATATATATATATATATGTAGTGGAAGAACACTGGAAGGTAATATCCGTAGTGGTAGAGCACTCAGTCCATAGGATGAGTTAGGATCCGCTAAGGTGAAACAATTGTTCTCGGTATGGTGAACTAACTGTTGTGTAACCACTTCTATATATATATATATATATATATATATATGTGTATGTATATATATATATATATATATATATATACATAATTGCTGGCTTTGTGCCAAAAATAGAAACAATTATTATTATTATTTCCTCACTCCCTCTCCCTCTTTCTCATTTCTTACACACACATACTCTCTATCTCGTAACCTTGCTCATTTTCTGTAGTTATCTTTTGCTTATTGCTTATTTTTTCTATAAATTTCTTTCGTGCTCTCTCTCTCTCTCTCTCTCTCTCTCTCTCTCTCTCTCTCTCTCTCTCTCTCTCTTTCTCTCTTTCTCTCTCTCTCTCTCTCTGTCACACTCTCTCGCTCTCTCTCTTTTTCTCTCTCCGAATAAGCAATAGACAATAATATGGTTATCATGTTAGAAAATACTACCCTTACATTCTCCCATGAAATATTGCATGACAGCCACATAAAGCTTGGTGACAAGTGCCTGTCAGAGAAGTTACTGGGAGTCGTTTGTTGACCCGTTGGCAGGAAAAGAAGGAGGTGTGTAAAAGGTTTGGAATTGAAAAGATTCCGAACAGAAAACACCTCAACTCTGATCAGTTGCTGTCAAGGGTACTAATATTTTAGTACGCTTTCGTCAGATAAAATATAATAATTGGTGTGAACTTCATGTTAAGTTCAGTGAAGAAAATGAATATAATTTTTTAAAACTAAGGGGAAATATGCTAATGAGGATAACGTCAAAACTGAAAAGGTCCGTTAAGTTTAGACGCTAGATAGATTTTAAATATTTAACTAAATATTTTTAATGGGTTTGCTATTAAATTTGAAAAAAAAATATTGTAGAGTTATTATAGGATTATATATAGAAATATGCATATATACACCCAAACATATATGGGTATATATATATATAGTTAAAGAGTGAAGAATAACATGGTCGGCTGTACAAAAAGGGTTTTATTTACAGTATTAACAATTGTTTTATTGAAAAAAACCCTTTTTGTACAGCTGACCATATCATTCTTCACTCTTTCACTACTATTACTCCAAGAATAACCTGCATGGGAATTCTCGCAAACTCGCTACCTAACTAAGGAAACCTCTTGTTGAGTTAAACAACGCCGTACGTTAAAACGATCCATAGTACAGAGTACTCAACCTTTAACTGGATTACTTAAAACGAAAACTTGTTATTCCATATATATATATATATATATATATATATATATATATATATATATATATATATATATATATATATATATATATATATATATACATATCAAAGGTATATATTGAGTTAGAAACTCAAAATAGTCTCTTACAATAAAATAGCTCTAGGAAAGAGATTTTTGCGAGCCGTTTACTATAACTGAATATAAAAGAAAAACGAACACAAACATATACATATATGTGTTCAAATCGTAAGGGACCAGATTGACTAAGGTGAAAAGAATACTAACTATAGACAATAGGGTTTGCCAGACTCAATTTAAGAATAAATCAAGAAAGTAAATACAAACTGGAATGGTGGTAACTAGCAATCACCCGCACAGCTTTGATAATGCTGTTTCGCAAAATTAATTGTGAAGAGGAATACCAATTCTTGCTCATCAGCGGATGAATAATTATTAGTATCCTAAAGCCATGTCAGTAGAATGAGCCCCGCATTCTTGCTCTTGTGTTGGCATGTAAACTCAGATTGCATTTATTGTATTCAGCCATGTAGAGCGACAATTCTTTTTATTTATTTATTATATATATATATATATATATATATATATATATACAAATACGTCAACAAACATTCTAGTGTAATGTGTATGTGGGGGGGGGGGGGGGACATAGTATTCCGGGTAAACCACCAGTGACGTATACCAATATGTTGGTGGTCAACGGTGAATTTTAGTTCCTACTGTGTTGCATAATGCAATTGAAAGTAAACTTATTCATATTTGGTGGCACATAATGTTTACCTCATTCATTTCGTAAAGTAAGTTTTGTAAAAAGTTGTAAATCGATGTTCAAGATCATATCATTATAAAGACCATCCGAGTAAGTGGCAAAGATCTCATGATGCTACAACTACTGGCTTATAGATGTGCATTTCCTTCTCTGTATCTCTTTCGAAATAATTTTAAAAGCCTATTTTATTTAACTAGATAACAGCATGACTCTTTCACCCTTGATGCGTTGCACCTCAGACCACTCAATAAACACGTTGCTCAACCATGCTCCCCAAAATTGGATCTAAAGATGTTTAATGTGGTTACCAACTTCCTAAATTTGACCAATTGTTGGAGGGACCACGAAGGTCACGAGAACTACTCTTCCTCATCTCAGTAACGAATAAACCTATAAAAAGAGTTAAATTGGTAGTAGGAAATTGCAGAAGCTCGTCACACACACGCACACACACACACACACATATATATACATGATATGATATGTGTGTGTGTCCATGTTTACATATGTGTCTGTCTGCCTGTATTTATGTGTTTACGTTATTTAGCAGTTCGAGAAACAAAAAAAAAACAAAAAAACGAAAGAATTACCAGGCTTGAAAAATATGAACGACTAAATAATTTCAATGTTTCAGCATGGCAGCAGTCTACTAACTAAAAGATAAGTAGAAGAATAAAAATATAAAAGATAATATAAGGTTTAGAAATGATCCAGGGGAGGTGATTTATGTAAGAAACATGCCCAAGGAGATACTAGAATTTGATCTAAATAATATTGATTTCTAATTTAGCTACACAACCAACAATCGGAGTTAGGGGAGGGTGTCAATTCTATCTACTCAAGTACATGGCTGGTACTTTATTTGAACGACCCTGGAAAGATGAAAGGCAAATTTGAGATAGGTGAAATTTGAATTCAGAATGTAAAGATCCAGAAGAAATACTGCAATAGTATATTTATCGGATGCTCTACCATAGCTACCAATCCACTATCCTTTTAATTTAAATAATATTATACATTATCAGCGCAGGAAATAATCAAATAATCACAACCATCTTTTCATTAAATAAATATGCTTCCATCAAAATGTTATAATTAAATTATCAAGTAATATAATTTCTCGGTGCCACTCAATGTTTTTTATGAATATTTTAATATATGAAACTAATAGAGACGTACAAGGAAGCATAAATTGGATGTTTATATATAATGAACATACATATATATAGTCTTACTGTGAGTATTTTTAATTGTGATCATATCACATCTACCTCCGTAACAATGTAAGAACATTAAATACATGTATTTAGGATGGTTAATCCATCATCTGTGACACCTATACACTCTGTACTGAAGTATAAAAGCTAATGCTTCTTATAAATAGATTTTACATATAACATATTTTTGATGATGGCGTATTATTTGCAATATCTATAAATAAAGAAACCATTAATGAGTAATTGACATTGACGATCCTGAAATACATGTATTTGGCGTTCTCTTACGGTTATTGAAGTGGCTGTGATATGATCACGGAAAATATTGGAACCGAAATTGGTTGCTCTTATGAAAACCTTCGTTTAGCGATGATCAACCATGTCAAAACCATTGAACATGTCAGGATTTACCAGTGATCCACCGAAACTAGGTCTAATTCAATCCCGCTCTACGATAATAATATAATTGTTTCTACTTTTGGCACAAGTACATTACTGGTACTTTATTTTATCGACCCCGTAAGGATGAAAGGCAAAGTTAACCTCGGCGGGATTATTAATAATAATAGAATAGAATTATAATTTAGCTTCGAGCATAGCTGTATACTAATTTGTATTGGAATTTCGCATTTCTAAAGAAATACGGTATGTTTATAAATAAACATTTAGAAAGCCGTAGCTATGCAAAAACACAGGAAGCTATCGCCTCCTAAATTCTAATTCTATTCTATTATAAGTTGAGCCAACTTATACAGCTTCATATGCAAATGAGATTAATCACCTCATTTACACAGATGAGAAAACTATATATTTTCGCCTGTTTTTAACGTCCAGCAGTTGCAAGAGCGGGAGGGATCGTCCTAATTAGAACTAGTTTAGTTCGAAATGCATCGACGTTTGTCCCCCTTACTTCTGCTGGACACCACTAGGTAGTGATAGCTGCCGGTATTTTTACAGAGCTTTTTTTTAAATGTTTATTTATAAACATACCGTATTTCTTTAGAAATACGAAATACCAATACATACCTGTATACAGCTATGCACGAAGCTAAATTCTAAATATATTCTATTTTCTACTATAGGCACAAGACCAGCAATTTATGGGAGGGGAAAGTCGATTAAATCGGTATAGAGTTACAGCCCTATACGTTCAAAGTTCAAATCCCGCCGAGGTTAGCTTTGTCTTTCATCTTTACAGGGTCGATAAAATAAAGTACCAGTAATGCACTGGGGTCGATTTAATCGTGTGCTTTATTTTATCGAACCCGTAAAGATGAAAGCAAAGCTAACATCGGCGGGATTGGAACTCAGAATGAAAGGGCCATAACTCTATACTGCAAAGCATAATAATTGTTTCTACTTTTAGCACAAGGCCAGCAATTATCCCAGTGCATTACTGGTACTTTATTTTATCGACCCCGTAAGGATTAAAGGCAAATCACAAATCATAATAATGGTGGTGGTGATGCTGGTAACCAAAATGTTTTTAAAAGGACTAAGGACGGTACAAGACGATACAGTGAGGGTTTATATGCAGATTAGTGTAAAAAAGGAGAAATAACAAAATCAAAAGGTGTAATAAAAAAATTCAAATAATGAAAAATATTTCCACGAGAAGGGAAACATCCGATGGGTCTTCCTGGAAATTTCACAGAACATGGTCACTCTGACCATTAAGATAACGACCCACTTCGGGCTACTCTAGTTTAATCTACAGGTACATGCTCAGATTAGGTTCATTCGCTCAGATCACGTTCACCACTCTTGTCCACCTTTCAACAAATTTGCTGGGAGACAACTCTTCCATCATCCCTCTATATCCTTTTTAAGTAAAATCTGAAAAGATTGATAAGAACTAGGTCAATGAAGAAAGTGTCTGTCTTCAGTCACGTCTATCACACAAACTCTTTTGCTATGGCCAGATAAAATAGGTTGTTCTCGGCTAAATAATGAGATTTTTAAGAGAGATTTTGAGATTTAATAAGAGAGAAAAAATGTTTGTGAATACATATGTCTCTCTCTCTCTCTCTACACACACACACACACACACACACACACACACACACACACACACACACACACACACACACACACACACACACACATATATATATATATATACACACGTGTATCCATGTAATAATTCGTTTGTATTCAACTGTTTCTCACTCCATCTTTCTGGAACATAGACAGCTAAGCCAGACATAGTTACTGCATAACTCTCTTTGAAGTGTCACGTTGTTACCGTCTCACCTGTGACACCAGGGGTCAAAACAGCTTGCAGAATAACAACATTAGATGTATGTATGTATAATATATATATATATATATATATATAGAGAGAGAGAGAGATGGGGGGGGGGGGGGAGAGATAAGCGTATAGAATTCTTTATGTAGATGTGTACTCACATGTAAGTATATTCATCGGGATAACAGGAAAATTTATAAAGGCAAAAGCATACCTTATAATTGCCACCGTGTTTTATCTATTTCCCTAGCATTACTTTCAAAGGGTTAATTACTTAGTCTTTATAATGGTTCCTATTTCCTATCACCCTGACACTTTTCTAACATATCTACACTTTTATCATTGTCATTTTTAAGTCATTGAATTGCGGCCATACCGCAGCATCACCTTAAAGTCGATCATATCGTGACTTAGTACTTATTTTTTTAAACCTTTTACTTATTTTCTCTAGCTTTCTTGTCCAACTGCTAAGTTATGGGACATAAATACAGACATGGCAATACACACACACACACATATATACATACATACATATATACGAGGCTGACCGAGATACTCTCATGGAATGACCAAATGAGGTTTATTTTTCAACATAATCCCTGGAAAGAAACAATGCAATTATTAATAAATAGAGTTGAAATAAATGCATGCAAGATTTCACAGCTCTAGCATCACTCTTTTATAGTCAGCCTGTGAACTTTTCAACAGACCGTCATATATATGGTGGCAGTGATGTTTATGTTGTTTGTTGATAGTGGTTGTTGTTGTGGCTTTGGACAGAATAAATTTATTGAACTATATGGTTCGAAGTAAAGTTCTGTTTTATCCTCTAATGACTCAAGGTGACAAGACAGTAACTGATGTAATATGGCTGCCTTGTTAGATCAATCAGCTTCACTGCCCAGAAGATTGTCTACGGAAATATACGAGACAGAAAATATAAGGAGAGATTATAAAAAATGACATACTAATGAAGTAGCCTCAATGGCAGAGGTCGAAAGGTGAGGTTCCGGAGCCTCAGGCACCTCTTTAATCTATTTCATGTGGCTCCAAAGCACGTTGAAACTGTTATTTTATTTATTTAGTAATTTAGTTATCATGACCAAAGGTGGTAACTACTCAGATTTGTTTGGACAAAATAATTCGCGGCATATTGTTACGGCTTTTTATGGTCTGAGTTCAAATCCTGCCGATGTCAATTTTGCCTTTCATCCTCCCAGTGTCGATAAAATATAATACCTATCATGTAGTGGGTTCAATTTTATTGGCTAAAAATCATTCTTCAGATTGAAAAGGTTCCTAAACTCTGCTCGACTGACCTACTAGAT
Organism: Eledone cirrhosa; assembly: GCA_964016885.1. NCBI lineage: Eukaryota > Metazoa > Mollusca > Cephalopoda > Octopoda > Eledonidae > Eledone > Eledone cirrhosa. The sequence continues at coordinate 92,286,027 of OZ024742.1, read as the reverse complement.
ATAGCAGCCAAGTTCACCCGAATCTTCCTCAGATCACATTATATTGTTATGAATAAGGACATATTGTACCCGTATAATGTAGTTGCAACAGGCTATGACTGAAACAAAACTGACAGTATGGTCATGATTGGAATGTCTTTGGTCTAAGGACGGCTTGGTCAGGACTGTCTTGTATCTAAAAAAATATCAGCAACAATATCTAGTAGAAATTATCACATGTTTTAACTGGGTATCGAAATCTTGTTGCAGACTTCTATTGTTCGCTATCTGCTACATATATGGTGGACAGCATGTTTGATTATCTTCGATTTAAAAAGATTCTATAATGATAGTAGTTGTCAGTAGACTTTAGTATAGACTGATGGTCCCTAAGCGAACCACCATGAAAGCGCAAGATTCGATTTCAAAATGTGAAAAATATAAACAGAAATTCGCAATAAAGTTCATTTATAACTGTCAAAGTGGGAAACATAAAAAATGAAAGTTGTTTTGCATAATTCAATTGATTTGGGCTAACTATATTACGACAGTTTTATTAACTCTAGAGTCTTAGATTTTAAAAGATTAAGAACTAAACTCAATTTAGTATGTCCTCGTAATTTACGTCTTATAAACATTTTCAATGCATAATTATGTTTCATTTTCTCATTTCAATAACTGGTTTGAAAAAGACGTAAGCTTAAATACATGGTATTGAATGAAAAGTTTTTAATACGTCTTTGCGTAGTAGGGGCAGGTACATGATTATATTTTTGTTTATTTCATTTGTTATAGTAGAAATATTCATCTTAAAAAGATATTGGAAGGTGTTTTGAAAACTGAAACAAAGATTCACGTTAACGGACTGTTAAGTTATTATATATGTGACATAATGTTTGAATGTTTTAATTTTTTTTCTTTGTGGCATATATGAAGAGTTTGTGGGGACTTCCTACTCTGGAACAACCTAGATACAATTGACCACGTGGGAAACAGCCCTCGTCTTGTTGGAGTCTGACAACCTGCAGTGTTTTACCTTGGGACTTGATGATAATTGCGTAACTGCTTCTCACTGGGAATTGCAATTGTTTGAAATGAAAAGGGACATCTGTTCACAGCCAGTGAAAATTTTGGCTTGGATAAAGTGAGGCTGTAGTTCAGTCACAACCATATGCGACTCATTGCACAATCTTGGCTGATCAAGGTTTCTGAGAAGCATGATGATTATGATCTTCTTCAATTCAATGTTGTGTGGCAAGATACTTGACGGATCCAGACTGTTGAGAAATTCACCTGGATAATAAACAGCTTTGTCCTCGCTGACAACTCTGTCGATAGACTTAGCTACCCCATGGATCATTTGTGAGAGATTTTTGTTGATGGCATTCACTGTGATATTGGAGGACAATGATTGCTCTGTCACAAAGCCACTCCTTGTTGGAATTATGGATTCCGAAATTTGGGAACACTTGGTTAATTAAATTTACAACGCTTTCCATAACAGTGCAAAATAGTGAAAGATCAAAACATCCTTCAATATCAAAGGATTGCTTTTCTATAAATTTAAATGGCTTATCTGTAACTCTGAGAGTACTCCTTCCTTCCCACCCCTGCTATTCCCACTGAAGAAATTTCCAAAGCTGGGAAAATCCGATGGTTCCTCCACAATTCCGTTTTCGAAAATAAGGCAATTATGTGCATGTCGGATGTCAGATTAGTTGAAAAACATGAAAAAGCCTAGGAAAAAAAAAATTTCTTCGTGATCCCCAGCGAGTGCTTTTCTATAAATTTAAACGGTTGAGAGGCGCTTAGCTGTAACTCCAGGGGTCCCCCTCACACCCCGCCTCTGTTTTCCGGAAGAGGAGTCGTTGGCGAGTGAGTCAGATGTCAGATCGTTCGAAAACAAACGAAAACACCTAGAAAAGAAAACCATTCTCACGGAGGAAATCTCCGAGACTGGGAAAATCCGAGTGCCAACCCCTCCCCGCTTTCTACTGCTGATATATCGGACGTGTTCGACAGCTCATCGGACATATTTCATTTTTGTAGCACAAACATGATAACATCGGAACCATTGTTGACTTTTTTGCACAGATACTTTATTGGTTACCCCCCTTTCACCCGCATTTCTTTTCCGGAAGAAAAGGAGATGGCGAACACGTTAAAAATCAGATTAGTTGAAAACATACGACCCCCCGCCCCACGCACACACGAAAAAAAAAAACGATTTCTTCACGATCTGTAAATTTAAACGGCTGTAATTCTAAGGGACCCCTTCCATCCCCGCATCCGTTTTCAGAAAAAGGAGTCAGATGTTAGATCAGTCGATAACAATCGAAAACACCTAGAGAAGTTTTAGGAAGTTAGAGAGAAGGGGAGGTGGAATGAGTGAGGTTGAGTAATATTTCTCTCTCTATATATAGATAGCCTGATGGACGAACAGACCATACCTGGGTGCTAGCTAAAAAGAGTAGTAAATTCTCCTCCATTCTGTTTTCGGAAAATAAGTCGATAGCGAGTATGCTGGAGGTCAGATTAGTTGAAATACGAAAAATCTTGACCCTTGAGCAGATGTTGCTGCTGTGCATTGCAGCAATCCAGCCCCTGAACACAGGTCCGAAGCCTGCCGCCTCGAGCACCGCATCCACGTAACGATGGCCAACCCTATCGAAAGCCTTAGACTGATCCAAGTTGATCAGGGCCCCACCGAAGCCGGGTTTACACCCTACCCTCTCTATGATGTATCGCATGAGGTGGAGGTTGTCGTGTATGGACCTGGTCGGGATTGCGCATGTCTGCGCTTCTCCCAGCAGGTTTTCGACGACAAGCGCCAGCCTCTTTGCCAACACCTTGGCCAAAATCTGTAACTCTGTGTTTAGCAGAGTTATGGGCCGGAAGTTGCCTATGTCATCCCCCTTATTCTCGTCCTTCCTGACTAACGTGACTACGCCCTTGGTCCCAGAACTGGGAATTCTCCCGTTCTGCTGCCAGTTGCAGTAGACCGCTTCCAGGAGACCGGAGAACAAGTCCGGCATTGCTACGTAAAATTCGTAGGGTAGACTGTAGAGACCTGGAGATTTGCGTTTGCCTCATTGGCTCACTGGGGTGTAGCCCCCGGTTTGAATAGCAATAAAATGTGAGCTATGTTAACTCTGTTGTTATGAATTGATGTCATTGGGATTTGTTGGCAGGGGGTGAATAAAACAGTCATTCATTTCCTTGTCTCATTTCATCATTTTATTGGTGTCACACACACGAACGCACATACACGCGCACACATACACGCGCACACATTCACATATATACACACACACTCACATATACTCACACATACATACTCGCGTTCATATATACATACATATTCACAAACATACATATTCACACACACACCTATATATATCGTGCAGTCACATGAACACATATCCACACATACATTCTCATATATATGTACACATACATATACCTATTCATATATACACAAGCACCTGTCATGTATATACCCGCTATATTTCACTGGAGGTAAAGTAAATAGATTATAAGGGTGGGCCACAAATCTAATGAGTCGGTTCTGGGGGAGATAGGAACGGAGATACAGATGATCGCAACTACAAGGAAGCGAAAGCAGCAATACATCTGCTATATCATCAGGCTTAGGACCTCTCTATCCACATTCTGAAGGGAGGCATTGATGGTAGAAGATCGAGAAGAAAACTGAAGAAACGCTGAAATGATGACATCAGGGATTGTGTAGAGAATTGCCCGCGAGTTCCTAAAATACGAACGGTTGAAGAGGGACATTTTATTGTAGACTTGATATTGAACTGGTGAATAAAGAAGGCACTTCCCCTGAGTGGGGTAAGAAAACCTGGGATTTAGGTGTAGATCACTCTTTCTTACGTTTGTAAATATTTGTCATGCAATAAACAACAGTTCAACTAATCAACGTTTGTTGTTATTTTGTGTATAGCTTAATTAAAGCTATAATTAGACGATAAGAATGCTAGCGGAGTGCACAGTCAAGGTGAGGAAGAGGAGCCACTGGGGAGCATTGGTACCGGACGTTCGGTAATAAGGATAGGAAATGAGAGAAAGAGAAGCGAAGGATAAATAAATCAGTGAATAAATTATTAGACAAGTAATGCATGTGTCATGAGCTCGAATCCGGTGCATATATACCTTACTGAGTCACAGGACAGATGTAATTCTGTGCGTATGAGGTCGGATAATTTTGAGGCGAGGATGAGTGATAGATCTTCTGTCAGGTTCGACGATGAGCATTATGTTGTTCGATCAAATTAATATAATTTATGAATTAACGTTTGATAAGTTGAGTATTCCAAAGACACGTGCACCCTTAACGGAGTTTCCAAGCCGAATCCGCATGATATTGTACATGATAAAAGAATAGATACAATTATAGATACAACTATAGATACAATTACAGATACAATTATAGATACAATTCACGCGTTGGGTTTCCATTTAATTTTTCCTCTACCCAATGACAAACAAGGCTTGCGTGTCCTGGGTCTATGGTAAAGACTCATGCCAAAAATGCCACGCAATGGGATCGAACCAATGTCATCATAATTACGAAACGAACTTCTTCGGGACTTCATGATTGTAAAACGATCTTCGTAACCATTCAGTCATACTTAGGGAATAGCAGACCTGTCAGCTCTCCCCGTCCGACGGGGAGATCTCCCACCCACTTTGGGGGTGACTGAGAGATGTCTTCTCTTGTGAAAATAGGTATAGTTTTCATCATGTAAAATCTTTCCATTTTTCCTCATTTCTCCCCGTTTTGGGGCACTTTTTTTCATGAACATCCCCGTTTGCGTTTTTAGAGGTCGGCAGGTCTGAAATAGGGGCCAGACCTGGAATAGTTGTGATAATCTTGTATACAATCCACTTGGCTGAATATATATTTCACACTCGTTCAGTAGAATATATCCATCTAACTTTTGAATGTTCAAATTTGCGAAAGAAAATAAAAATCATTTTAAACTCTTCATTTAACTAATGTATTTATATATATATTAAGCAGCATATATAATGAATGATTTTCTGCTCTTCATGTAGCAATAGAAAGAAAGAATCTAGATTTCTAAACTCAGATCAAAGGAATTTACAAGTACTATAAAAGTTAATCAACGGTACAATGAGCATGTATCTACCAGGTAGATTATAATCACAGGAAATGTATGCAAACTACCCCTCGAGAAATACATGTGTATAGTGCAACTATGTATCTTAAGTAAAAATTTGATCATGAAATCTATATTCAAGTGTATAAGGTAATCAATGTCATACATTCTCAAAAACAAATTCCTTCAACGTGGAGCTAGCCGTTCATTTCTGTGAAGTCGATAAAAAGATTACCAAAACTCTCAAACATTTATGGTCGGTTGCCTATTATAGGAATTTTCGTTGATTTTGAACCTCCGTTGTTCCAGACGGCGGGTGATTCAGTCGATGCCATCAACGGAACAAGAGCCTGCTCCTGAAATTAACGTGGAAGTGGCTGAGCATTCCAGAAGCATGCATGCTTAACATATTTTTAGAAAGATTCAATGTGATTCAGTGTGTGATAAAGCTTGATCTTTGAATTAGAGGAACAACGCATTTTCCCTTATGAGAGAATTAAATTTATGCGAAGTAAAGTATCTGCGATTATGAGCCCGATACCCTAACCACTGAGCCCATGCCTCCACAAATTTCAAAATAATAATAATAATAATAATTGTTTCTACTTTTGGCACAAGGCCAGCAATTAACCAGTGTATTACTGGTACTTTATTTTATCGACCCCGTAAGGATGAAAGGCAAAGTTAACCTCGGCGGGATTTGAACTCAGACCATAAAGAGCCGTAACTCTTTGCTGCAAAGCATGGCGTCCTTTGGCTTCTTGTTCGTGTTTTCAATTTAAATCCCATCTGAGCCACCATCATCTTGTGATCAACTGAACTGGTATTCGTAGGATTTTCGTTGGGTCTTCCTTAGTCAATAACAAAACACCTCACGGGCTCCCTCCTCAAGCGGACCGCCATTTCTCCAAATTTAGAAGAAAAATGAAAGGATAAGAAAAAGGCACAGGACAGAGAGGTGGGTGATAGGGAGAGAAAGTCGAGGGGACGGGGTGGTCTTTCGTGGTTTTAACAATAATTGTTTCTACTTTTGGCACAAGGCCATAAATTATCCAGTACATTACTGGTACTTTATTTTATCGACCCTGTAAGGATGAAAGTCAAAGTTAACCTCGGCGGGATTTGAACTCAGACCGTAAAGGGACGTAACTATGCTAGGAAGCATGGCGTTCGACCCTCTACAGATACTCCAATCCACCAATAATGTCGAGTATTTTCTCCTTCCGGCTTTTATTTATTCATTTCTTGTTTACTTATCAAACATAACAGATTTCAAGAACCTATCCTCATCCCTTTCCTTTCCTTAAGATTCTTATAAGATATCAGTGTGTGTGTGTGTATATATATATATATATATGTATATATATATATATATATACATATATATATATATATATATATATATATATATATATATATATATATATATATATATATATATATGTATATATGTATATATGTATATATATATATATTTATATGTATATATGTATATATGTATATATGTATATATATATATATATATATTGTTATACTTGGGGAGGGTCATATTTGCGTAATATTGCCAGAATCAATAACAGAACACACTCACTGTTTGGTTGGTTTTCGCTTCTCGCTGTCTTTTATATCTGCGATCTAACTTACTCGGTCCTCAATGTTGCCATTGACTGACCGACGGTCAAAAATAATACAGATACAATATAGACACAAACACATATATATAGTTTACATAATTTACATAAATCTTTCGTTGCACATCTGCAACATCGTCAGACTGAATAAAAAATGGCGTAGACATACAACACAACAGGAGGAACAATGAATATAACACCACTGACGATGTTGCAGATGTGCAACGAAAGATTTATGTAAATTATGTAAACTATATATATGTGTTTGTGTCTATATTGTATCTGTATTATTTTTGACCGTCGGTCAGTCAATGGCAACATTGAGGACCGAGTAAGTTAGATCGCAGATATAAAAGACAGCGAGAAGCGAAAACCAACCAAACAGTGAGTGTGTTCTGTTATTGATTCTGGCAATATTACGCAAATATGACCCTCCCCAAGTATAACAATATCTGTTTCGACACACGATTTCATATAAAAAACCTCGCTAAACTAATTCATCGCCGCTATATATTTATATACATATATATATATATATGTATATATGTATATATTTACATATATATATTTATAATATATATATATATATATATATATATATATATATATATATATATATATATATATATATATATATATATATGAATATATATATATATATGTATATATACATATATATATATATATATATGTTATTTAGAAAATGTAAGAAAAACACAAACAAAAACACACGGACAATTCCCGCTCATACATATATCTATACATATATATATATACATATATATACATATATATATATATACATATATATATATATATATAATGAACAATTTGAACAGGGACAGAACAGAGAGGCAGTACAATAAATGTTTATTAAATTCACGCTCAGGAGAGTGGGGGGTAGGTGGGGGACGACATTTCGGGCATAAGCCCTTCCTCAGGTGAGAAGTGTGTGGGAACAGAGTTCAAAAGGTGTGTAGGGGGGTGGTGGAGAGACATATAGCGAAAGGAAACGGTGCGAATGAAAAATTAACAAATAAAGATAAAAAATAAAAATAAAGCATGATCAAAATACAAGGAATGAGAACATTTAAAAATAAAGGCATGATCAAAATAAACTGAAATTAAAAGGGGGGTAAACAGGTGGTGGAAGGGTGTGGGGGGAGTAGGGGTGGTGGCGGGTGGAGTGGGGAGAGGGAGACGGGGTGTCCGAGCGGGGAGGGCTGAAGGTGGTGTGTGTGTGTAGGTGTGCGTGTGTGTGTGTGTGTATGTGAAAGTGAGGGTTGGGGGAAGAACGGGGTTGCATGTTCAGGAAAAGGTGTGTGTGGGGGGTGTTTTTGTGGGTCGGAGTGTCTGTGCGTGTGTGGATAGGGGGGTAGGGGGAGAGGAATCAGGAGGCTGAGGGCGTAAATATGTGGTGGGAAGCACGTGTGTGTGGGGTTTAAGCGTGTTGTAGGTGTGGGTGGCGTGTGGAGAAAAACATTTTTTGGGGTGTGTGTGTGGGTGAGTTATATAGGTGATGACGTAAGAGGATGGTTGAAAAGTTGGTAAGTTCCAAGGATGTTTGGAGATTTGGTTATAAGTCAATTTCTGCGTGTGGGTAATCCATGAGGCGGTGGTCGGAAGAGGAGAGATGTGGGGTGCGCGCGCAACAGGAAGTGGTCAGCAGTGGGAGTGCTGTGGTCTGTTGGTGCTGGGAGGTGGTCAGAAGGGCATAGCAGCAGTCGGTGGAATGGTAGGGGGGCGAGGATGGGTAGGTGTGAGAGTTGGAGTGAGGAGGGTGTGTGTGTGTGTGTGTGTGTGTGTATTAGTAGGGGTGTTAGTGGGATGAGTGAGTGTGGAGCGGGGGTGTGGGTGGAGCGGGGAGAGAAGGGTGTGTGTGGTTCTATGGAGGGAGTGTGGTGTACTGGTGTGTGTGTGTAGTTTGGTGAAGAGGTGTTAGTGGGTGTTAGTATACGGGAGGTGGGGAGGGGTGGAATGCAGGTGTGAGTGGGGGTTAGTGGTGGTAGGGTGTGTAGAGTTGGTGGTGTACGAGGGTGTGTGGGTACGTGTGCGTGGGGTTGGGGGGTGTTAGTGATGTTAGTTGCGTGTGGGGTGGGTGGTGTAAGTGGGTGCGTGTGTGCGTGTGATAAGGAGGGGGGAGGAGGAGAAGAGGGGAGGGAAGGGATGTATATACATATATATATATATATATTGTTATATTTGGGGAGGGTCATATTTGCGTAATATTGCCAGAATTAATAACAGAACACACTCACTGTTTGGTTGGTTTTCGCTTCTCGCTGTCTTTTATATATATATATCTGCGATCTAACTTACTCGGTCCTCAATGTTGCCATTGACTGACCGGCGGTCAAAAATAATACAGATACAATATAGACAAACACATATATATATAGTTTACATAAATCTTTCGTTGCACATCTGCAACATCGTCAGTGGTGTTATATTCATTGTTCCTCCTGTTGTGTTGTATGTCTACGCCATTTTTTTTTTTTTTTTTGTTCAGTCTGTCTATATATTTATTTATTTATTTGCTTGTTTGTTTATCTTATTTTATTTTGTCTTCTTTGCGCATGCGTTTGCGTGTGTGTATAGTGTTATGTGTGATGTGTGATGTGTGACTAGTGTGTATAGTGTTGTCTGCTGGGTGACTAGTGTGTGTTTATGTGCTTGTGTATGTATTTATTTATCTTATTTTATTTAATTTAATTTACTTATTTATTTATACTTCTCTTAGGTCAGTGTTGTTTGTTTGGGTGTTGTTGTTGTTCCACTCATTCTTTCTGTTTAGCTTTGGTCTTCTAATTTCTATTTCACTGGCCTCTCTGATTTGCCTATCTGCTGGGTCATTCCTATGTTTAGATATTATTCTAATTTCTATGTTGTCTATGTTACCGTCATGATGTTGTCTAGCATGTTCGTATAGTACTGACCCGTTTTTTCGTCCTTTTAGTTCCCCCCAGTGTTGGTCTATCCTTTCACCTATGCTACGAGCTGTCTCACCTATGTATGTTGTTGTCGTGTTTCTGCAAGTACCCTCTGTACATCTTATGCTATAGACTACGTTTCTAGTTTTACAGTTTATCCGGGGGTTCACCTTACATATGATACATTTCCTATTGGTACAGTGGGTTTTCTTAAAAGGGTAGGTTTTGCTGATCAGGGATTTTATGGTGGTTCCTGGCTTTTCTACCACCTTTATTTTTAAGTGGGTCTTTCTCAGGGCCTTTCTACACTGGTTAGCTAATTTCCCTCCAGGGGTGGCGTCCACAAACATGACACTCTGATATCTCTGGTTGTCGTACCATGATGTGGCCTTCCCTATCTTATGTCTAGCCCTATCTAAGCTATTCCATGATTTGCTCCTGTATAGTGGGCAAATTCCTTTCATGTCCAGTTCTATGAGGGTCTTATACTTTTCCATGGCTCCTTCGTATACTCTGACTCTGTCTCTTTGGTTGTAGCCAGAGAACTGCATGCGGTTGATGAAGTGTTGGATGTGTCCTTCCATTTCTGTTGGGTCGCACATGCTGGACACATTCTTCATCACTCGTACCAAATCTGCGATCAGAATATTAAACTTAGCACTACTGGACATTGCTGAGTTTTTGAGTATCAGGTATTTGGAGGCCATGGGTTTAGCATAGTGTGAGTGGAGAATTTGGGCTCTCTCGTCTATAGTGTTAATCCAGAGTTCTGTGTCTAATACAGGTAGTCTATTGTTAGGGTGTTTGGAAGGGAAGTCTATAGTTACAGTTATACTCTGGTGTATGGAATTAGCTATCTGCTGGATGCTTTCCATCGTGCTACGTTCTAAATCAAACTTGTTAGTGCTCTCTAGTGGGGGTGTTCTTATAACTATATTGATATCGTCTACATAACGAGAGTACATGATGAGGTCTATGGAGCTTTCATTAAGGAGATCTTTAAGTCTCCTTTCCCACCATACCATGAAAAGGTTGGCAACATCGCCAGCTATGCTGACGCCGATGGCTGCTCCCTCATTTTGGGTGTAGATTTTCTCATTGAACTTAAATATGTGGCCCTTTAGGGTAGTTTTGATACTAGCCCCTATTGCATGTGCGACCATTTTTCTTACCTGATCAGTGTTTTGGGGGGTCCGTATAGCTTTGGTCCACCCAATCCACCTTCCTATGGGAGTCTTTTTAGCCATTGAGGTTATGGTGGGGGGTCTACCTCTTATAGGTCTACTAGGGCAGAAACATCTAAGGTCATGGCTGTCTAGGTAGTCAGTGTCGTAGGTAAGTCTAAGTAGGAGGCCCAGTTCGTCTGTGTCGACGTCGCAGAACTCCACCTCACTCTCAATGATCATCTCCACACATCTTTTCACAGCAAAATCAATGTTAATGGATGGGTACAGTGACACCACATCCATGCTGCCTATTATGCAGTTGGATAGGCTCCTGTTTTTGTTGCACTCACTGATTCTGCTGGGGAGGTCCTCTGTACTTTCACATACATCTGGGGACATCTTGATTATGGGGCGTATAACCATTGAGAGGAAGTAGGAGATCCTGTAGTTGCTAGCTATATTAGCTCCGCATACAGGTCTTGTTGGTGGTCCTATTGTCGGGTCGTCGACTGTCTTGTGGTCTTTGCGGAGCCCATACAAGGGTGGTATGCCATTGTTAGACGCCTGGAAGTTGTTGGCAGTGCGTCTGCTTGGCTTTAGGATGTCAGTCCACATCATCATGTGAGCGTTGAGGATTTTTTCTCTCCCATCGTGTGTTAGTTGTGCAACTTCGCTCGTGTTGGTGATGTGGGGTTGCATTGCCTCGATGTAGTTCGGCATGCTATCTATTGACATCCTACCAGACTTATCTGTGGGTAGACACACTACCTCACCATCCCTTGTGCGCTGCTTGAGGCTAACCAAGCCTTCTACAGGTTTTATCCCAAGTTGTTGGGCCTCTGGTCTGCTCTGTCTCATAGTGTACCTGTCTACTACTTGTCTAATCTTATTTCTAGCTATGGTGAACTGTGCCTCCGTCTCGTCATCTATTTGTTGTGGTATGCAAACTCTTTTATTAAAGGGTAACCTCGTAGGATAGATATTACCCATCTTATATGTTTTGTCAGCTGGGTTGAAAAATAGTTTCTCTAAGGGGTTGTCGTTATTTCTATCGTCATAGTTGTGTGTGTTGCTATTATTGTTATCATGGTGGTTGTTGTTGTTTCTATCCTTAGCATTAATATTATTATTGTTATGATTGCTAGATGTATTGTTGTTTACTTCACCGTTATTGTTGTTGTTACTGCTATTTCTACCATTGTGGTTGTTACTATTATTATGAGTGTGTTCTGTTATTAATTCTGGCAATATTACGCAAATATGACCCTCCCCAAATATAACAATATCTGTTTCGACACACGATTTCATATAAAAAACCTCGCAAAACTAATTCATCGCCGCTATATATATATATATATATATATATATATATATATTGTTATACTTGGGGAGGGTCATATTTGTGTAATATTTGTTTCTACTTTTGGCACAAGGCCAGCAATTATCCAGTGCATTACTGGTACTTTATTTTATCGACCCCGTAAGGATGAAAGGCAAAGTCAACCTCGGCGGGATTTGAACTCAGATCGTAAAGGGACGTAACTATGCTGGAAAGCATGGCGTCCGACTCTCCACCGATACTGCCAATCCACCGCCTTGTGTAATATTGCCAGAATTAATAACAGAACACACTCACTGTTTGGTTGGTTTTCGCTTTTCGCTTCTGTGTCTTATATACCGGTAATCTAATTTATTCGGTCCGTTTCGACGGCTAATTCTGGACTAAAATGATTTTAGTCCAGAATTAGCCGTTGAAACGGCTTGAGCTCAGCCGTCGGGGTCCTACTCGTTCCTATATATATATATATATATATATAGTAATAATAATATATATATTATGAGAAATAACCAAGAATAGAAATGAGAAATGATATATGTATATAGTTGATTTCCTAAAATCTAGTTTCAATAGAGTTAAAACTAAAATAATATATATATGCGACATTGTGTAAATAATTTCATATATAATCATATATAAACCGATGTAAAAGATACAAACGAATAACTTATCTTAAATTATTTTTAAATGTCGCAACATTTCATAATCATATTTTCATTAATTTCAGCATAGCACACATCATCTTTGAACACCTGATGGTGTGTTTTAGAGATTTAAACCATGCCCCACCCTCCTCGGGTCTGAATATATTGATTTCATTCAGAGAGAGAGAGAGAGAGAGAGAGAGAGAGAGAGAGAGAGAGAGAGAGAGAGAGAGAGAGAGAGAGAGTAGTAGAGAGAGAGGGAGATAGAAAGAGAGAGCGAGAGAGAGTGAGTGAGAGAGAGACAGATATATGAGGGTCGGCTGGAAAGTTCATAGATTAGCCAGAATACTCTCATTGAATGACCAAATGGGTTCATTTTTCAATATAATCCCAGGAAAGTAACAATGCAGTTATTAATAAGAAGAATTGAAATTAATGCATACAAGATTTCACAGCTTTACTGTTACCTCTTCATATTACTTCTCCATAGCCTATGAACGTTTAAGCCTATCCTCATATATATATACATACAGAGAGAGAGAGGGGGGAGAATTGATCACAGCACTGAATGGTACTTTATTTATCGACCTAAATTAGAATGAATGGTAAAGTCGAGGTATTTTGCAAGTGTGAAAGTGAGCATTTGGACTGAAAAAACATCGTTGTCGATTCATTGTAGACACGGTGTGTGTGTGTGTGTGTGCGTGTGTGTGCGTGTTGTGTGTATGTGTGTGTGTGTGTATATGTGTATGTATATATATATATATATTTAGGTCGATAAATAAAGTAAATTCAGTAGATGAATTCAGTGTTGTGATCAATTCTGCCCTGCCCTCTCTCTCTCTCCCTCTCTCTCTCTCCCCCCCTCTCTCTCTCTCTCTCTCTCTCTCTCTCTCTCTCTCTCTCTCTCTCTCTCTCTCTCTTTCTTTCTCCCCCTTCTCTCTCTGTCTCTCTGTATATATATGAGATCAATAGAAATGGATATAACCCTGATTTATTAGCAAGAGTGTTAAATCTGAATATGTTAGTCACGTATGGAAAAAAACAGTGCATAATAATTCAATTCAGTTGAATAATCAAAGTCTTTATAGAGTTAATATCCTTTATTCGTTTCTACGAACATTTCGATTTATTGAAATGCAATAATAGGCGTGCGATGATAATCAAAATCACAAAGAAAAATGTTACAGGAGATTCCAAAGGAAAGATGTGAGGTGCGAATAAAGATGATAAAAACTTTAATATTATTCGCAGCACTCTTTCCTTTGGTTTTGAGCCTCGTCTAACATTTATCTCTGTGAGCTTGCATATCTTCGCATACCAAGTTGGTGATGGGACAATTGCTGCTTGATATTTTAAAAATGTAATTACCCGTTTCGTCGATATGATTAATTAAATAATTAGCAAATTGCTACAGTTGACTACAATTGCATTTCAATCAATCAAAACGATCGTAGAAATAAATAAATGATTTGAAATCTATAAAGCTTTTTGCTTCTTTCCCTGAATCAATGTATATACTCGCATACACACACACACACACATATGTGTATGTGTGTGTATGTGCGTGTGCGCAAACACACACACCGACACCCAGGCATACAAGGACGCAATATGACTGCATGGCTGAATGATTGACGAGTTCTTTGAGAGTGAAATGACAAATATATGAGTGAGTGTGTGTCTATGCATGTTTGTATTTATTATATAAGGTAAAATCACTTTGAAATCCATGAATTCCTA
>OZ024742.1:92263948-92268948 GCA_964016885.1 Eledone cirrhosa | reverse complement strand
GAAAAGTCGATTAAATCGCCCTCAGAGCATCACTGGGGCTATGCTTTATCGGCTCCGTAAGGATAAAAGGCAAAGCTAACCTCGACGGCGTTTGAACACAGAACGTAAACGGCCGTAACTCTAAGCTGCAAAGCATGGTGTCCGACGTTCTACCAATATTGCCAATCAACAACCTTCCTCATCCTCATGCTAGTAACACTCATATTAATAATAATAAGGATTTCTAGTATAGGCACAAGGCCAGTCATTTTGGGGGAGGGAAAAGTCGATTAAATCGACCCCAGTACATTACTGGTGCTTTATTTTATCGACCCTGTACGGATGAAATGCAAAGTTAACCTCGGCGGGATTTGAACTCAGACCGTAAAGAGCCATAACTCTATGCTGCAAAGCATGGTGTCCGACTCTCTACCGATACTACCAATCCACCGCCCTTAATATGGTGCAAAGGATGGCGTCTGACCCTCTCATAATTTCTTTTATTTACCACACGAGTATCAGATGGCGGAGACAATACGAACACATGTTACAACATTAAGGTGGAAGTTTTCATAGAAAGAAAGGGGAGGTTACATATATACATAGTATACATGTTTGGAATACATAGTATACATGTTTCGAATACATAGTATACAATTATATAAGGCATTCAGTCTAACTAAGGAACTCCACAGACCCACAATCGCATTGACCATTATGGGTGTGTGCCTTCTCCCAACTATTGCTGTTCGATTTACAGGCATAAACTGAGAGTAGTCCCATTTACTCTTAATATTTTTCTATGGTAATAAATCATTTGAAATGTGGAGAACTTACGGGACGTAACATTTTTTTTGAAAGAAAATAACAACCCTAGGTGAGAAATTATAGATGACGAAATATAGATAGAAAAAAAAAAGTGGAGCGTGTAATTTAGATAGAGTTGAGGTGAAGCAATGAAGTTCTGAAATGGGGTGAGGGCAGATATATTACAAATATGTTAGCGAAGTTAGAAGAGATAATGGAGAGGGGAGCCACTCAAATGTTTGTGGAACCCATTGATTCTATAATAGTAATGACGCTGTGGTTCAGTTTAAAACTGCTGGAAGTCGATTAATGTTTACAATTTTGAGTCATTCAGGAAAAAAAGTGTAATTGGCAGCCACCAATGTTAACAATTGGGAAGCGAGAGAGGGGAAAAAGCGAGAAAGGAAGATAAAGAAAGAGAGGGGGGGGTGAGAGGGACGGAGAGAGTCAAAGAGAGATAGGGGGGGGCGAGATTGAATGAGAAAGAGAAATAGAAAGTGACAGGAAAAAAAGAAAGACAGTGTTAGAGTGTAGTAGGAGGTATCAGGTTCAAAGTGACTAATTCTTAAATTGTTTCACTTCAAATTAATAGGTTAATTGTAAGCTAGACGGCCGAGATGATATCTCACTTATTGAATACACTTATGAGATTGGGAATAACGATTTCAAATCCACTACTGGAGTTACGTTGCATCTTAGCAAATGGGAGTTTCTATAATATTGTCACTTCAGTTCATCTGATTGTTAGCATATATGTTCTTTTTTTCATACGCATCACTATTGGAGCTACAGATTATATACCAACCCGCTTGGACCAAAGTATAACTGAACTTGGATTTGTGGACAAAGAACGCAGCTCCCTAATTCATAGACTACAAATGGCTGCGATAACTAGCACCTTCAAAATTTGCAAAACATTCTTGCGATTCAAAGGATGACAATTTTTTTTCTTTTACAACCTTGCCACGAGGAAGGTGACCGATCAAAAATGTGCTCGAAATTAAGAGACAGAGAAACATACATGCATACATACATACATGCTTACATACACACATACACATATACATATATACATACATGATGGCTGCCTCCTCGTTATCGAGTATGGCCATTGCACGATATACCATTATTAGTAATTATTAATTAATTCTATCGTGCGGACGCCATGCTTTCCAGCATAGTTACGTCCCTTAACGATCTGAGTTCAAATCCCGCCGAGGTTGACTTTGCCTTTCATCCTTACGGGGTCGATAAAATAAAGTACCAGTAATGCACTGGGATAATTGCTGGCCTTGTGCCTAAAGTAGAAACAATTAATTAATTCTATCGTGCAATGCCTGTGCGTGAAGATATTTTTTTAAGTGAGGAAAGACTGTGCACTGAGCCAATCCCACTCACTGAGCGACAGTAGTTATAACCCGAAAAGAAGAAAAGATAAACATCATCGGTAACTACTGAGCCACAGGTTTTATATCGGAGTTATCCCAGTTTCCTGAGTTGTCTTCTCCTAGAAGAATGCCCTGACAAAGGCTAGGGGTCCTTCAGTGTTTAACCCAGTGGTTTAACCCCGCGATCGGGTGTCCAGCCCGACTATTTCTATGTCCCCGTGCATATACATACATATGCACCCATGTATATACACATATACATATACATACAGATGTACATGTGTATATACATATTTACACACTTTTGGATGGCCGTTGGCTCTTATGAGTTCTTCCGCCCTTTGTCAGGTTTTGTTTTTTGTCCTGCAGGGTGTCCAAAATCACCCTCCTCACCAAGTAAACTTAGTGGGGTTGCCGGTTTAGTCGCCGACGACTCGACCATGAGACAGGTTGTACTGGGTTACATGTTACCAGTAGCATCCAAGAGTGACCCGACATACATACATACATACATACATACATACATACATACATACAATGGCGACCGTTGTGGTCTGTGTCCGATAATCGGACGTGTGTAATTTCGGCTTACATGAAGGCAACATATCATATGTTGGAAAAAGTTGATCCACATTACGCGGTAAGATTACATACAATAATTCTACATAAGTGTTTGAACTGTAAGTGTGTTGTAAAACACCTATTTATATGAACGATACATACACTTATGATATATGAACGCTACATACATACACTTTAACATATAAATGCAATGTTGTTATATTACATTTATAAAGAAATATGCAAGTAACGTTTTCGAATCAGAAACAAAAACATAAGTGTTTGAATTGTGAATATGTTGTGAATAACTTGTAGAACACCTATTTATATGAATGATACATAAACTTTAACATATAAATACAGCGTTGTTATATTATATTACATTCATAAAGAAATATACTAAGTAACGGTTTTTTTTTTTGTTCTCGATTCAAACGATAATTAAAAACTAACTGAAAAGAAATATTACCCAAGTTGTGAATAACTTTAAATTTGATTCTGACAGATCTTTGTCGAAACTTTTAAAGAAGATCATCGACTATTTTGAAAAATAAATACAAAATATTAGTGAATAGACGAACTCATCATGGCAAAACGTACAAGTCTCCTTCGACCAAATCGCAACTACAACCGTTGTATACAGTGGAGCTACGAGCTTAACAAAGAATTATATGAAGCATACAAACAATCTGAACCACAAAAGTTCGGTTTTATGCAAAGGCTAAAAACTTTATGGAACTCCAAACATCCAGAATTAGACTTTTCTCCAAAGCATTTAAATGAACAGGCAAAACGTATCATTAGATGTAAATTGATACATCTAACGGAATTGAATGATACTACAAGAACAGCCCTTGTAGACAACCACCCCACCTCCACTGACAGACAAAGAGAATGGCCAGCTAAATCTAACAGTGAACAGCTCACCAACAATTTTGCTGAAATCCATCCCACTTCCACTGAAGAACAGCAAGAATGGTCAGCTAACTCTAGTAGTAATTGTCACCACATCAACAACGAGGCTGAAATTCATGACTCTACTGTACAAACAGAACACCAAAAACTTGTGGACACCTTACAAGTGATATGGGACGATATGTTTCAAGAGATACACAGCCTTAATGTGAGTGACAGACCATACAACACCAGAATCAGTAAAGAGCCCACTAAATTGGAATTGGAAGCGGTGAACGAAATAGCTGACAATTATCTGAAGGCTATACGATCTAAAGGTGTAGAAACGACATTTGAAACGCTTAATATTTTGTTATATGTTTCAGCTGTCACATTGCTATCATATAACAAACATCTAAAACCACGCAATCAAGATACAAACAAAAAGCCTGAACTAGCGTGGATGCGAAATTTAAAAAGCAAAATTCTGTCCCTGAGACGAAGTATCGCACACATCGCAGTCGTTATGAAATGCAACATAGAGAGCAACTTCACACGACACCAGGAAGACCTAAAAAAAGTTAGAGAGACTTGGAGATACAAAATTTAAAACTTTAAACGCCAAATTACACCAGTTGAAACAACAACTCACAGCTTCAACAGAAAGACTAAAATATAAGTCAACAGCACATAAACGACAAGTGCTAAATAGATTGTTTGCCAGAGATCCTAAATCAGTTTATCGCAGCTTCGGTGGCAAAAGCTCAATCTCTGTAAATGACACCCCTTCAAAAGAACTACTGGAGATCTGTATGGGAAACGGATGACGGATTCAACAGACAAACTAATTGGCTAAAAGAACTGGAACAGGACTACTGCCAACATGTCCAGACAAAACAATATGACATAGATGGGTCAATACTGGAAACAGCTCTACAGAAAATGTCGAATAGGAAATCACCAGGCCCAGACCTCATTACAGGATACTGGTTGAAGAATTTCACTTTCTATCGGCAAGATCTCATACGGCTGTTTACAGAAACCATTAAAGGCACACAAGAACTGCCCAGATGGTTATCAACTGCCACTACTCTCCTCATTCCCCAAAATAGCCAAACCACCCTTGCTAAAAATTACCACCCAATAGCCTGCCAAAACATCATGTATAAATTATATACTGGGTGCCTTAACCTGTTCTTACAGGATCACTGTGCTACCAACAACATCATAACACCTGAGCAAGCTGGTGGAAAGAGGGGGGGGGGGTGTATAGATCACCTACTAACTAATAAAATGATTCAAGAAAAACAACAAAGAATCGCAGAAACATGACTGTGGGGTGGCTGGACTATCAAAAAGCATTTGATAGTG
>OZ024742.1:92233948-92258948 GCA_964016885.1 Eledone cirrhosa | reverse complement strand
AATAGAGAACTTTTCGCTTGCGAAGATCAGTGGGAAGTATTGTTGTCCTGTACCATGCGGTGGCACACTCTGGCGTGGTTGTAGAGGCCAATCCTGGACATGCAGGCTCTGGTACAGTTTGGGAAGGTTTTTATTTGGTCAGTTGATTTGGGTGGCGGACAGCTTTCTTCTTTGACGTTTGTCTTCAGCCGCCGCCTTACTGCCCTTCCCAAAGCTGGCTGCTGTTGTTTTGATGGTCACTCTCCATTTCCCTCTGTCCTCTGCCAGATACTCCCATTCCCTGTGATCAATATTGCCTTGGATCAGCTGGCACAGGAGTTGGTCCTTTCAAGCGTTTTTTTTTTTTTGCTCGATTTCGATTGCCTTGACGTGGTTCGCCGTAGAAAACTGCCTTAGCGATCAATATGTATATATACAAATAAACTATTCCATGAACACATATACCCCAATACTTCAACAGAAACAGATACAAAAGCATCTTAGACGCAACTATAAAGTATTTTGCTGGCATGTAATTATATGTCCGCGAATTGGCAGAAATGTTAAAAGGTTGAATTGAAGGTTTTGTGAGGCCAGGTTTAAAATGCCCAAGACACGTTGCATATCATGACGGCGTCCCCAAAACCCCATCAAAAGATCAAGGCCATGTATTTATACATATGTTTAAAGAAACACTGCGTTCATTCTTGAATAGATACACATTTGTGCACCTTTCTGTAAAGGGTCACAAAAGCCGGACATCTAGAGATTCTACCTGCAATGATATACTGCATAATTACTGAAGTTAGAACGTTCAGTTGATCGAACATTTGGATTCTAATCGTCGAAACCGACGGATGATCCATTCTAACATTACGCCTTTTCTACTGTCGTAGATGCATTTATTGCCTACCGCAATGGACATAGTGACTGTAATGTAGTGTCGCTTAATGTGGTTTTTGGCCATCTTGTTAATCTGTTAGGGTGGCATTGTTGCTGTTGCTGCCGTTGTTGCTCTTATCACTGGAAATGTTGTTGT
This sequence comes from Eledone cirrhosa, assembly GCA_964016885.1. NCBI lineage: Eukaryota > Metazoa > Mollusca > Cephalopoda > Octopoda > Eledonidae > Eledone > Eledone cirrhosa. The sequence continues at coordinate 92,257,930 of OZ024742.1, read as the reverse complement.
TAATCTTCCTCTCACCTTCGGTGTTTTTGTTCCTCAGAAATGTGTTGTAAATATTTTTACTAATGCTGTTGTGTTGTTGATTGGGAAAAGATGAAAGTCGGCAGTGAAAGGTGTGAAGGGAAAGGCTTTCAATGGAAAAATTCTCACCCTTGCTGGTTGTACTTCCTCCCTCCACTATCAACTGTTGGCCGAATACCACTTTCAATGATATTTTCAAATAATTATCTTTTTCTTGTTTTCTCAAGAATTGGTATGAACTCAAAGAGGCTTAAAAAGGGATCTGACGAGTTCTTTGGGGTCATGGTTATCTCGGCAACATACTAAACAACAAAATAGTTCCGAAACTGGCAAACTATCAAGATTTCTTTCTCAACGTACGGAGCGAAGTAAAACATGAGATAATGAGGCAGGAAAGAAGAAGAGGAAGAATGACGGCAATAATAACAGCTGCAGCAGAAGCAAATGGAAGAAGTTCACACATTCATATATAATCTCATTCTTTTCAACCGTATTCAAATCAATGTAGCAAATATTCTTCTCTCTCTGCATGTAAAAAATCAAATATTTTATAGAAAGATTTGTAACAAACATACAAAGAAACACACATAAACACATTCAATAGAAATAGTGCGCAAGCAGTTACTCTCTTTCTTTAACCAGATCTTACGCATAAATGTTTTTGCATTGATATGAGTGCAAACTAGTTATAACATTACTAAAAGTAATATATAATGTCTTTAATTGGCGTCGATATATGCAAATTATATCCAACCTGGTATTTAGTGACCGGAATATGCAATTTCAGTTGTTGTAATTTGCAAGACATTTTGGAAATGCTAAATTTAATTGGTACTAAAGTAAAGAAGTACTAAGGGAAATTTATAGAATTTAAAAGCAGGTTTTTTTCACGAAGAGAGTGTGTACTGGTGTACTGTTTGTTTTGTTTGTAGAAAATATAAAGGAAACAACCTTCAATATAAACACATGTACACACATATATGTAATATATATATTATATATGTTTATATATATATATATATATATATATATATATATATATATATATATATGAATATAGACATAGAATATTCGAAAATATTCTGTATGTTTATAATAAACATTTTGAAGACCTAATCGCTATAGAATAGAATACGTCACGTATTACAATTAGATTCTCGATAAAAGCAAGGGAAGTAAGTCTACGCGTTTCATTCTTGTTAGAATTCATCAGGACTACATATCCAGTGCTTTCATCGAGAATGACACAGCTAGAGACTTATAGAATACTTAGCTGTGTACAGGAACTGGTTTGAAAGAGCGGTTGCCGGTCCGGCAGAAATTAGAAATTGGAATAAATGCTCTGAAATAGCGATATATATGTGAATATAGACATAGAATATTCGAAAATATTCTGTATGTTTATAATAAACATTTTGAAGACCTAATCGCTATAGAATAGAATACGTCACGTATTACAATTAGATTCTCGATAAAAGCAAGGGAAGTAAGTCTACGCGTTTCATTCTTGTTAGAATTCATCAGGACTACATATCCAGTGCTTTCATCGAGAATGACACAGCTAGAGACTTATAGAATACTTAGCTGTGTACAGGAACTGGTTTGAAAGAGCGGTTGCCGGTCCGGCAGAAATTAGAAATTGGAATAAATGCTCTGAAATAGCGATATATATGTGAATATAGACATAGAATATTCGAAAATATTCTGTATGTTTATAATAAACATTTTGAAGACCTAATCGCTATAGAATAGAATACGTCACGTATTACAATTAGATTCTCGATAAAAGCAAGGGAAGTAAGTCTACGCGTTTCATTCTTGTTAGAATTCATCAGGACTACATATCCAGTGCTTTCATCGAGAATGACACAGCTAGAGACTTATAGAATACTTAGCTGTGTACAGGAACTGGTTTGAAAGAGCGGTTGCCGGTCCGGCAGAAATTAGAAATTGGAATAGATGCTCTGAAATAGCGATATATATGTGAATATAGACATAGAATATTCGAAAATATTCTGTATGTTTATAATAAACATTTTGAAGACCTAATCGCTATAGAATAGAATACGTCACGTATTACAATTAGATTCTCGATAAAAGCAAGGGAAGTAAGTCTACGCGTTTCATTCTTGTTAGAATTCATCAGGACTACATATCCAGTGCTTTCATCGAGAATGACACAGCTAGAGACTTATAGAATACTTAGCTGTGTACAGGAACTGGTTTGAAAGAGCGGTTGCCGGTCCGGCAGAAATTAGAAATTGGAATAAATGCTCTGAAATAGCGATATATATGTGAATATAGACATAGAATATTCGAAAATATTCTGTATGTTTATAATAAACATTTTGAAGACCTAATCGCTATAGAATAGAATACGTCACGTATTACAATTAGATTCTCGATAAAAGCAAGGGAAGTAAGTCTACGCGTTTCATTCTTGTTAGAATTCATCAGGACTACATATCCAGTGCTTTCATCGAGAATGACACAGCTAGAGACTTATAGAATACTTAGCTGTGTACAGGAACTGGTTTGAAAGAGCGGTTGCCGGTCCGGCAGAAATTAGAAATTGGAATAAATGCTCTGAAATAGCGATATATATGTGAATATAGACATAGAATATTCGAATATTCTATGTCTATATTCACATATATATCGAATATTCTATGTCTATATTCACATATATATCGCTATTTCAGAGCATTTATTCCAATTTCTAATTTCTGCCGGACCGGCAACCGCTCTTTCAAACCAGTTCCTGTACACAGCTAAGTATTCTATAAGTCTCTAGCTGTGTCATTCTCGATGAAAGCACTGGATATGTAGTCCTGATGAATTCTAACAAGAATGAAACGCGTAGACTTACTTCCCTTGCTTTTATCGAGAATCTAATTGTAATACGTGACGTATTCTATTCTATAGCGATTAGGTCTTCAAAATGTTTATTATAAACATACAGAATATTTTCGAATATTCTATGTCTATATTCACATATATATCGCTATTTCAGAGCATTTATTCCAATTTCTAATTTCTGCCGGACCGGCAACCGCTCTTTCAAACCAGTTCCTGTACACAGCTAAGTATTCTATAAGTCTCTAGCTGTGTCATTCTCGATGAAAGCACTGGATATGTAGTCCTGATGAATTCTAACAAGAATGAAACGCGTAGACTTACTTCCCTTGCTTTTATCGAGAATCTAATTGTAATACGTGACGTATTCTATTCTATAGCGATTAGGTCTTCAAAATGTTTATTATAAACATACAGAATATTTTCGAATATTCTATGTCTATATTCACATATATATCGCTATTTCAGAGCATTTATTCCAATTTCTAATTTCTGCCGGACCGGCAACCGCTCTTTCAAACCAGTTCCTGTACACAGCTAAGTATTCTATAAGTCTCTAGCTGTGTCATTCTCGATGAAAGCACTGGATATGTAGTCCTGATGAATTCTAACAAGAATGAAACGCGTAGACTTACTTCCCTTGCTTTTATCGAGAATCTAATTGTAATACGTGACGTATTCTATTCTATAGCGATTAGGTCTTCAAAATGTTTATTATAAACATACAGAATATTTTCGAATATTCTATGTCTATATTCACATATATATCGCTATTTCAGAGCATTTATTCCAATTTCTAATTTCTGCCGGACCGGCAACCGCTCTTTCAAACCAGTTCCTGTACACAGCTAAGTATTCTATAAGTCTCTAGCTGTGTCATTCTCGATGAAAGCACTGGATATGTAGTCCTGATGAATTCTAACAAGAATGAAACGCGTAGACTTACTTCCCTTGCTTTTATCGAGAATCTAATTGTAATACGTGACGTATTCTATTCTATAGCGATTAGGTCTTCAAAATGTTTATTATAAACATACAGAATATTTTCGAATATTCTATGTCTATATTCACATATATATCGCTATTTCAGAGCATTTATTCCAATTTCTAATTTCTGCCGGACCGGCAACCGCTCTTTCAAACCAGTTCCTGTACACAGCTAAGTATTCTATAAGTCTCTAGCTGTGTCATTCTCGATGAAAGCACTGGATATGTAGTCCTGATGAATTCTAACAAGAATGAAACGCGTAGACTTACTTCCCTTGCTTTTATCGAGAATCTAATCGTAATACGTGACGTATTCTATTCTATAGCGATTAGGTCTTCAAAATGTTTATTATAAACATACAGAATATTTTCGAATATTCTATGTCTATATTCACATATATATCGCTATTTCAGAGCATTTATTCCAATTTCTAATTTCTGCCGGACCGGCAACCGCTCTTTCAAACCAGTTCCTGTACACAGCTAAGTATTCTATAAGTCTCTAGCTGTGTCATTCTCGATGAAAGCACTGGATATGTAGTCCTGATGAATTCTAACAAGAATGAAACGCGTAGACTTACTTCCCTTGCTTTTATCGAGAATCTAATTGTAATACGTGACGTATTCTATTCTATAGCGATTAGGTCTTCAAAATGTTTATTATAAACATACAGAATATTTTCGAATATTCTATGTCTATATTCACATATATATCGCTATTTCAGAGCATTTATTCCAATATATATATATATATATATATATATATATATATATTTATTAAAATAACAGATTAAAGTTTAAGCAAAGAATCGCTGCTTTCACCCTTAACGGGATCTTCTGAAACTAACAAAGTCAATCTGTAAACGCAGAACTGGATATTTCAAAAAACGTTGCAACCGGAGGAAGACAGGAAGACGATACTTTTGTTCGTGGAAACGTTCGCTGGCAAAGAACGGGAAAAAACGAATAATACGTCATTAAACTTTAATCTGTTATTTTAATAAATATTTGCTCTACGGTTCTTATATATTTGATATATATTTTCCTTATCGAGCCCTCTTTTATTATTATTACTATATATATATATATATATATATATATATATATATATATATATATATATATATATATAAAACCTCATTTTCATATATATATATATTGTTATACTTTGGGAGGGTCATATATATATATGAAAATGAGGTTGTTTTAATAAAAAAAAAAGAAAAAGAACGAGTCTTTTTAAAAAGAATTATTTATTTCCCTTACCGGCTTTACAGTTCTGCTTTTCAAAGGTAAAATTGAAATGGAAGGTTTGTGGTTTATCTCGCATCAATGTAGATGTGCGAGAGAAACCACAAACCCCCCATCTCAATTTTACTTTTGAAAAGCATAAGAACTGTGAAACGGGTAAAGGAAATAAATGAATAGTCTTAAAAAGATTCCAGTTACATTTTCCATTTCTTTTCCTTATATATATATATATTAATAAAAGGAATTCCAACTTTGTCTGATTTACTCGTTTTATTTACAATCCTTTAAAATTTATAATGGTATTAGAATGAAATAGTATGGTAGAATATTAAATGTTAAGTGTTAATTGAACAAGTACTTTCATGCTTTCGCAATCTTCAGGTCCATATTCTGTGGTGACAGTCAAGTTTGCAATTTTCAACTGTTGGAATTTTCAACTGTTGAAATTTTCAACAGTTGAAAATTGCAAACTTGACTGTCACCACAGAATATGAACCTGAAGATTGCAAAAGCATGAAAGTACTTGTTCAATTAACACTTAACATTTAATATTCTACCATACTATTTCATTCTAATACCATTATAAATTTTAAAGGATTGTAAATAAAACGAGTAAATCAGACAAAGTTGGAATTCCTTTTATTAATATAATCTTCTATACACAATCATACACATACGTGTATATTTATCTCTCTCTCTCTCTCTCTCTCTCTCTCTCTCTCTCTCTCTCTCTCTCTCTCTCTCTCTCTATATATATATATATATATATATATATACATATATATATAGCGGATCCTCAGCTCGTAATCCGATTACGAGCTGAGGATCCGCTAAGGTGAAACAATTGTTCTCGGTATGGTGAACTAACTGTTGTGTAACCACTTCTACACACACACACACACACACACACACACACACACACACACACACACACACACACACACACACACACACAGATATATATATATATATATATATATATATATATATATATATATATATATATGTACATTGGCAGAGAGGTAAGCTAGAAGGTAAGCTAGAAACTAGTTCATCGTTCCTTTGTCAGTGTTGAACAAAAGGGCAACGATGGTTGCCGAACACTGTACGGCTAATAATTTCGGGCTGTTTGTTTACAAACAAACCGAGCATTATAATAAATGTTCGGTAAACCCATACGTATATATATATATATATGTATGCATGTATGTATATACATACTACTGTACGTCTGTATACATATATGTATGTACGTATACATACTTATATTTAAGTATCAGCCGTACTAAGAGTGAGAAATTAAATTTCATTTTTTCCATTTATATATATGTGTGTACGTGTGTACATATGCATACTTACATACACACACATATATATATATGTATGTATATAGTTGTAAGGTTGCATGGTAACTGCGTCCGTAGGCAGTAAGCCGGTTGAGTACTCGATGCTCCCGCAGAGCAGAGTATAATATTTTAAGGAACGAGGATTCAGTGTTGCATCATATCATATTTATTAACATATTACATATGTTTCTCTATCGATATTACAGTGTCAGGTTCGATCTGCAATAGATCTTCCCATCGAGCTGATTGATAGAGAAACATATGTAATATATTAATAAATATGATATGATGCAACACTGAATCCTCGTTCTTTATAATATATATATATGTATATATATATATGAGACAAAAGAGGCATATATATATATTAAGAAAAAGATGCAGTTTCGTTTACATATATATATATTTAGTTATTTATTGTGTATCGACTGTTCTTCAGACTGGTGATTCAAATGTTTTTCTTTTAATCACCAGTCTGAAGAGCAGAACGATAATGGAATTGGGTCCATAATTTCTATGGGTGACCCTGAACCAAATTGCTGCGAAACGCGTGTAACAAGATGATACACAATAACGCACTAAACACATGTAAACGAAATCTCATTGTTTTTCTTAATATATACATTCTGCCTGTGCATTGAGTGCTCATTTTGGTACCACCACTAGTAATTCCCTGGATGTGTATGTGTTACCCTCCCTTGGCTCTCTCCTTCGTCACTAAGGAGTTATATCATTTTTGGATTTTATGGGTTGGACGATATGTCTGTTTGTGCATACTTTTAGATTGTTCTTGTGTTTTCTTATGGTGTTCTCAGTCTCTTGGTTGTGAGGTTGTTGTTATCTCATTCATATTTCCTATTGAGATTAGGCTAATTTCTGTTATATATGTGGTTTCTTTAACCTGGCTCAGTATTGATTGTATCTTTTCGGTGTGCACATTTTCACCGTATTTTTAGTGAACCGCCATGTTCTTGATTGGCATGCTGGTGAGCCCTGACAATATTTCCCCCAGTGTTCCTTCCCCCTTTCTCCTATACTCCGAAATGTGTAAAACTGGGAAAATGAATGAAGCCGATCATCAGATTGGACCAAACAATCTGTGTTTCCATTGACGTTTCCATTGTTGGTATTATTTGTTGCTTGCAACTCCTGGCAGACGTGTCACCGCTTTTCCGATGACAGAAGGCAGGATTTGAACTCAACACACAATGTCGAAACAGTTACTTAAAAACACCCCATCCGGTTCTTGTCAACTCCGCCGATCCATCGCTTCCTGTCCGGTACTTTTTTTAACTAGCTCGAAAGGAGGAGAGTTAAAGTTGACCTCACTGAGATTTGAATTCAGTGTGCAGAGAGTCAAATAAAAAATACCGAGTTGTTTAAACTCGACGCCGCAGTCATTAGAGTTTCGACTTAAATACTTCGGTATATCTTCCGGCTCTGTGCTTTCTGAGTTCAAATCCCGCCTCCTGTAACCGGTAAACTGGTGGCGTTTTTAAGGCAGGGAGTTGTAGTCAATAGTATCGGCATTGAAAATACTATCGAAAATATACTTTACTTGGTCTCATCTGAATAATGACGGCTTTCCTTTCTGAAAAGGACTATCGAACCAAAATTAGAACCAAAATAAGGAACAAAATATTATCAAAATCATGGAATTTACACACATACACAATATAGAGAATATTGCTCAACTAGGCGCTGTGCATATTTTAGGTAACATGATATCAATGCAAAACAATACAACACAAAACAATACGAAAATACACCATATAATTAAGATTGATGCAAGCTGGGATCGGTTGTGTTTTGAAAACCTAGAAGATCAATTAGACTACTGAAATAATATTATCTTAGTTGTTAACTCGACATGGAAATGAGGAAGTAATATGTAATAATTGAAAAGCCACATGATTAAATAGAAATGTGCTTGGAATTTAAATTCATTGTGAGATCCCGTGAGCAACCAACCATTAAAGAATTTGAGCCCTATCCTAGATCAGTCTCTAACATTTTTAACGACACGAATCATCAAATATTACTGACAAAGGAATATTGGCAATCAGTGTGGGAAGAAGCTCTTCCCTCTTAGTTTCAGTTCTAGCTGACTGGTTCATCTTGTCAGTCTTCGTACAAATCGTCCAATATAGCGAAGATACTGGGTTGTATGAATGTAACAAAACGAATACATTGTTTGTGTGTATAATATTTAATTAACAATGGTAGATAGTATAGTTGAAATGTCAAAGAAATAGATGATAGAATGAAACAAAGTTAGTCGTTACCGTTTTGATTGCCAGGCAAACGCGGCTGGCAGAGGACGCCTGGCTAAGGCCAGCCAGGCACCGGAAGGCCAAATGAGAGGCAGAGCCAAATGAGAGAATGAGAACTTAAAGTTGTTAGTTTTATAGGGTTCTGACCTGAAGTTACAGAAAGGGTTCTACTTCCCGTCTAGATGTTAATCCAAACAAGGGAGACAACCGCTACAGATTTATAACGAACCTTTAAAATCAAGAATAGAAAGAATATGTACGTACCATCTTATTTATTTCCCTTCATATAAAAAGACTATACGAGTTCATAAAAGGATAACTTAGTTCAATTGAAGCTCAAAAATGCTATGAAGAACTCACTTGAAGAATCACCAAAATATTTTAATAAACCCTTTGGGTTCTTATGAATCCAAGTTGGGGACCACTATTCCTGCCAAATTTAAGCTGATCAGAAACCACATTGACCCTATCACCTTGATATATACAATAAAAGTTATGGGCGCCGCCTCTATTAAGTAATGATTTCTTGCAAAGCCACAAGGTAACAACACTTCTGTGAGAGGATATAGTAGTTTCGATCAATCCCAGTACTTGACTAATTCTTTATTTATCCACCCACACAAATAAAGTGAATGTCAACCTCTGCAAGAGTTTAAGTTTAAGAGTTTAAGAGTTGTGTTGTGTACAGAGAGAGAGAGAGAGAGAGAGAGAGAGAGAGATAAAGAGGGGGGGGGGAGAACGGAAATAATGAATTTGTGGCTACTGATTGCCATGTGTTGATGAATGAATATCTCCTCCTCAACCAAATATCTTTGAATGTTGTTTAAGTTCTCTCTCTTTTATGTAGCAGTAACAGAAATAAATTCCGTTCTATTTCTGAATCAATTATTGTTTTTAATAGTTAAAAGATTAACTACTTACGAATAATTCGAGTATTTAGGCATTCGAAAAAAGAGAGAATATATTTGGCAATATTAAGAGAATTGGTACCTTGTAGCATATGCCTAGAAAATATTACATTAATGTAGATTCCTGTCGCACTCTCCATGTGGGTCATACAAATATTTAAATTTAGCATTGACTAACACATAATTAATTACTAATTATCAAAGTGTTGCTAGTACACATATCAGTTAGTTATAACTAAATTATGGTATTTATGGCTAGGGTTGACAGAGCACGGTAACTAGATGAGAACCACAAATCGTACAGCCAGTTGTAAGTTAAGTTAAAGTCTATACCAAATCCAGTGGCTCATCAAGGTTCGTCAATCGTCCTGTCCAGCAGAGGTAACCCTCAGCTGCTGCTGATGATGATTACTCATTTCTTTTCAACTGAGTGGACTAAAACAACGTGAAATGAAGTGTCGTGTTGAGGATCACGATACGCCCCTTGGCTCAGGAATAGAAACCACGATATATGAACGTGAGTGGAATCACACGGCCAGATTCCTTCACGTTTGACTAGTATTGCCACACCCCTCTCAACTTAGTAAGTGACGTGTCAGCAACGTGGTTATAATCTGAATTAAGCAGATATTATTACTAAGCAAAGAACTCCATTATTGGAACGAACACACAAAAAAATAAAGGCATTTCCGTCTTATGTAAGTTCACATCACTTACTTTTTTCTTCTTATGTTATCTGTTACCAATAAAGGGTTCCTAATATTCTTGAAGATGTGTTTATGTCATCAACTTTGATTGATTACTTTTAGTGTGGAATTTGTTACGTTTCCTGACATCACACTTGGGGTATCTAAACGTTATTACATTTAAAAAAAAAAAAATCTTTAATTAAAAGGGCACACGGCTTAAAGTAATCGACGTGAAACAAATATATAAAGATATAAAAACTATATTTCAACAAAATATCTCGCGGAAAAAATAATTAAATGACGTATATAACGTAAACTCTAGAAAAAGAAAAAAATCTCTTTCCAAAGCAAACAACAATTTATGAAAATTTAGTCAGTATGTTTTGCCATTTGAGATGGTATATTTTTAACAGGATATATCCATTCATGAATCTGGCTTATGTTAGTTTGACCTCACTTGGCAGGGTAATATTTTCAAGGGAAAGCATTCGTTTCATAAAAAAAGCTTAACATCCGACAAAAAAAAAAAATACTTGGTTATCTAATAAACGAATACATACATACATACATACATACATACATACATACATATAAATATATAACAAATGACAGTTTAGATTGAGGTAACGGTAGGAGAGACGACAAAATGAAGGTCATAGCGGACAATATTTTTAATTTAACGGATGAACTCATATCAAATAGTTTTACATCCCAAAAGGAAGTCATATTTTTTATCGAAAATAACTGAAAGTATCCAATATTTGAGAAAGGACGTATGGGCTTATTTATGTATGTATATATATATATGAATAAAATTAGTCCTTCATCAGTGATTTTCCAGCCGTCATTGGTATTTCATCGCTTTAAAGATCATATACCTCTGGGGTTGGTGCGAGCAACGGCTAAAGAAAGTCGCTGGGACACGTAAGTAGGGGGAACGAGCGAGACAGTAAACAAACAAACAAAGATGTTAATGCAACGAAAAATGAGGAAGAAGGAGTTTTTTCACATATTTATATATTTATATATTTTCCTCCGTTGTGACACGTCTGTTTCTTTCTTACTGCTTCCCCTTTCTCTGTATCTCTCACTTTCTTTTTATCCCCACTGCCAGTCACTCTCTCAGTTAGCCTCTTCCCCACACTTTCACTCACTCACTCTCTGCTACTCCCTCTCCATCACTTCCTCCCGTTTGACCTGTGCGAAATCCTTTCCTCGCTCACATTTCAACCAATAAGTATAAATTATGTTGAGATTACGTATAGCCCAGCCACCATTCAGTCATTCAATGAATTTACAGAAATCGCATGTTGTAAATACGAACCCGTAAGTCTGTGTGGAGCAGAGATGGCTACCCGCAGGAGCGAAGCCCGCGAGTTGGAGTGCCTGATTCAGCCTGTCTCCCTCGCCTTCCTCCGGGGCAATGCATTCTCCATTCTGTCGGCCGGGACCCAGAAGCGGAAGGCAAGTTAGTTGGTGGCGGAGGATACTCGTTCGGACATCACCTCAACAACTAAAGTATATTTACATATATATATTAGCTCCTCTAAAACACAAATATGCATAATAAGTAGGTCAGATTTAAAGAGTGAACACTACCTGTTAAATAATGGATAAACGGCTTAGTGTGGGAAAATATACTGCTCCGAACTGTAATAATGTTATTACCACCTCCTATATATATATATATATTTATTAAAATAACAGATTAAAGTTTAAGCAAAGAATCGCTGTCTCAGAAGATCCCGTTAAGGGTGAAAGCAGCAATTTTTTTCTCAAACTTTAATCTGTTATTTTAATAAATATTTGCTCTACGGTTCTTATATATTTGATATATATTTATCCTTATCGAGCCCTCTTTGGATTTTAGTCTTCAAATTTATTATTATTACTATATATATATATATATATATATATATATATATATACTCACACAATAGAGGTGTATATATATACATATCTATCTATCTTCTTCGACTGATTATTCCTTGGAGTGTCGTTGGAGTAGGATTCTAAGACACGCCTTCCTGAGGGTCCTATCAGAGCGAGCGTCTCCATATGATCTGGCTTGATCCCCAAGCGAGAACAATCAAGCTCATGGTTGATAACGCAAACATCTTGTTCGTGATCAACCACTGGGTCTCCTGTTGGTTATCTTGCTGGTAACAATCTATCCAGGGATTTTTTCCTTAGATATGACTGGTTGATTCTGACCCGAGATTTAACATTTCATGATTGATCCTGTATCAATTTCTGACAGACAGACAGAAAAATATACTTACAAAGATCACAACGAAACGTCAACAGTGAGTCTACGTTGGCAACACATTAGGGAATTTGTTGAGGAAAGAAAAACATTGCTTAGTATATTTGAACAGGTCGAATTAGTTCTGGAATAGGTGAAGAGGCTTTGTAGGTGGTCTTCGGTACAAAAATAAAACAAAACAAAATATAATAAACTAATGTATAATGATGTAGAACCCTGCTGAAAGGATACAACACAGAAAATGCCTGGATATTATTGTTTCTTATGTGTTTTTTAATGTTTATTTTCGTGACTTTTTTTACATATGCGTGCATGTGTGCGTGTGTATCTGTGTGCGTCTTTGTGTGTATACGTCTGTACGTGTGTACGTGAATGCGTGTGTGTATATGAGGCTGAGTGTGTGTAAACGTGTGTGTGTGTGTATGTATGTGTGTGTGTATATATGTATGTGTGTTTATGTATGTGTGTTTATGTATGTGTGTGTATATATATATGTATGTGTGAATGTAAGTATGTGTGTTTGTATGTGTGTATATGTGATGAAGACGCAGTGAAAGGGATGTCATGTTCGTTAACAGTTAATCACATATTTCCGGGATGTTAAGTATTTAAGTGACGACCATAGTGATAGTGGCGGTGATGATGATGGTGGTGGTGATGGGGACTGGACGAAGATAACGATAGTTGTGATGGCTGTGTCTCTGTTATTGCTGCTGTGCTTTCTGCTGCGGCTGCTGATGATGATGATGGTGGTGAGGATGGGAATGAAGAGGATGAGAGTGTAGCCGTAGATAGGAATGAAGATAATGATGTTAGCGATGATGATGACGATGATTAGGGTGATGATAATGATGAAAATGATGGTTATGGAGACGGCAAAGAGGGCTGACAATGGGATAAACACCCTCATCGTCAACAACGAAAAGAACAACAGCTGCAATGAGACATACGAGGAGCCTCTACGTAGCCTCGTCATGCTTGAATTAGCAGCCAAATTAGTTTTAAAATATATCTTACTTTTTTTATTAAGATTAAAAGCGTTGAACAATGTGATTTTTGATGTAGTGTGATTGGAAAATATTAGATGATGGATGATCTGTCTGATCGCCTGAGGAGTTCTAGGATTGAACAATATCATCCATAACACTAACAATTTGCCTTCAGTTACTCAATAATAAAAATTAACGTGTAAATGGTGGTTGAATTTTACCCTTAATGTAATTCTCCAGTCGAATCATCGTGACAAAGTTGCCCCAGCATGGTCACAATCTAATCACTGAGACAATAAAAGAATAACAGATAAGTTTTATTTAGAAATGTTTGTATTTATGCTTGTTCTAATAAATGGACTCACTAGAATAAACAAGTAACAGAGATTACTGCTGTTACAGCATAGTGTTCATACATATATATACTATTGGGAGCGAACTGGCACAGTCGATAAAACGTCGGATAGAATCCTTTGCGATGTTCGTTCCGACTCTCTGCGCTCTGATTTCAATATCCGCCGAGGTCAGCTTTGCCTCTCATTAATTCAAGGTCGATAAAAAGTCCGGTATCGGTGTTGATTCTTCCTCTATATGTTTTTCTTCCACTCCCCTCTCTCTTTCACTGGAAAAGATCTACTGTGTTCAGAGCTAGGGGATTGGTACCACCAGGTCTAACATGCGCAAGACACACTACGTGTCAATACGGCCTCCCTATGATTCCACACACACATACGCATACAATACTGTTAAAGTAATGAATACACATCCACACATACATGGACAAACATGATAAGCTTTTACACATATGATATAGACTCACATACACATATTCTCTCCATCATATCAAGTGTTTCATATGAACCCAATTTTGGTCTAAATTATTTTGGGGTTCCTGAAAAAAGCAGATTTCCACAGGGTTTGTCAGTATAGTTTAACAGTTCTTGAGACACACTTCGTGATATTCTAGAGATTATAATATTTTATAAAATGCTATTGTGCTTTTTGAAAAGGATTTCTTTTAATGTATAGATATGTATTATTTCTATTATCCGTTCGATCAACTTAACAGCTTGCTCATGAAGTGTAAGTAGCTGAGCATTCCACAGAGTACATTGTAAGTCCAGTAATATCTGGAGTCTCTATCGTGACATATCAATTTTAAGGGGTGGGGGATTGTAACCAAGGTTCATATCGTAAAAATAGGTCGGAAACAACTGTTTTACATACATTCTGATTTTACTTAATTATCACATGCACATCTACGGACCTTCCTCAGTTTTAATGATGAGTGCTCCAGTTGTTCGATCAACTTAACAGTCTGCTGATGAAATTGAGGTGTAAGTGGTTGAACATTCCAGACACATATACTTTTAACATAATTATGAGGGAGATTTCGCGTCATACAGTATGTGAGAAGGCTGGCTATTTGAATTACAGGTACAGTTCAGCCGACGGGCTTCAATAGTTTCCGTTTGCTCAGTTTCACTAACAAGGCATAAGTCAACATCAAGCTATGGTAAATGACACTTGCTCAAGATGTCCCGTAGTGAGATCGAAACCGGGACCTATTGATATGTACAAACAGGCAAACATCCATACAACGGACAGACATGCATAGGTGGAGGAAACCAATGAGGTTGCAGTATATACAAACGTCCGAAGTCATACATACATACATAGACTTAATGCCAATTAATATAATGATTTTCACAGTAAATTCTGCTTGAAATAGTAAGTAATTTGAATATTTATTCAGAATATATTCTGCTAAACTGGTGTAATTTGGCACCTAAAGCTAATATTATTATGCGATAATTTTCAATCGGTTTCAGTTTAAGTAGCAATAAAGGTGAAGTGGTTATTAAAGATGGCGACTTGTGTTAGTGTTAAATAGTTTAGTGATTTTTCTAATATATGTGTAGTGAATATAAATGTTTCGGGCAGCTATAATTTTCTATAATCAATATATAACTGTCTATTTATATCCCCTTATGGATAAATGGCTAAAAAAAAATCAATAATCAGTCAAAAGCTAATAAGCAGAACCTAAGCAACATGAACTAATGTGGTGTTCCTCAGCTTGAGTTTATAGCAAGTTCATCTTCAAAAGCAAATTCAAAACAAAGTAAAAATATGAACAGAAAATATAAGATTTTTTATTGCTTGCGTTTTCACTTGAACTGGTGATAAGACACCACCAAGTAGACTGTGTTGAATAGTGGAAGGGTTTAAGATAATAGCAGCTTAGATCTTTAAAAACTAAAATAACATCTAAAGATAATACATTTCTGTTTTAAAAAGATCCAAGCAAAGAAAATTGTCGTTGCAGCTCCAACCGAATTAGGTTTTGCAGGTCTACTACGAGTTTGCATCTCATATGAGACTTTGCTGGTGTTTTAATGATAGTGCCTCCTCTCCACCAGTCCTATCCCGAAAGTACCAGACTTCTGTGAGTTACAGGGGTTAATGATCAGGTGCTGCTGGTACTAATTATATTTGTTTAGCTGAATGGGTTGAAGATGGTTTGTTCAAGGACACAACGTACCGAGCGGTCCACGAATTGAACCTACAATCTTTTGATCTTGAGTCCAACATCCTAATCATTGGACCACGCATCTGCGTTGTACGCAAGTCCAATAGTCTTTGCAGTTGAATTAAACGAATGCTACATTTTCGTTATTTATAACAGCAGGCCTTTTATTGTATTCGAAAGTCTCGTCTCGCATATTACAATAAATTTAGATTTTAAATAAACAACTCATTGGGCATCAGTTCTCGCGGGCCGTAGGTTGCCGACTTCTGATGTAGTAGATAAAAACATGTTATGAAATGTACCACTTTGTAATGATACAGCTTCTAGCTTTATCAATGAAATGTCCAATTTTTGTGAAACTGAGATGATAAGGCAGGTTAATGAGCTCAATTTGTTTCTCTTCAAATGGATGAGTCAACAGTCATTGCAGGCTTGGCAGTTTTGTTTGTGTCTGTATGCTCTGTTTATGAAGGTAGCATTTTAAAAAATCATACTAATCAAACAAATTTTGGAATCACACTGTAGAGAGCAATATTTAATCTAACTAATTCATTGTGAAGAAAAAAATTAAATGTGTATGAAACTCCGTTCAATTATTTGCCGCAATAGAGCGGATAAAAATGTTCTGCAGCAATAACCCCCCCCGCCCCCGAAAAATTAGAAAGTTGAATGCACCCCCTTATTTTCTTCAGTGAAACGCACGCCCCAGGGTCTGAAATTAGTAGTAATCGATGCTGTAAAACTGGTCAATTTTATTAAATTACAGCCGCTAAATGTAAGTGTATTACGTGAAAATATGAAATGTCTCCATGCAACTTTATTATTGCCTTTCTGAAGTGTTAACACATAGAAAAAAATATTAGTGTGGTTTTTCGCATTGCATGAAGAATTGAATTATTTCCGTCTAAACAACATTTAGAATTTTCTGCCAATTTAATAGATCAATAAGGGATTTGAAAAAGATTGCTTATCCTTCTGATAGACTCCCTTTCTTGAATGATGATAACCTTGCAATGGACGGAGGCGGGGGAATAAAACATGCTTCAATGTCCATACTAGAAGACTTTTTAAGTATGCTTTAAAATTCTAGGATATAGCTAAGAATGGTGTCAGGTATTTTGAAATCCTTGGTAGTCTTTTACTATGAAACAACAATTCCCTAAGTTAAAACACAAAAATATTAAAGAATATATTATATTTTAAATTTATTCAACATTTACCGGTATAAATGTAAATCAATAACTCGGCAATTTCCGACTGAAATTGAAAGCCAACTTTTTGAAAGTGGAAAACCCATTTTGTAAACTCATTAAAGTTAATCAATCTTTCACGGGGTCAAAATACACAGCAAATAGACCTTGCGATGGATTTTAACTTAACATTTCTACAAGTGAAGCTGACTCAGTTTAAGATGACATGCACCAAACGTAGAAACAATTATTAATGGAGTAGTTAGGGCAGTGGGTTGGCAGTATCGGTTGGGAGTCGAACAAAATGCGTTGCGTATTTAATTATGACTTTCTAAGTTCTAATTTCGGGGTTATCTTTGCACTTCATCTTTACGGGGTCGATAAAATAAAGTACCAGTAATACACTAGGGTCGATTTAATCAACCCCCCCCCCCCTCAAACTGTTGACCTTGTGCCTACATAAGAAACAATTATTAGAAGGGCGGGGGTTTGACAGAATCAGAGGAGCGTCGAACATCATACTGAAATCAAATCCCGCTGAGATTAGTTTTGCCTTTCCCTCTTTCGGGTTCAGTAAAATAAAATACCAGTAATGCACTGGGCCGATTTAATCGACTTTCCAACCCCCCTAAAATTGTTGGCCATGTACCTAAATCAGAAACTATTATTAATGGAATAATTAGGGCAGTGGAGTAACAGTATAGGTAGAGCGTCAGACAAAATGCGTTGCGGTATATAATTACGACTTTCTATATTCTGAGCTCAAATCCCACCGAGAACAACGTTGTCTTTCATCTTTCTGATGTCGATAAAATATAGAACTAATTAAGTTCTAGCGTCAATATAATCGATTTTCCCCTCCCCCAAAACTGATGGACCATCTGCTTAGTTTAAAAACAATTATTAATGGAGTGCTCTAGTGAAAAAGCTTTTAAAATATTAAAGCGATTTCCAACTACATATTTATATAAATGACCATTTTCACTATATTTAATAACAAAATTGGAAATAGACTGACCGGTAACAGATTGTATTCCAAATATTGGTTTCTGATTTAGGCTCAAAGCCAACAATTTGGGGGAAGAGGAATGTCGATTATATCGATTCCAGTACATTACTGGTACTTTATTTTATCGACCCCGTAAGGATGGAAAGCAAAGATAATCTTGGCAAGATTCATAACATGCTGTAATTCTATGCCATAAAGCATGTCCGATACTGTTATGTCCAGAAACAGTGTCATCTAACACCCCAAATTTAATGTCGTAGTTATAAAGTTCAATTTCTAAACCACTAAACCAGAAAAGTAACTAACTTATATGTTATTTTAAATGCTTATTTTACAGTATGACTATAATTGTTTATACTTTGGGCACAAGGCTAGCAATTTTTGGGGAAGAGAAGGTCGATTAAATCGATTCCAGTGCATTACTGGTGCTTATTTTCTCGACCCCGTAATGATGAAAGGCAAAGCTAATCTTGCGGGATTTGAACGCAAACAGTATGACTATAATAATTTCTTTTGTTTTCAAATATGTTTTAGTTTCCGAAAATGTTCTCCCAGTTTAGTGGGTTCCATGTATACGAACATCTTAAGAAAATCTCATTCTAGAGGAGGATTTACTTATGGTAAAATATTTCATTGAAGCCGTTCGTACTACGACATAGTCAAAATAACATCTGATACAATAATTGTAAACCTTTGAAATAAAGTTCTGATGATATCAAATGGGTGATCAGTAGTGTGTGTCAACCAATAAATAAATCTATATTGAAAAGTGTTTAATCTCGTCACGATTGATCTATTAGCAATAGATCAAGGGAATTGTTGCTGAATTAATATCACCACGATTCAATTATAATATATAGATTTTCTGGCCGTCAATCTGAAATTGCGAAAATCTGTTTTATTACAACTGATATAATCTCTACTCAGAAATATTACCAAATAGAATCGAGTTCTCTGAATCTTATACAAACATTCCTGTCGTTTGTTTAGTTATTTCATTATTTGATAGTTCATCTCGAGTAGGAGCAAAACCAGTATTACAGGAGATATTACTGGAGATATTGCCACTGTTGTTTTTTCCCCTTCCATTGCTACATTTCATGCATGACAGCGTTAGGAAATTAATGAAAACAAACATAATAAAGCCTTCCATAAACGAATAAAGGCTTGAATAGAAGAACACGTGAACGAATAAACAAATGGAGGAAAGGGTGAACAAATGACGATTGAAGGAATAGCAGAATGAATGATTGGAAGAAGAGCGAACAAAGGCACGAATGAAGGAAACAAACGTTTCAATACATGGCTGAATGTATAGATGGGGAATAGAGAGAAGAAAAGAATGAATAAAGGAATGGGTGACCATACGATAGAAGGAATAGCCGAACAATCGGAGAAAAAATCGACCCAACGAAGGGGAGGGAGAACAAACAAATGAAGAAAAAGCATGATGAATGAATGACGGCAAGGTTGCACAAACAAAGGAATGGCGGAATGAACGAATTTAGAAACGAATGAGAAACAAAAACAAAGACAAGCTAAAATAAATGAATGTGGGAACGAGAGAATAAATTCGAGGGTGGGCTAAGCAGTTCATAGGCTGATCAAGACACTCTCATTGAATGACCAAATGAGGTTTATTTTTCAATTTAGTCCCTGAAAAAAAAAAAAAAAAAAAGAAAACAATGTAGATATTAATAAGAGTTGACGTTAATGCAGTGCAAGTTGGTGTGGGCACACCTTCAAGACACTAGCAGAGAATCTATCGGAGCCTACTGCTGAGATGTATTTAATTTTTGTGTTGTGGCCGAGACATCAGGGACGCGAAACGTTTTGTCAGATATAATATGTTGGGGATTAACATCACTGATACAGCCCAGATCAGCCATATCAGGATTACTGAAAACAGAGCTGTATTCTTTCTGCAGTATCTCATCCAAGGTTTTAGCATTGTCTTGGAGAGTGCCATTTTCATCAATCGGTGGGCCAACAGTGAACTTGTGTTTGTTTGCAAAGGAAAAGAACACTTTGGAATTGAGTTTGGTTTTCTCAATGGCCTAATCCTCCTCGGGTTTTCTTTGGTTTTTGATGATCATCTTCATGCATTGTTGGAGATTATATTCTTTTTATTCGAACAGTGTGATAGCAATCGAATGTGTGAGTTGCTGTGGCAGTGTTTTAGTTTGTTGATTTTTTTAAATAATAGTTTTTCTGCTCTTAGCTTTGTTCACAGATTCTGGTGGAGTGTGTTTAGCACATATGTTTGCACATATGTATATAACATATACATATGTGTGTAACATATGTATATATATAATTTAATTTAATGTTAATAAATGCCCAGATTTATTCCTTAGAATCTCCTACAGGTGGTATGGCGCATGTTTCTGATATTCTCAGACATGACATCGTTAATTTAATTTTGGTTGTATTTACGGCTCTTATATATTCTGTTAGTAGAGATTTTTCTGTTGAAAGGACTCGGCTGCTATTTCTAGATGTTGATAACCCTATTCACGCCACTGGTCTGACGGCGGGGCGATGTGTATTTTTAAAACCACCTGTGCTTTTCGTCGTCGTTTCCTGGTTTGCTTTTAGTGTCTGATCATAGATAGTTAAATCTCCTTTGCCGATGATCCAAGATTTAACATCGGTGATTCACCGATTAATGGTGAAATATCTTTAATCGAATATATATAAAGGAGATTAATCATTATTGCAAGGTTCTCATTAATTTTCAATATGTTACCTCCGTAACTATGTGTGTCTACACTCTTTAAAAATATCCCCTGTAATTGTTTGATGTGTTTATTTTATATATATATGTTAATCAATTTTTAATTTTATATTAATAAATGCTCAGATTTATTCCTTAGAATCTTTGAGCTTATTCTACAGGTGGAGGGGGTATGGCACATGTTTCTCATATTCTCATACATGAGATCTTTAATTTTGGTTGTATATATATATATAAACAAATAGTAGAGAGAAAAGATTTTTTCTGTAGAAAATGCTAAAGAGATTCGTTCAGTATAATATCAAAACATTTATCTATAAAGTAGATATTTCCGCATTTAATAATACCGGTTTCAGCATTATATGCTTTCTCGACTGCGGATATGCATAATGTAGTTATGTTGCATATTTATACAAATAATAAAAGGAGGGAGAAAAATTATTAGTTTTTACATATATATTTAGAGAGGAGAGTTCATATCTCTGTGCGTGTTTGTCCTTCGTTCTCTGTTAGTTGGCTAACACACACACACACACACACACACACACACACACACACACACACACACACACACACACACACACACACACACACACACACACACATATATATATATATATATAAAGTGACATAATCACTACTTTAAAATTCATAGCGAATGGTCTTTAAAATGTTTTTAATTAAACATACAGTATATTATCGAATATACTATACATACATTCACATATACATCGCTATTTCAGAGTATCAGCTCTGGAATTCTAAAAGAAACCAGTTTCTATAATTCTCGGCAGAAGCGAAGAGGCAATACTATACATACTTTCATATATACATCACTATTTCAGAGCACCAATACTAATACCTAATTTTTGCTGGACCGATAACCATTCTGTTTAATCAGCTCTGAATTCTATAAGAATCCAGTTTCTATAATTCTCGGCAGAAGCGAAGAGGCAAGTAGTCTTGATAACCGCTAACGCGCGAGAAGCAGGACTGTCGATTACTCCCCTTTGTTTTTGCCGAAAATAAGTAAGTGACATAGTCACTACATTAAAATTCTTAGCGAATGGTCTTCAAAATGTTTTTAATTAAACATACAGTATATTATCAAATATACTATACATACATATATATATACATATATATATATATATATAAAAATATTGCACCATGTGAAAATGCTAAATATATCTATATATCTATAGTAACCTAATTTATAAAATAATTTAAACGTGTAATACAAAATCTGTATGACACATTTGAATTCATTGGTGAGACATTTAGCACATGGAATGTAAAACGTCGCCCACCTCTGTTTTAGATAATCACGTTATGACGAAATCCCAATTACATAATCGTTGGTAAAGTCCAGTCATGATTAATAATTAGAGAAGCATATTATATATCCTATAGTACAGATTATAGGATGACACTGAACGAATGAATCTGGGTGTGTTTTACTGGAATGGCATTTTGACAGGCGAAGGACGAATTCTAATTCATTGTATACATATTAAAATAGGTGAGTTACTACTAAAAATACTCGGTGTAAGATATATGAGAAACTAGATAACAATTTATTTAGTTATCTTATGTAATGTCATCTTTTTGTTTAGCTGTTTTGACAAACGTCGCGGTCAGTGGAGATGGTTGACACCTCTTACTTGCTACGGCCTTTTCGAGTTCTGAAAAATTAAAGATTAAAACAAAAAGCTGCTTTAGCAAACGAAGATTAGCTACAGTTAAATGGAGGGTCGATAGTGTGGTGGACAACAGATATTATTGCCAGAATTATGATACAGGGGAAGCCAAAACCTTTTTTTTAGTGTGACATAACAGTTTCAATTATAAATATAATTGTTTCTACTTTTGGCACCAGGCCAGCAATTATACCAGTGCATTACTCGTACTTTATTTTATCGACCCCGTAAGGATGAAAGGCAAAGTTAACCTCGGCGGGATTTGAACTCAGATCATAAAGGGGGGTAACTCTGAAAGCATGTTTGAATGGTTAAGAGGTTAAGAAATTTGGTTCACAATCACAAGGTCACGTATTTAATTGTTAGTTTAGTAATGAGATACGATAAGTTTGAAATACAAAGCAGGCTCACTCCAGTCTTCGGCCATACTGCTATGTTACAAAGAAGAGCTTCTATTGTTTAATAAAGTAAATTGTATACGAAATAATCTCTCTACCATTTAGACAATTTATTAGCAATGGTGCCGTTAGTTACACATTTTAAACATGCGAGTGTCTGGTTTACTGCATTCCTAACGTGAAGCAGAACAAACATCACAAAGGACTTTGTAGATATGAAGAGAGGAAGACGGCTAGATTGATAGTGAAATAGATAGAGAGATAGGTAGATAGATAGGTAGATGGGTAGTTAGGTAGATAGATAGATGGATAGATAGCCTCAATAGTTAATTAGATGGGATGAACACTTAGCTAACTGGCTAGATGGATGGATGGATGGTTAGATAGAAAAATAGATAGATGCATCGTATCAATAGTTAATTGGATAGGAGGGATAGCTAGATAGGTATATAAATATGATGGGAAAAAATATAGGTTGATAGGTAGATAGATAAAGAGATAGAATAGAATAGGAAAAAAAACAGTAAAAAGAGAGCAACTGTACGATCGTGAGTCGAACACTTTAACCACTAAACCACGCACTTTCACAAATCGAACAAACCTATGTTGTCAAAAGACTGATTTTGAAACTCACCTCTACTGAAGCCTCGAATCTACCAATCCCTTTTAAATGAAACTTTATATACGGCAACTGGGTGGAAACCTGTCGAAAATACTCGTCCTATTTTTGGTTGTGGGTAAAACCATCATCTGGTCCTTGTGTACATTTAATAGAGTTCACTCTGTTGCAAACATTCATGTCAGGTCCCCCGTTTGAAAACACTATCACCCT
>OZ024742.1:92203948-92228948 GCA_964016885.1 Eledone cirrhosa | reverse complement strand
ATAATGGATACATTTGATAATGTTCTCTTCATTAAATCCGAATAGAAAAGGGCGAAATGTACAATAATTGTAATTCCAAGAGAAGATATATTAGTTGAATGTGAACCTAACGAGTTCAAAGTGAGCATACATCAGATCGAAGTGAGAATATATATTTCAAAATGAGGACATATCACTTCAAATTAAACCATACCACTTTAAAGTGAGAATAACGTATTCTTAATGATCTCATACCGCTTAAACAAAACCTAAGATTACGTCATTTAATTAACCAAGAATACATAACTTATCTTCACATGGAGAAAATATAATAGGCAAACTTTATTAGTTGGAGCATACGATTTTAAAACAAACTATAACGGAAAGACCTCTCTTTCTTAAATACAATAGAAAAATCGAAATAATTATTTTTCTATTGATTTATTGCATTGATAAAACCTGACAGATTATGTGGCCACTAAAATCGTTGCATAAACGGTTTCTTAAGGCATAGTGCGGCACCTAATCATTACAGATTATTCTTTAAACACTGTTTTTGTAAATCATAGTGTATATTGAACAAATAAGATCTAAGTTTCTAACGCTGCTCTGCTTGCTGTCAACTCATAAACGGTTATGACTGTGAATCGGTGCTACTGCTGTACTTGAAAATATATCAATGGCTTTTTTAACATCATTACTAAAGTATTAAAACCTTATATTTAAACTAGTCAGTATTACGACGTTATTTCATGCTCTGCTTGTTACTCAATATATCACAGTCAAATAGTTTTGTGTTAATCTCATTTTCAAATTGCTATTTTCACATCTAAGTTGTAAATTCCCATATTGAAATCCTTAATCTCACTTTGAATTGGTAAAGCCAACTAGAATTACAAATACTAAAATTGATCTTAGATAAGTTCGTTCGAGATAAAGGTTCCCATTGGTCATAGATTTGAACCTTTACAGTTCCTCTCCAAGTCACAAACCTACCAAGCTGTTTTGTGGAAAAGACCACCAGTCAGCTAAACATGCAAGTCTACATGGTCCATGTCAATGATGTTGTCCAAGTGAAAGACAAATGTCGACACAGCTTGGCATCAGTGTTGTCGTAGCATTCAAGAGAAACTAGAGCCAATTAACTGATTTAACAACTAGGAATAGAAACCAATTTGTGTTTCAGTGACGAAATAAGGAAAAAATGTAGCTATAAAAAACATTGCGCAATTCAATTGAAAGCGTAGTTAGATATGATTTTACTCAATTACCTATCCCAACATTTATATATACTTCATATAATTATGAAGTATATTAAATAATCTAACAGGAAATGGGATATTCATGTTTTATACACTGGTGCCGTAAGGGAAACAGCAATCTAAATGAAAATATATAACAAATGTTACAATACACACACACACACACACACACACACACACACACACACACACACACACACATATATATATATATATATATATATATATACATATACATATAGTTGAAATGATCGAACAAAACACAGGAGGCAATTGTACACAGTTATATTAGGTTGGTGGAAGTATATATATTGAGTGAGAGAAGAGGGGGGGGGGGGATAATTGTAAACATATTTGGTTGTTATAATCAACTTAGAAAATCGGGTAAAGACCACTTATAGATAGAAAAAAGTGGCCAACGGTCGCTACAAGCAATGGAACCTCAAATACCTACTGAGTAGTCTAACCTTCGAGCTAAAGGGCAACTGATAACAATCACCGTTCAAATTTAGAAGGTATTTTACAAATGATCCAATATTACACACACACACACACACACACACACACACACACACACACACACACACACACACACACACACACATATATATATATATATATATATATATATATATATATACAGCCATCACACAATTTAATTGAGAGTACCATTTAAAAATTCTTTCTCTTGGTATGATGTGTGTGGGACAAACAAAGGATACGGATGGAAGGACAAGAAAAAGAAGAAAATAATGGGAGAGCGGACCTCAAGCTGTGGGGTCTGCATTTATATCTATTCAAATACATTCTCGCTTTCTCTCGATCAGAGACAACATTGATTTTTCATAGATATATATGTATATGTAACAGTTAGTACTCTGTAAGTTACGACGACGAATGAGAGAGAGAGGGGCATAGATGTTGATGTTCAATATTTCGTTTATTAATAACTATATATATATATATATAGTTTTGCGAGGTTTTTGATATGAAATCTTGTGTCGAAACAAATATTGTTATACTTGGGGAGGGTCATATTTGTGTAATATTGCCAGAATTAATAACAGAACACACTCACTGTTTGGTTTACAATGTAACGGGAGGAAACAATAGCACCACTGACGATGTTGCAGATGTGTAACGAAAGAACTTTGATAAACTATATATATGTGTTTGTGTCTATATTGTATCTGTGTTTTTGACCGTTGGTCAGTCAATGGCAACATTGAGGACCGAATAAATTAAATTACCGATATAAAAGACACAGAAGCGAAAAGCGAAAACCAACCAAACTGAGTGTGTTCTGTTATTAAATCTAATGTGCCAAGCTAAAAGGTTATTGAAAGACACTGTTTTCTGTTATATAAAAACTACAATAACAACAGAACAAATCCGCTTCTTAAAACACTGTGTTTTCTCCAAAATATACACAAAAAACATATCAAAACAAGTAAATAATTTGTTATTGAACAAAACACAAGCTGAACGACTAAAACACACAATAACAGTTAATATGAAAAGAACAACATACACAAAAGTCAACGAACTTTACAGACAGAAACGCATTAAAGGTAAGGAAGTCCGAAATTTCAACACACCAAACGAAAGGGATGACTTCATGAGCGTCATCCGACGTGAAACGAAATACACCCGAAACGAATGCAATAGGCATTTCAATAGAATGGATGAATAAGAAAAAACTAGAAGAAAGGAAAATAGAATATTCTCAAAAATACCCAGATAACATCAACAATATCCGTATGACTGATGTAAAACTACCGGAAGAATTTACCAATGACCACACAGTAAATATTTATGGGAACACTTTAATCAGTGAAGAAGAACAACAAATCCTGCAGCTACCATCAAAATGTGCCATCTACAAAAAGATTAACCCTATTGAGTGCAAAACGGAGCTGGAAAAGTGTTTCACAAAAATACGTTGGAATGCAAAAGTAAACAACAACAACTATACGGACAACAACAACAATAATAACGGTAGTAGTAATATAAACAATAACTCTGAGTATAGAAATAACAGCTATAATAGTAATAGTCATAACAATAACAATAGCAGGAGAGTAAGAAATAGTAATAATGGTGATAATATTAACGATAGACAGAACAACAACAACAACCACAATAATAATAATAATAGAAACATTAACTACAGACACAGCAGCAGCGACCACAGTAGCAATAACGGTAACAATACGAATAACAACAATAACAACCACAGTGGTAATAATAGAAATAATACATGTAGCAACATTAATGATAGACACAACAAAAACAAGGAACATAATAAAAGTAACAACCACAATGGTAGAAATAACAGTAACAACAATAACGGTGAAGAAAACAACAATCACAGCAACAATACATCTAGCAATCATAACAATAATAATAATGCTAATGATAGGAACAACAACAACCACCATAATAACAATAATAGCAACACACGCAAATATGACGATAGATATAAAGACAACCCCTTAGAGAAACTATTCTTCAACCCAGCTGACAAAATATATAAGATGGGTAATATCTATCCTACGAGGTTACCCTTTAATAAAAGAGTTTGCATATAACAACAAATAGATGACGAGACAGAGGCTCAGTTCACCATAGCTAGAAATAAGATTAGACAAATAGTAGACAGGTATACTAAGAAACAGAGCAGACCAGAGGTCCAACAACTTGGGAGGAAACCTGTAGAAGGCTTGGTTAGCCTCAAGCAGCGCACAAGGGATGGTGAGGTAGTATGTCTACCCACGGATAAGTCTGGTAGGATGTCAATAGATAGCATGCCGAACTACATCAAGGCTATGCAACCCCACATCACCAACACGAGCGAAATTACACAGCAAATAAATGATGGGAGAGAGAAAATCCTCAACGCTCACATGATGATGTGGACCGACATCCTAAAGCCAAGCAGACGCACTGCCAACAACTTCCAGGCGTCTAACAATGGCATACCACCCTTGTATGGGCTCCGCAAAGACCTTGAGATAGTCGACGACCCGACAACAGGACCACCAACAAGACCCGTATGCGGAGCAAATATAGCTAGCAACTACAGGATCTCCTACTTCCTCTCAATGGTTATACGCCCCATAATCAAGATGTCCCCAGATATATGTGACAGTACAGAGGACCTCCTCAGCAGAATCAGTGAGTGCAACAAAAACAGGAACCTATCCAACTGCATAATAAGCAGCATGGATGTGGTATCACTGTACCCATCCATTAACATTGATTTTGCTGTGGAAAAATGTGTGGAGATGATCATTGAGAGTGAGGTGGAATTCTGCGACGTCGACACAGACGAACTGGGCCTCCTACTTAGACTTACTTACGACACTGACTACCTAGACAGCCATGACCTTAGACGATTCTGCCCCAGTAGACCCATAAGAGGTAGACCCCCCACCATAACCTCAATGGTTAAAAAGACTCCCATGGGAAGGTGGATTGGGTGGATCAAAGCTATATGGACCCCCCAAAACAATGATCAGGTAAGAAAAAATGGTCCCACATGCAATAGGGGCTAGTATCAACACTACCCTAAAGGGCCACATATTCAAGTTCAACGAGAAGATCTACACCCAAAATGAGGGAGCAGCCATTGGCGTCAGCATAGCTGGTGACGTTGTCAACCTTTTTATGGTATGGTGGGAAAGGAGACTTAAAGATCTCCTTAATGAGAGCTCCGTAGACCTCATCATGTACTCTCGTTACGTAGACGATATCAATATAGTTATAAGAACATCCCCACAAGAGAGCACTAGCAAGTTTGATTTAGAACGTAGCACAATGGAAAGCATCCAGCAGATAGCTAATTCCATACAGCAGAGTATAACTGTAACTATCGACTACCCTTCCAAACACCCTAACAATAGACTACCTGTATTAGACACGGAACTCTTGATTAACACTATAGACGAGAGAGCCCAAATTCTCCACTCACACTATGCTAAACCCATGGCCTCCAAATACCTGATACTCAAAAACTCAGCAATGTCCAGTAGTGCTAAGTTTAATATTCTGATCGCAGACTTGGTACGAGTGATGAAGAACGTGTCCCGCATGTGCGACCCAACAGAAATGGAAAGACATCCAACACTTCATCAACCGCATGCAGTTCTCTGGCTACAACCAAAGAGACAGAATCAGAGTATACGAAGAAGCCACGGAGAAGTATAAGACCCTCATAGAACTGGACATTTGCCCATTATACAGGAGCAATTCATGGAATAGCTTAGATAGGGCTAGACATAAGATAGGGAAAGCCACCTCATGGTACGACAACCAGAGATACCAGAGTGTCATGCTTGTGCACGCTACCCCTGGAGGGAAATTAGCTAACCAGTGTAGAAAGGCCCTGAGAAAGACCCACTTAAAGATTAAGGTCGTAGAAAAGCCAGGAACCACCATAAAATCCCTGATCAGCAAAACCTACCCTTTTAAGAAAACCCACTGTACTAATAGGAAATGTATCATATGTAAGGTAAACCCCCGGATAAACTATAAAACTAGAAACGTAGTCTACAGCATAAGATGTACAGAGGGTACTTGCAGAAACATGACAACAACATACATAGGCGAGACAGCTCGTAGCATAGGTGAAAGGATAGACCAACACTGGGGGGAACTAAAAGGACGAAAAAACGGTTCAGTACTATACGAACATGCCAGACAACAATACGACGGTAACATAGACAACATAGAAATTAGAATAATATCTAAACATAGAAATGACCCAGCAGATAGGCAAATCAGAGAGGCCAGTGAAATAGAACTTAGAAGGCCAAGGGTAATCAGAAAAAATGAATGGAATTACAACAACACCCAAACAAACAACACTGACCTAAGAGAAGTATAAATAAATAAATAAATAAATAGATAAATAAATAAATAAATACATACACAAGCACAATAACAACAAACATATATAAACACACACTAGTAAAGATAGAATGCATTAACCAATACACAGTCACCCAATCACGAACACACGTCAAACAAAACACTATACAAACACGCAAACGCATGCGCAAATAAGACGAAATAAAATAAACAAATAAATAAGTATATAAACAGACTAAATAAAGATGGCGTAGAAAATACAATGCAACGGGAGGAAACAATAGCACCATTGACGATGTTGCAGATGTGCAACGAAAGAACTTTGATAAACTATATATATGTGTTTGTGTCTATATTGTATCTATGTTTTTGACCGTTGGTCAGTCAATGGCAACATTGAGGACCGAATAAATTAAATTATCGATATAAAAGACACAGAAGCGAAAAGCGAAAACCAACCAAACAGTGAGTGGGTTCTGTTATTAATTCTGGCAATATTACACAAATATGACCCTCCCCAAGTATAACAATATATATATATATATATTGGTAAACGGAAAAGAAAATGCTGACAAATTGTTCACAGTGAAAAATAGTTTAATTAGAAATAAATGAGAATTAGTAATAGTATTGGTTAGTATTCAGTTTTGGTTTTAAGTGTTACCGGTTGCGCATTTCTAATGCTTTTCAAAATTAATTTTGAGATAGAGCGTCCATGATGTTTGCTCTAATCTGATTAGTTTTGGAAATTCTACCTGTTTTTATGTGAAAAAAAAAAAAAAAAAAAAAAAAATATATATATATATATATATATATATATATAGTAATAATAATAAATTTAAAGCCTAAAATCCAAAGATAAGGATAAATATATATCAAATATATAAGAACCGTAGAGCAAATATTTATTAAAATAACAGATTAAAGTTTAAGCAAAGAATCGCTGCTTTCATCCTTAACGGGATCTTCTGAAACTATCAAAGTCAATCTGTAAACGCAGAAGTGGATATTTCAAAAAACGTTGCAACCGGAGGAAGACAGGAATACGATACTTTGGTTCGTGGAAACGTTCCCTGGCAAAGAACGGGAAAAAACGAATATAGGAGCGGTGAAAAACAATTACGCGCAAAGACAGAACCACGTTCTTTGCGTGCAATTGTTCTCTACGCTCCACATATGACGTATTATCTTCGTTTTTTTCGTTCATTGCCAGAGAACGTCTCTATGAACCACCTAAGAGAACATTAGTATACGACCTCTTTTATACCATAAACGTGGTTCTGTCTTTGCACGTAATTGTTTTTCACCGCTCCTATTAATGACGTATTATATTCGTTTTTCCCCGTTCTTTCCCCTGGAACGTTTCCACAAACCCAAGTATCGCCTTCCTGTCTTCCTCCGGTTGCAACGTTTTTTAAAATATCCACTTCTGCGTTTACAGATTGACTTTGATAGTTTCAGAAGATCCCGTTAAGGGTGAAAGCAGCGACTCTTTGCTTAAACTTTAATCTGTTATTTTAATAAATATATATATATATATATATATATATATAAGTATGTACACGTACATACATATATGTATACAGACGTACAGTAGTATGTATATATATATACATACATGCACACACATATATATATGTACGTATGGATTCACCGAACATTTATTATAATGCTCGGTGTGTCTGTAAACAAGCATCCCGTATTAAGCCGTAGTGTATAGCAACCATCGTTGCTCGTTTGTTCAACACTGACAAAGGAACGCTGTACTAGTTTCAAGCTTATTAGCTATCGTCAGCTATATATATATATATATATATATATATATATATATATAAAAATAATAATATATTAAACTTGATATATATATATAATTGAATATACAAGAGAGATAAACATAAATATAAACATGCATGTGTTCGAATTGTAAAGGATCAAGTTCACTAGGGTGAAAACAATACTAACTATAACAATATGGTTTGCCAGACTCAATTTAAAGTAATAAATCAAGAAAAAGAAGAAACCTATATTCGAATTTTTACACCCACTGAAGAGCAGAAAATTTGTGAATACCTTCGCTAAATAATTTGCGAAACAGCTACCATAGCTGTCTGGGTGTTTCAGGCAGTTGCCTAATAGAGGTTTGTTCTTCCTTTTCTTGATTTATTACTTTAAATTGAGTCTGGCAAACCATATTGTTATAGTTAGTATTTTTTTCACCCCAGTGAACTTGGTCCTTTACAATTTGAACACATGCATGTTTATATTCGTGTTTATCTCTCTTGTATATTCAATTATATTACACGGCTCAGAAAAACTTCTTTCTTGGAGCTATTTACTTGTAAGAGACTATTTTGAGTTTCTAACTCAATATCTGATATATATATATATATATATATATATATATATATATATATATATATATATATATATATATATATATATATATATATGTGTGTGTGTGTGTGTGTGTGTGTGTGTGTGTGTGTGTGTATCAGCTGGAACAAAAGGATGACGTCGTCATCTCTACCACGTGGTGTTTTATGAGGCTGTTTACTTGTAAACAAACCGAATATTAATAATATTATGGTGATGGATTGGCAGTATCGGTAGAGCGGCGGACAACATTCATCGTGACATTGAGTTACGGCCCTTTACGTTCTAAGTTCAAATCCTGCCGAGGTTAACTTTGCCTTTCATCCTTACGGGGTCGATAAAATAAAGCACCAGTAATGCACTGGGGTAATTGCTGGCCTTGTGCCAAAAGTAGAAACAATTATTATAATATTATTATTATTCACTCACGAATTCAAATCATATATTAAAATTGATATCTATCTATATATAAAAGAAATCATATATTAAACTTGACACACACTCTCTCTCTCTCTCTCACACACACACACACACACACACACACACACACACACACACACACACACACGTACATAATGATAATGCAAATAGAGATTCACATTCTCTTCCAAATAACAAACCGGTGACCTAAATAAGAATTAGTGATCATTTTTTATTAAGATATATTTAACATAATTTTTAAAAATTTTGCCTAAATAACGCCATGAGTCGGGTCAGACAAATACAGTTTTTAGGGCATAGACAAACAGTAGAAAAAAAAAATTTTATTTAAAATTTTGCGGAAGTTTACAACATAGAAAAGTTTTCTAAAATCTGCATTACAGAAATTGGATGAGATTTTACGATCAAATGTGTTACATCGGAATTATTTAGAGATATCTCTTCATATATCTACAAGAAAACATATCTCTTACTATTTCCCTCCTATGGAAATATATGAGAAGAAGAAGAAGAAGAAGAAGAAGAAGAAAAAGAAGGGGAATACTTCCCAGGGCAACACGTGAAAAATCCTCTCAAAACGCCGAAGTCACCCTGGCGGCTAAAGCGGCTGCCTTCTCCCAGCTTTCTTCCTTTAGTCTACATGTGCATGCTCAGTGAAGGCCCGTTTAATCGGACCATGAACCTCACTCTCATTTCCCTCTCAACAAATTTTCTAGAAGACAGCACTTCCCTCTCTATCTTCAATTTCCTTTTTAAGTGAAACTTGCTAACGCCTATAAAGACTTATGGAAAAAGAAAGGCATCTCTGTCTTTAGCCCTTTCAATCTCGTCCACTACACTGCATTTTTCACCATGATGAAAACTCCATGGACAAACTAGAGTTCAAATCGGTGATTGTTCAAAGTATGATATTTTTATAAATATAATACGTAACTTTAGCAATTACACCTTGGAAGAGTCATTTACCCATAAAAAAAAAAAACAGACAAAAATAGTTTAGATTTACTTTTACTCTTTATTTCCTGGTATCAAAATTTTCGTCTTATCGTTTGCAACCCTGTCACTGACAGTGCGACGACAATTGTGACAAAGAAATAAACGATGAATATAAAGTAAAGTTAAAATTTTTGTGCGTTTTTGAATAATTAAAATAAGTCTTCTGCGCTGTAATTACTTTTGTTTCAACACAATCTCAGATCACGTCACTTGTCAGACAAGTACCACTACGAAAATACTTAACTTCATTTCCAAACATATAAGTGCAGTCACTGCTATTGCAGTTCAAGGAACTGAATAGACGTCATTTTTGTATAATCAATTCTTGGAACAAAACAACAACAGAAAAATGAACCAAACATAGCTCAACGTATACAAATAAAAGAAAAGTATATGAAGTAATGTTTA
Source organism: Eledone cirrhosa (assembly GCA_964016885.1). Classification (NCBI taxonomy): domain Eukaryota; kingdom Metazoa; phylum Mollusca; class Cephalopoda; order Octopoda; family Eledonidae; genus Eledone; species Eledone cirrhosa. The sequence goes on along the minus strand of OZ024742.1, from coordinate 92,218,617 downwards.
TAAATGAATTAGATAAGAGGTTCTCAAAGTGGGCGCTACGTCTCCCTCCATCGGGGGGGGGGGGTTCAGGGGGCGCTGGGTAGAGATGATATAATAGTATATTGAATATCAAATGATACATATTATATATAAATATAGTAAAATAAAAAAATATTAATATTTATTTATACATAGTATATATTACATTATCTAGTATATATAAATTAATTGTTTCTACTTTTGGCACAAGGCCAGCAATTACCCAGTGCATTACTGGTACTTTATTTTATCGACCCCGTAAGGATGAAAGGCAAAGTCAACCTCGGCGGGATTTGAACTCAGATCGTAAAGGGACGTAACTATGCTGGAAAGCATGGCGTCCGACCCTCTACCGATACTGCCATATAAATTAACGATCTCATGTATTATATATTGTTTACAATTTGCGTGTAGGCAGGTCTCTCTGGAAATAGGGGTGGGGGCGCTGAAGGTATTACGTGGCCGTGAATGTGTGTGTGTGTGGGGGGGGGGGGGGCAAAATGTTTGAAAGTCTCTGAATTAGATTAATACTTAAATCAGAGATAAAATAAGGTAATAGTCATCATTAGTCTAGCTGTCCCAGTTCAGTTAATATTGATTTAAGAAATCCAGTAGAGTGTAGGTGCGAAATGAAGGAGTGGCAACGGGAGTAAAGTAAGACAAAAAAAAAATCACAGTTTACAGTTGCATCTTGTATTTTATGATATTGCGGTGTTAAAATCCCCTTTTGAAAAGAAAAAGAAAATGAGTGTGATAGTGTAGGCAGTTTAGACTCCATAAAGACAAAAATAATGGAAAACGTTTTACAAATATCTACATTCCCCTCCCACCGAAAAAAAAACAACAAAAAAACTACAACATTTTCTTGTCTTCCAGGAAGACAACATATTTAGAACAGAAACTGAAATGGTAGAGAGTTGTGAGAAGTGAAACAATTGGGCTTCATAATGTGAAAGTAAGGAAAGTCGCAACATGACTTGAGGGGGAAAATACTGAACAGGGGAAAATAGACAAAGAGCATAAAATTGTTTCAGAAAGGCATGAATAAAAACTGAGACTGAAAGATTTTTGATTGTGGTACAGGATAAAAGTTTTTCCACCAAAAGAATATAATGAAAGAGAATAAACTAAGAAACTGCACAAAACATAGGGACCAGGGGGAAAACATAGTTTGTAGCCGTACAGTATTAGCTAAGAAAGAATACACATAGAGTCAGGATTGCGCTGGACATTTCATAGACTGGACATTATGCCAGCATTATGAAATAATGATGTCTACTTTATGCACAAGGCTAGTATTTATTTTTCTGTGTGTGTGGGGGAGGGGGGAGGGAGAAAATCGATTATATCGACACCTTTATTTAACTGGTATTCTATGTTATCGAGCGCGGGACGGATTAAAGACAAAGTTAATCTTAGTGGAATATGAAATCAGAATATAAAGAAGAGCCGAACGAAAAAATATTGCTATATATTTGTCCGATGTTCTAATGACTCTTACACGCTACCGTATTATGAAGTAATGGCTTTGTAAGACCTAAATTACTTTGTGCGGGGAGGACTTGACTGGTACTTTATTTTATCTACCGCGGAAGGATTAACCTCTGTGGAATTTGAACTCAAAACGTAAAGTGCTGGGATATATACTACTACACATTTGTCCGATGTTCTTTCGATTCTTATTGACAAAATGCCAAGCCACCGCATTATGAAATAATTGTTTCTACTTTTGGCACAAGGCCAGCAATTTAAAGAGAAAAGAAAAGTCGATTAAATCGGCCCCAGTGCGTTACAGGTCCTTTATTTTATCGATACCTCAAGGCGGAATTTGAAATCGGAATGTAAAAGGCCGTAACTACATGCCGCAATGCATATTTCCCGACGCTCTACCGATAATGAAAATCCGCCGCCCTGCTCATTATGAAATAATTGTTTCTACTTTTGGCACAAGGTCAGCAATTATCCCAGTGAATTACTGGTACTTTATTTTATCGATCCCGTAAGGATGAAAGGCAAAGTTAACCTCGGCGGGATTTGAAGTCAGAATGGCAAGGGCCGTAACTCTATGCGTCAAAGCATGGCGTCCGACCCTCTATCGATACTGCCAATCCACATACCAACAAAAAAGAGGTGATATGAACAAACATCACAAAAGATCGCACAGAATGACAATGCGACCATTTTCTGAGCTGTTCCAATCCACTTGCGTTTTTTTAACTGGTTCACAACGTGGAACCCCTTATGACCTACTAGGGTAGGGTGAAATGTTCATAGCCTGACTATGAAGGAGTGATGCGAGAGTTGTGAAATCTTGCATGCATTAATTTTAACTCTTCTTATTAATAACTGTATTGTTTCTTTCCAGGAAGTATGTTAAAAAATAAACCGCATTTGGTCACTCCATGAGAGTATCTTGGTCAGCCTATGAACTTTGGAGCCTATAAATATTTCATCCGACCATCGTACAGTGTATTTTTGTTGTTGTTGGTGTTGTTGTTATTCGTATTACTTATACCAGCGATTCCCATAGTGGGCACTATCACCCTGTTGGGGCAGCTGGGAGCATAAAAAGCGACTCTTAAATGCAAAGTTGGAAAGCAAAAAGTGATAAGGGGAAAAAACAAAACAAATAACTACTTGCTCGTAAAACTGTCACCTTCAATTATTCAATAAATGCTTAAATTAAAAACAAAAAATTAATTTTCAATGTACAGTTTTTGAACAACTTTACGACGGGGGTGGGGATGGCTGATAAAACATTTTCTATAAAAAGGGGAGTTAATTAAAAAACTTGGAAATCTCTGGTTCATACGACGATTTTTTTTTTCACATTTAAATTAATGTTTTCAACAATATTCTTTTTTGTGTTTTCTATAGTGTAAATTTTAAGCTCTGTCTGTTTGTTTAATATTTACATTGTTTCTTTCATTAAATCTATTTTGGTGTTTGAAAATAATTGAAGGGCGTATTTGTTTACGTTATCGAGGTTACTGCTGTTCCCACTCTGACGACCACCTCACCCTTCTACTTGCGAGGCAGCCATCTTGCAACGCAAGTAAATATTGCAAATGGCCGCTGATAGAAATATATTCAGTTTTAAAAAATTTCCGACGAATTGTTTTCAGGTACAATGTAATGAGGGGGGGGGGGGGCAATTTCAGACATTTACATCCGCATCCACGTAGCTGCAAAACAAACTTCTTAGCCACATCCTCATATCTGTGCCCTCAAGAGGTCCATGTTAACGATACCTAAGTTGTATGACAGGCCAGTGATATCACAATAATTAATGTTCTTTTAGTCGTCCGGTAAATCATTAGTCGGTACAGCTTCTGGTCCACGGACTTGCTGTTTCCTCCCTCTGTTACGAAAAGGGACTCAGCTCCTCGGTGTTTGCTATATGCATTATATCTCCTCAGACACTCCCAACTAACTTGCCTCTTCTAATTTCATCACTCATGTGGGTCCAATTCTCCACTCCCCACATTAACCCCTACGCCCTGCCATTCTTGCCAAGAACACCAGCTTACTGGAAGCTCTGCTGGACTCAATTGTTTCTCCTCCTCGTAGCATCCATGTTTTCCCGATCCACAAACCCTCCTGTCCAGTTCTTCCGTCCTCAAACGTCGGTCATGAAGAACTCCCTACCTGTACATTTTTCCCTCCAAAAGTGTGAACCTGCAACAATTTCAACAAAACACCAACAGCATCGATCTTTCTCAACCTATGAAGACCACGGCTACTGCCCCATCTTCCAGAAAAACTAATTAAAAAACCCCACAAAAGCCTCCATAAGACACCAGTGCTATCTCTTATCCCATATTAACAAAATAAAACTAACAAAACAGTCTCACTATATACAAATTGGCTTAATTAGTCAATTTAGGAGTTTTCTGAGTTGTAAACATGTACTTCTTCGTTGAAATCAAATTAAGGAAAGGTGGGTGGAGAATCGACACAATCATATACCGAGTTGTATTTCTGACCATCATACTATGCGGATGACAACAATATATCACTACAGTAAACTAGGATGGTGGTTTGGCAGAAACGGTAGAGCGTCGGATAAAAGGACGGTGTGGTATTTTTTCTGGCTCTTTACATTCTCAGTTCAAATTCCGCCAGGGTCCATAAAATATAATACCAGTCAGCCACTGGCATTGTTTTAATCCACTTTGCTTTCCTTCAAATTTTCAAGCCTTCTGCTTAAATTAGAAATCAATATTACATACAATAAATTGATTAATTTACTTTGGCAACAGTAATACTGTTTTAGTTTTATATAGAGAGATAGTCTCTGTCCCTTCCTACTCGCCCCAATCTCTCACGCAAGCCGGGACACACGTATATGCATTAATATACATGCATACACATACAAGGACAAATATACATGCACAATATAAATGGTCACACGTATATGTATGCATATACATGGACACACTTTCATGCATACATATATGTACACATATACATGGACACATATTCATGGACACACATACATGCATACATATACATGGACAAACGCTCATGCTTACATATGCATGGACAAACCTTCATGCATACACACTGTTGTTTTTCTCATTAGTATCATCTATGTATCTATGTATGTAAGTATCTAATTATCGCTTTCTATATACCAACATGTCTATCTCTTTTCTTCTCTGCGAGGCTCAATTCTTCACTCACTCTTCTCTCTCATTCTTTCTCTCCCCCTCTCTCGCTCTTTCTCCCTCTTTATATATATGTACATGCACATATAAACATACACACGAACAAACATATGTTATAAGAGAGAGTGGTAGATTGATAGATAGAGAGAGAGAGAGAGATAGTGAGAGGAGGATGAGGAGGAGGGGGAGGAGGAGGAGGAGTAGCAGGAGGAGAGAGTGTGTAGGGAATAATATCTGCCAGCAAATGAGAGAAATTGGCTGACTTGGAGATCTTTCAACGAAATTTGTTTTGACAAGTGTCAAGTTAAACAGACCAATTTCTCTCTCGTCTGCCTCATTCAATTGTTATTTGCTTGTTTTTTCAATTGCATTTCAATTACCAGCATCCATTTTCTTCCTCCCCTAACTCTACCTTTGTTTTATATTTCTATTTTTCTTCTATTCTCTTTTTAGTTTCAATTGTGGTGTAAGACTCTTTATTCTCATCTTCTAACTCAAATTTTCTTTCCCTGGTCTCATCTCATATTTACTTTATTTTAATTCATTTACAACAGCACCAATGAAGCATTACCACATTATTACGTTGAAAAATCAACCCATGTTTTATGATTTAACTTGTCATTTTGTCAATGCTGTAAGCGACATTGAAGGTTTTATATTTTCCTGTTAATAAAGAAGGGCCTCACTTTCATACCTTTTCGTACATATATTTGAATTTTGGTGTAACAAAGAGTTAACTAATGTGAACAGCTTCATTTCAGGATAACACCTTTGGTGATTGTATTTACCATGATCCCCACGTGGGGTCAGCAATAGTCAGTCCTTGTATTAACATTGAACTAAAACCTGTTGAGAAAGTGGCTTCCTTGTTCAATCATCTTACCAGAAGCCTAACATTATATATGAAGACGGACAGTACTTGATTTAGAAGCCGCAGAAACCCAAAAACTGGATTTTACCAACCTTCCAGGGGTCCGGGTAAATTTTCAATACCCGAATTACTTGATCGTTTTTTGGGGGGGCCTATGCGCATGATTGTTTAACCATCGTCTCAGTGTGTTTGACCTTTAACGTTTGTTATAGCTCTGGTTCATCTGAATCATTGAGCACTTGCCACACATCTCGGAGGTTGTTTTTCGTTATTTCGTGGGCCGAAATGCGATTCTCGATAATTTATGTTTGTATTAATCTCCAGACTCTAGCTATTGACCAGTTAATTTTCTTGATTTTTTAGTTGATTCTATTGACTGATGAATAGCTTATGTTATTTTTAACCCTTCTATTGAGAACTCTATTCGATTTGTGATGTTTTTGCATTCTTGCAAAAATATACACAACTGAATTCATTCGCCTGATATAGGGGTTGCCTCCCTTGCCGATCCCCACGTGGGGTCAGCAATAGTCAGTCCTTGTATTAACATTGAACTAAACCCTGTTGAGAAAGTGGCTTCCTTGTTCAATCATCTTACCAGAAGCCTAACATTATTTATGTAGGCGGACAGTACTTGATTTAGGAGCCGCAGAAACCCAAATAGTTGATTTTACCAACCTTCCACGGGTCCGGGTAAATTTTCAATACCCGAATTACTTGATCGTTTCGTTATTTCGTGGGCCGAAATGCGATTCTCGATAATTTATGTTTGTATATATATATATATATATATATATATATATATATATATATATATATATATATATATATATATATATATGTATATGTATGTATGAATGTATCTATGAATTGGACGTTAAACGATGATATATATATATATTAGAAAAAACGAAGAAGTTTCGTTTACATGTAAAAGATATATATTGTGTATCGACCCGCTACGCGCGTTTCGCAGAGGATTGGCTCAAGGTCACCCACAAGAGTTATGTAACCGATTCCACTTTCGATCTGCTCTTCCGTCTGACGATGTGACAATTTTTTTTCACAACGCCAGCTTGAAGAGCAGATCGATAGTGGAGTCGAGTCCATAACTCTGCCTGTGCATAGAGTGCTTGCTTTGGCACCAACACCAGTAATTCACTGAATTACTTACCCTATATATATATATATATATATATATATATATATATATATATATATATATTTAAACAACTACCAACTCTGTTGGTCAACTAGCAGAGTACGAAAGAGCCTCGGAGAGAAACATGAACGTTCCTCTCTAAATATGTATGCAAAAACTAATAATTTTTCTTCTCTATTTTATGCAATTTAACTGCACTTTACACTTCTGTTGTTGAAAAAGTATATAATGCTGAAACCGGTACCACGATTAAATGCGGAAATCCCCACTTTATAAATAAATGCTTTGATATTATACTGAAAAAAATCCCTCCAGCATTTTCTACTGTAATTTTCTTTTTTACTATTTGTTTATATATATATATATATATATATATATATATATGTGTGTGTGTGTGTGTGTGTGTGTGTGTGTGTGTGTGTGTGTGTGTGTGTGTGTGTGTGTGTGTGCGTACGCGTGTGTGCGTGTGTGTGTGTGTTCTTGCTTTATTTATTTATTAATTTCTCATCAACAGAGTCAGAGAGTCGGTTTCTAACGCAAAAAACAAACAAGACTCTTTAGAATTTCGACAACACCAATTAGCTAATTTTCTATGTATGTGTGCACGCGCGCGAGAGTGCAGGTATGGATTTCATTGCATGTGTGAATCTGTGTTTTGACTTATATTTGCACATATACATATATCTATACCTGTGTATATGCAGTTATTCCATGCTAAATTTCTGGAAACTATGTATGCATGAATCCATACATAAGTATGTATGTATGTTTGAATGTATGTATGTATGTATCTTTGTATGTATGTATGTTTGTATGTAAGTGTGTATGTATGTATTCAAATATGTATGCATGTCTGTATGAACGCAGGCATGATTGGGTGCTTAATAAGTTCGTTTGCCAATAATTCACAACTACAGGATCACGAGGTTGACCCATTGTCAAGCATCTTAGGTAAGTAACTTTTCCGTACTTTCAGATCAAACGATACTTTCTGGGTGAAATTGGATAGAAGTCCGTCGAGTGAATTATATATTTAGCTCAACGATCCTACATTTTAACACATCATATCTTGCTGTTCTGTGTTGAAATCCCACCATTTCACCTTTCACCATTTCGAGGTCGATAAATAAATTACTAGTCCAGTATTCGGTCGATTCTTCTTCTACATTCCATCTCTTTCATTCGCTTTCTCTTCTTTCACTTTTTCTCAACCTTTCTCTGGAAGAAATCGGCTGTGTTCCGACATGAGAGGGATGGGCTTTGCTAGTTTTAAGTGTTTCTACGTCTCCATCTGTAACCCAGAGTCGATGGATAGATGTGAATTTCTGTGTATGTTAGTGTGTTTACGAATCTGCGTGTATTGATAAGAACTGAAGCAAGCCAATTCGTTTTTGCTTTCGAATAAGTAATCAAAGGATACGAATTCCCTAGTCTGCCCCTGTCCTTGGTACAATTCATGAGATATCCACATATATTGATTTGTATTTAGATATGAAGCTGGACACCCAAAATAAGAAGGAAGTTACTATATCACGTAAGCGTTAATATTTCAAAGCTGTCTTATGGATTCAGCTTGCTTGTTGTAAAATCCCTTCTCAAAGATAAAGTAATCGATATTTCTAGTTTGGAGATTTGATCTCGTATAAAATATGCTGAAAAGTTGGTTGGCAAGGAAAGGAAAGGATCCGATTGTCAAATTAGATCAAGGAGACAAACAACTTTTCAATTGGATTTTCCATTCCTATTACTATCTGTCGGTGGCAACTCGTGCCAGAAAGAAGTGGTATTTGATCTCAAAACGACCAGAGCTGCAAAGCATCTTGTCCGTCTATATAAATTCTGCAGAATTCACTAACCCTAGACGGGTACTAACTGTGAAATGATGAAAAGTAAAGTTGACCTCGGCGGGATATGAGCACAGACCCGAGACTGTCGGAGTCATTTATTCTCAAGTTCTAAATAACGACTGCCATATTGCCACCTTTGCCGGCAAAAACCAGTTTTACTTTTTCAGTTGTACTTTTTTGCCGTACCCACAGAAAATAAGCGCGTATGTTTGGTTTTGGTTACTTTATGCTATACAGACTGATCTAATAAGGAATATGTAGTTTTTGCTGTGAATAGAAGAAACAATTATTCATTGTGTGATATGTTTACAAATTTATAAAAGAATAAAGGGAGAAAAACAATAAAGATTTAGAAAGGAGCAAAAAAGTGTACATGATATATATATATATATGTTTCAGAAGATCCCGTTAAGGGTGAAAGCAGCAATTCTTTGTTTATATAAATATATATATATATATATATATATAAATATATATATATATAAATATATATATATATATATAAATATATATATATATAAATATATATATATATATATATATATATATATATATATTTATTAAAATAACAGATTAAAGTTTAAGCAAAGAATCGCTGCTTTCACCCTTAACGGGATCTTCTGGTGAAAGCAGCGATTCTTTGCTTAAACTTTAATCTGTTATTTTAATAAATATTTGCTCTACGGTTCTTATATATTTGATATATATTTTCCTTATCGAGCCCTCTTTGGATTTTAGTCTTCAATTTTATTATTATTACTATATATATATATATATATAGAGAGAGAGAGAGAGAAAATTGTGGTTGGTAATGGCACATGGAATATATAAGAGACAGAATACTTTTTTGTGAAAAAACATATAATTTTATAAGGTAAGGAAATAATAAAGGGTATAAAAAATGACCGGTTTCGATGGGTCTGCAAAAGCCATCTTTTCAAATGTTGATTAATATTAAGAAAAATTAATAATAATAAGAGTTAAAATTTTTCTCTATAACCTTCGTTTTGTGTAGTAAATTACACTTTTCACATATATATATATATATATATATATATATATATATATATAAACGTTTGGAGCTAGAAGGTCAGAACAATGAAGGTATGGATATAGAATATAAATACAAATGCAAAAGATATTGCTGACAATTAGTTTTTTACCTTAAATTTATTTGAATATCCTTAATTTTCGAGATAATATCTCTTCTTCGGAGGGAAGTAAAGAGGTTAATCCAGTGTTCTAATTAGCTTGCCAAGTCATGCTGACAGGAAATAGTATAGAAATTCCATTCTGTTTCTAATGTCAAAGAGTGGGGGTTAGGTGGATAAAGGGGTTGTCTCCCTTTAAAATGGTTTGGACATATATATCTAAGTGTGTGTGGGAGAATACGTGAAGGTGTAAGCATGTGCGTGTGTGTGTGTGAATGTGAGAAGATATGTTTATATGTAAATGTGGGGGCTAGATGCTGTATAATGTTAAAACTGATCTGTGTTTGTATGTGTGTGTGTGAGAGAGAATAAGGGAAGGTGTAAACGCGCGCGTGTGTGTGTGTGTGTGAGATGGTGCGTGGAGGTGTAAGTGTGGGGCTACGTGCTCTATCATGCTAAAAATTGGGTGTTGAGTTCTAGTCTGTTATTGATTGGTTGGAATGTTTTGTCTATAATTAGTGCTCCTTTAATTCTAAGATTGCCGAGGATTCTTTCCTTAGCTTCTAACCTAACTATTATGTTTTGTCGGTGCTTTTGCATTTCACTAGGTGTTTCTTAAATGAGGAAGCGTTAATGTTGAGGTGTTCTTTTATTCTTATGTGAAGTGGTCTGGTGGTGCTACCTATGTAGAAATTGCTGCATTTGTCGCATGCACTCTAATCTGTATACGACGTAAGCCTGGTGGCAGAGGTCTGTGTTGTCGATGGGGCAGTTGGCTAGCCTGCAGCGGCTGTCGTGTCTGGTAGAGTGTCTTTTGATTAGCCGTCCGCGTAGAGAAGGTCCTGAGTGGGCTAGCTGGATATCTACTCCCTCTCGTCTGATAGCTCTGCGGATGGCTGTTGTTGTTTCGTCACTGAAGTGGGGGAGCTTCAGGAAGCAGGTGTTAGTGCCTCGGGTGTGGTGTCCTCTGTGTTTCGGGTACGGTTCGCGGTGGACGTCGGGTATGCGTTCAGTTTAAGTACTTCCAGGAAATGTGTGGTGTGTGTGTCCCGGTCTCTTGCGTCGGTGCATTTGTTCTGGATACGTGTAGTTCGTTCCTTATGTATCCGAACTTAGCGCTGACTGGGAGGACTGATCTGAATTGTACGAACAGGTCCCTGCTGGCGACTTTTTTTTTATAGAAGCAGGTGTGGATGTCGCCTTCCTCTGTTAACCTGAGTTGGAAGTCCAATAGGGATAGGGATCCACGGTCATCAGGGTGTTCCATGCTGAACTTTATATTGGCGTCCATGCTAGAGAATGTCATGTATATTTTATCCGCTTCTTCACGGGATGATCTAAGGATGAGTATGTCATCTACATATCGGGTGAAGAAGGTATAGGAATGTCAGGTGTTGTGGGCTCGGCATTCCAGCTGGTTCATATAAGTGATGGCCAGCAGGCCCGATAGGCTGGATCCCATGGGTAATCCTGTTGTCTGTCTGTATGTGTGGTAGTGGAAGGTGAAGTACGTGTTGTCCATTGTTAAGGACAAAAGCTGGTGAATGTTCGTCGGATGGAGGCCGTAGCAGTGGACGTCTTCTGCGACCACGCAGTCCGTCAATAAATCGACAGCTGGATGAGCGTGGACTGTAGTATAGAGGGAGACAACGTCGAGGCTAAAGGCGTATCAATTTAATTTAAGTTGTTCTGGCTGGAGTTGGTGTAGTCTACGTATGACCTCGTTGGAGCTACTGACATGCCCGGGAAAGGTAGAGAGTAGAGGCTTGAAGACTTGGGAGAGGAGCCAGGAGATTTTGTATAGGGGTCTTTCTATGCTAGAGACGATGGGTCTTATTTGTGTCTTAGTACTATTCTTTTGCGTCTTGATGAGGTGATAGAAAGTGGGCAGTCTGCTATTTTTAGTGGTGCAATTGAATTTAAATTTATTTGGGAGTTGTCTTCTACTACATATGTCGGACCAGATGGAGTTGGCCTGTTTTTCGATCTGGGCTGCAGTTATGTGCGGGACATCTGTATACAGTTCGTTGTCGCTTAAGTGTTCAAAGGCTAGGTTGTTGTATGTGGCTTGAGAGATGACACAAACTCTTTACCTTTGTCGGATGGTAAGTATATGAGTTCCCTATTCCGCAGGTTCTTCAGGGCGAGTTGTTGCGTCCTGGAGAGGTTTGAGGCTATCTTTTTCAGTTTCCGTAAGATATTAAATACAGAATGTTTTAGCCTCGAGAGTTTTTCTTCCAGCTCGCAGTTGGCAGGCGGTGGACAGAGTGGGCGGTCCAGTTGGTATATCGGGAATCTGATTGTATTAGATTCCGTGGTGTTGTTGCCGAGAGTCGATATCCATTTTAGTTGGTTGGCGGCCCGACAGAAATTCGTTTCTATGTCGAGCCATAATTTGTCCTCCAGTCTCTGTTTCAATATGAACTTGGGACCCAGGCTGAGGAGGTCTAGTTCATCTCGGGAGAGGGATACTGTCAAGTCTGTGACGAGGTGTTTTGCGTCAGGTGTGTTGTTGGTCGGGGCGCCGCTAGGTTCGATGTTGGTACCGTCTTGTTCGCCTCTGTTGGTGCTTAGAGTTGGGTTGTTGTTAGGACGGTCAGCCGTGCTGATTTTGAGAAATTTTTGCTTTAGGCGTATTTTCTCGTAATCTCGGCGATGGTGGTAGGACCTGTCTACAGCGGCGGAAATTACTCTGAGAAGAGGTTCTGGGGTTTCAGCGAGTTGTGGTACAAGGCTGGAAATTGTCCGTATGTGTTGTTGTAGCGTGCGGTGTAGGTGTTGTATGAGTTTTCTTAGGCACAATTTTTGTATGTAGCTAAGTGATCATTTGAGGCCTGGTGATTTGAAGCATGTTGGTAGGTGCAGGTTTTTGATAGTTTTTGAGATGATGTTATTCAGGCACCGTTTGAGGAAGTATATATATATATATATATATATATGTATATATATATAATATATATTCAAAACAACGAACAGAGGAGGACACGCATCGCCCCTATCCGACAGATAATCTCCCGCCCCCGAAAACCCCCCAGTTGATGGATGTGAATCCGAAATATAGGGACAATTAAATCTATCCCAAGGTAACTCTATCTCGTGTTATTATTTTTATTTTTTACGCTCTTTCCTACGTTATTCTACACACTATACATATCATTCTACATTCACTTACATCTCTCTTTTCACCACCGGATCTTGTTACCCGGAGAATTACCCATCTGCATTGTTCAGGCTTCCAAAACGACCCAAAGAAAATATATCGTATTATTCCACAATGCTTCAAGCAAACTTCAATACTCTCATATATATATATATATATATATATATATATAAAATTCAGGTCTATCAAATAGAGAAAAAGTTTTAAAATAAATTTTAAAAAATTCGCTGTACTTACTATATGCGCATTTACCGCGGTTTCAAGTCCCACAATAAACGGATAATCCAAGCGGATTTTCATTGAGAAAGGAATTCTCTTCAGAAGGCTCTTCTCGCTCGGAGAATATAAAATTCCAGAGTTTAAATCACAAACTGACGCCATACAAAACTGTTCCCAGATGAGAGTGAATGATGAAAGAGACAATTTTGTCTAGTGCGGTGTGCAAAAACAGAAGACAGGGTGGACGGGTCAATGTCCTGCCACTAGAAATAGCAGTAGTACAAACGACCAAGTGTTATCTCAACCTTAGGGGAGATTAATAATAATAAAGTATGTGTTCCTACGTGTAAAAAATACATATAGGGATACAAGTATTATCCAACCGTATGCCAATGTGGTTCTATAGCGGGTTAATAAATTAACAAGCCAGAACATATAAAATCCAGGTCTAGCAAATAGAGAAATAGTTTTTAAATAAATTTTAAAAAATTCGCTGTACTTACTATATGTGCCTTTACCGCGGTTTCAAGTCCCAGAATAAACGGATAATCCAATCGGATTTCCATTGAGAAGGGAACTCTCTTCAGAAGGCTCTTCTCGCTCGGAGAATATAAAATTCCCGAGTTTAAATCGCAAACTGAGGCCATACAAAACTGTTGTGAATGATGAAAGAGACAATTTTGTCTAGTGCCGTGTGCAAAGACAGAAGGCAGGGTGGACAGGTCAATTTAAAATTAACAAATTCAAGTTAAAATTTATTTAAAAACTTTTTCTCTATTTGCTAGACCTGGATTTTATATGTTCTGGCTTGTTAATTTATTAACCCGCCATAGAACCACATTGGCATACGGTTGGATAATACTTGTATCCCTATATATATTTTTACACGTGGGAACACATACTATATATATATATATATATATATATATATATATATATATTGGATTTTCATTTCCTATTACTATCTGTCGGTAGCAACTCGTGCCAGAAAGAAGTAGTATTTGATCTCAAAACGACCAGAGTCGGATCAGGTACCGCAAAGCATCTTGTCCGCCTATATAAATTCTGCAGAATTCACTAACCCTGGACGGGTACTAACTGTGAAATGATAAAAAGTAAAGTTGACCTCGGCGGGATTTGAGCATAGACCCGAGACTGTCGGTGTCATTTATTCTGAAGTTCTAATGTGTGTGCTTACACACTTTACAAATTTTCCCCTGTGATTGTTTCATGTGTTTATTTTAGATATATATATATGTCAATCAATTTCGAGTTGATATAAAATGCTCGGATATATTCATTGGAATCTTTGAGCTTATTCTACGGTGGATATAGCGCATGTCTCGCACATGACTCCTTTAGTTTAATTTTGGATATATATACGGCCACTTAATTGTAGACTTAACTCAGTTGAAAGGACTCCGCTGCTATTTCTAGCTGTCGGTAATCCTGTTCACGCCACTGGGATGACGCTGGTACGATGTATGTAGTTTTTTAAAAATGCAACACGTGCGACGGGTCATTCGCAGATTTGCTTTTGATGTGTAAACACAGATAGTTAAATCTTCTCC
>OZ024742.1:92176448-92198948 GCA_964016885.1 Eledone cirrhosa | reverse complement strand
ATTTGTAATTATTGGTGCACCTTGCTATGTTGTCAAGGGGCATGGGTTAGTGGTTAGGGGTTTGGGTGCACTATTGTGTGGCTGAGATTTTGATTCCAGGCCGGGCAGCGCGTTGTGACCTTGACCAAGACACTTTAGTTCCTGTTTCCTCTGTTTATACACCTAGAAAAACGAGTGACGACCACAGTGGTGGCACGTTTTGCCTGCTTTTGTCGTGTCATAATGAAGAAAGACAGGCAATCATCGGCGACTGTTGGTCTTCCACAAAACACATTTCCCAGGATTGCGTCTCGGAAAGGAACCTTGTAGGTACAAACATATAGTCAATCATGTAAGAGGTGAGCCTAAATGATAATCTTATAATCTTCAAAAGACATTTGTTTTTCAAGCAAAGAAAGTTATCAACAACTAAGTACTTTGGAAATACAATCTGTAAGCGGAACAGCAAAAATATGCAGCAACTCCCACATGCAGCTCTTTGCTATATAAATTCCAACGATGGTACTTTGTTCTTTGTTAACTAATTCCTATTTGTTAACTAATTCCTATTTGACAAGATAATTTAAATAATTTAAAAAGAAAGATGGAATGGAATGGATCTCCGCCGATTTCAGTTGTCCGATAAGCAGCACACCTTGCTCATGAAATGAACGTGGAAGTGATTGATCATTCCACAGTCACACGTGCTTTTCATGTAATCGTTAGGGAGATTCAGCGTGACACAATGTAAAAGAAGGTTGGTCCTTCGAATTATTAGTGCAGCCGAGCTGCCAGGCTTCTAATCTGGTTTCATCTACCCAATTACATTCACAAGGTTTAGGTTAACCCGAGTCTATGATAAATGACATTTGCACAAGATATCGCAGAAGGGGCCCAAACCAGGAAACTTATGATTGCGAAATGTGTTTCGTAACCATTCATTCATGCTGTGTCCATTAAGATAGCATACATATACACATACATACATATATACAAACATACATACATACACACGCACACATATATGCATACATACAGACACATGCATACATACATACACACACATACATATACACACACATACATACATACACACACATACATATGTACGCACATACATTCATATATGCACACATATATCCACACATACATACACACGTATATCCACACATACATACACACATACATACATGCATACATACATGCATACATACATACATTTAAGACGGTATTAACTAGAATCTTGTGTATGTACTAAAAACATCTATCCTCATTTATAAAGCGGTTAATTTATCACGCGGATGTTGAATCACGTGCCGGGAAACCGACTCATTTATAATACTGGCATTAAATTATGTAAGCTTCCGTGAAATCACCAGCAAAGGCAGACAAGGGCGACATTAAAAACAAAGTGTTACCCGTTTTTCCCCTTCATGACCATTGATGGTGCACTATAGTAATACAAAATCCTTTTATTCCATTGTTCACTTTACATTCGTGTCATAAAACAAACACAAATACATGTTAACACGTAAAGGCACGAACATTCAAACAATTCAAACACAGACACAAAAACAAACACAAATACTTCACAAACACACGTACATAGACCAACACAGACTCAGACATGCACACACACACACACGCACTTTCATATAAATAATTATTGCATACACACTGACAAGTTAAGACACAAAGCAATAAATACAGTAAAATATAAATAAAAACATATATATATATATAAGCTACAATAATTATCGTCTTTTTCTACACACACACACACACACACACACACACACACACACACACACACACACACACACACACACACACACACACACACACACACACACATATATGTATATATATATATGTGTGTGTGTGTGTGTGTAGTGAAAGACCGATAATTACTTTTTTTAAAACCGTACAATGTGGTTCAAAATTACGAACTGCAGTTGATGATAAATGAAACGAAACAAAGCAAATTAGTATTTTACCTGCTGTATTTTAACATATTTCAGGGCTATTACCCTCTTTTCGGATGCAAAGCTGAAACGTTCCAAGACAAAACAAAATGTCAGAAATGCATGAGGCAGAATGGTTATTGAGTAACCACGTGCATGCGCATGTGTTTTGCAAACACATAGACCAGTTTGGGAAGAAAACTCTGAAAACTCTGATTGCTCATTTGTTTAGTATTGGACTGCTTCAGCTTCGCATCTGAAGAGTTGGTTTTAGCCCCGAAATATCATGCTAAAATACACCAGGTAAAACATTACGTTGTTCTGTTTTGTTTCATTTGTCATCATGTGTCCACTGTATCGACTTTCAATAAAAAAAAAAGAGGTTATCTTTTACTACATATCTCATCTCACTTCGAATTAATTACGTTACTCTATTCTCTTGTATCCGATTATGTATATATATATATATGTAAAAACACACACACAACACACAACCTCACCAAATCTCAACTCACCACTCTCTCCAACCTAAAATCGAAGAACCTCATCTACCTCCCCTCCGACAAGGGAAAAGCATTCTGCGTCATCAGTAGAGAGGCCTACGACACTCTGGCCCTCCAACACCTTGACGATGACAGCCTCTACTCCAAGGTCACGGGAATCACTCCCGCGCAGATAGAAGAGCACATCAACGCCGCCTGGACCAACATCTGCGACCGGCGGAAGCTCCCGAAGAAGCTGATATACAACCTCCTCACGAGGAACAGCAGACTACCCGCCTTCTACCACCTCGTGAAAACACACAAACAGGGACCCGACCTGAAGATCAGGCCCATTGTATCGAGAGTGAAAGGACCACTCTACAAAATTTCATGGCTCCTAGCCAGAATACTCAAACCCATCTTAGACACCTTGGCGGGACACGTTAACAGCTCCGAGGAGGTGTTGAAGCGCCTGCATCAAATGGATCCGGACACCAGAAAGAATAACAGATATGCCTTCAGCCTTGATGTAGTCGCTCTCTACACTTCGGTCCCGGCACTCCCGGCCGTCAATATACTGATGGAACGCGTCAAATCCACCGACCTACACTGCTTCGGGCTCACGACCACTGACATCCACCAACTCCTAGCCATTGTCGTCGACAACACCTACTTCGGATTCCTTGACCAAACATACCAACAAACCTCGGGACTGCCCATGGGATCAAACCTGTCGAGTGTGCTAGCGATCTCTTACATGGACAGCTTCGAGCGCAAGGTACTCAACGCCTGCCACCCCAACGCCGTCGCCTTTTTCTCAAGATACGTGGACGATATCCTCATCCTCACATCTTCCCAAGACATGGCGAACAGAATCTATGAGACATTCAACAACACGGACGAGAACATTGACTTCAGTGTTGAACACCCCAACGACGACGAGTCACTTGCCCTCCCCGTCTTCCGAATCAACATCACGGAACAGGGAGGGATCCACTGCAACTTCTACCGAAAGGCAGCCTGCAGGGACCTGTTCGTCCACTACAAGTCGCCCTCCCTAACAGTGCCAAAAGAGGATACATCACGAACGAGATCGCGCGAATCAAAAACAGATGCAGCGATCCCGCGAGTGGTGTCACTCATACCAAGCGATTCCTCGAGGTGTTGGAGACGAACGGGTACCCTACCTCGCTCACAGACAAAATAGGAGACACCAGACACCAGACACAAGAGACAGAGCAAGTGCTTCCTTAAAATGCCACACCTGGGCGAGAATACCACCAACGCTATCCGCAAGGCTATACGGAGGGAGGGCCTCGACATCCACCTGGCCCACTCGGGCCCCTCCCTGCGAAGATGCCTCTCCAGGAAACCCGGGAAATCAACTGACACGTGCTCCCTCAGAGACTGCCCGATGTGCCATGCGAACTGTTGCCTACGCACATACGTCGTGTATAAGATAGAATGTAACAAGTGCAACCAATACTATATAGGTAGCACAATCCGGCCGTTGCACATCCGGATCAAGGAACACACTAAAACCAGGGCCTCGTCTTTCCGGAAACACATAGCCAAATGCGGAAACAAAGACGGAAGGCCCATTGTCACAATTCTAGCAACAGAAAGAAACGTCGGCACGTTACGTATCAAGGAAGCACTTTGGATCAAACGCCTAGGGCCACAATTAAACAACCGATCCGAGAGAAGCGAAATGAGGTGGTTGGTTTAAGTTAACAAACTATGCAGCAACACACGCACGCACACACACAAGCGAGACAGCAACACACGCACACACACAGTAGCATTCCACCATACGAGCATACTACACTGTCAATACAGAAGAACAAGGCAACAACACACGCACACACACACACACACACACACTCAAGCGAGACAACAACGCACACACACACACACACACAGTAACATTCACCAAACAGGCAGAGAATGGACTGACAGCTAGCACCACCCCACTCCCACAATTGAAAGAACTACTTCGGCCGCTGACCTCTGCCTGACCGACCCCATTTCACGCGCACGCGCGCTCTGCTGAATACCTCAGATATTCAAAATAACGAACAGCGGAGGACACGTTTCGCACCTTTCCGACAGACCCCCCCCCCCCCGAAAAAAACCCAGTTGATGGATGTGAATCCGAAATATATAGGGACAATTAAATCTCTTCCAAGGTAACTCTTTCTCGTGTTGTTATTTTTATTTTTATCTATTACGCTCATTCCTTCATTCCTCTACACGTTACAGTCTTATACATGCCACGCATCTCAACGTACACCCACTTACATATCTCTCTCCACCACCGGATCTTGTTACCCGGAGATTTACCCATCTGCATTGTCGAGGCTTCCAAACGACTTAAAGAAATTTACCTTATTATTCCACAATGCTTGAAGCAAACTTCAATACTCTCATATATATATATATATATATATATATATATATATATATATATATATACATGTGTGTGTGTGTGTGTATTTATATACATACATGATATACATGCATATATATATATATATATATATATATATATATATATATATATATATATATATATATATATATATATATATATATATATATATATATATATATATATATATATAATAATAATAATAATATTATTTATAGTTATATATACCCTATATACAACTATAAACAGGAAAGGTCAGTAATTTATTACTACCTTATTACCAGTATGAAAAATAACTCAATGTAAATACATCAGATGTTTTACAGAGCAGGAATATAAATTTTAAATTACACAAATTTTAAATTACACAATAATCATTTTATTGCTGACAATCGTTTCTTCCAAACTCTCGTTTGGATTCCTTGGAGCACTAGCAAAGTTTGGACATATAATTAACTTCCTATTCAACTGAACAATCATATAGACACATGGATATTAATGTTGTCATCAACAGTTACGTATTTACAGAGTGGAATGGATGTGACTGAGATTACAAGAGAATTGTATAATAATTAAAAAGGCACAGAGTGGAATGCATGTGAAAGGGGATTACAAGAGAATAGTATAATAATTAAAGCAGTATAGAGAGTGTAAATGCTTTAGGCATATACAGGACAGTTAGGTAGTAAACAAGCAATGGTTCTAGGCTGTATGGCAAAGGTATCACATAAAATAACATAGGTTTACAAGCATATCAAGCAGGCAAAGGTGTTTGTGTATTAGAATTATGAGTTTATGGTGGATGTAGTATGATAATTGTTTCAGTAATGTTCAAATGGGCATGTGTTGAGAGTATTATTATTATTGTTATCTTTTCCATTACATTGGTTATATTTTATTTTAGTGAATGTTTATAATAAGATACAGTTATGGATTGTATATTGGTCCTATTATACTGTTATCCCGGGTTCGAGTTGTTCTGGAGTGATTCTTCTAACGGTTTAATTTCCGGAAGTGAGTTTGAGATCTATATTAAGGGGAGCTAATGTGAAAGGGGAGGTAATTAGCGATTAATTTGTATGTGATAGAAAAAATAGAAAAAATGTATAGTTGTTTACAGCTGCAATGAGTTAAATTCCTTGTGCTAATATACATTATATTGTGTTACAAGTGAATCTCTTTTATATAATTGTTTCTACTTTAGGCACAAGGCCAGCAATTACTCAGTGCGTTACTGGTACTTTATTTCATCGACCCCGTAAGGATGAAAGGCAAAGTCAACCTCGGCGGGATATAATGCTATTTATTTATATTTAATTTTAAATATAATCTATTTTCCTAAAATACATTAAAGGTCTCATTATATTGTTATCTATCCATTATGAATAAAATATAAGTAAGCTATAGAAAAAATGTATAGTTGTTTACAGGTCCAATTAGTTAAATCTCTTGTGTTATTAATATACATTATATTATGTTATAAGTGATATAGCGGTGGATTGGCAGTATCGGAAGAGGGTCGGATGCCATGCTTTCCAGCATAGTTACGTACCTTAACGATCTGAGTTCAAATCCCGCTGAGGTTGACTTTGCCTTTCATCCTTACGGGGTCGATAAAATAAAATACCAGTAATGCACTGGGTATTTGCTGGCCTTGTGCCAAAAAAGTAGAAACAATTATATTATGTTATAAGTGAGTCACTTATATATAATGCTATTAATTTATATATTTAATTATAAATATAATTTATTTTCCTATAATACATTAACGGTCTCATTGTATTATTATCTATCCATTACTGAATATAATATCAGTAAGCTATAGTAGTTATATTAAATGGTGGTAACCTTATGTTTATTCCTAATAGTTATTGTAGAGTATAAGGTTTGAGATAAATAGGAGTTAAGTAGAGGAATGAGCTGATCATAGAGTGTGATGCTGTGGGGGTAATTATATGCTTGTGTAATTTGTGTGTATATATATATATATTCATCTTCTTTGTCTACTTATTCTTGAGAGACAGAATTCTCAAACACTCTTTCAGAAGAAGCCATTTCCGACTGATGCGGCTAGATCCCCAAGCGAAACCAGCCAAGCTAATGGATGTTATCCAACCATTTGTTTGGGGTATAACCTGGGTCTCCTGCCACTTGGTTTTGCCCGTAAAATCTGAGACATTCTAACCACATGCACATAGTATCGGAGCTGTGATCTCTCAATTCGGAGAAGTAGCAGCTCGACGTACAGTGACACACTGATCTCCGAGCTATGCACTCTATCGAGTAACGTTACTCCAAAGACCCCATTTTGGCTGCTTTGTATTCCCGATCGTATGTTTTCGCTCATTACAAATTTTTGTCTTGTCTACTCTGCCTTAGTTTACTCTAGTTTTCAATGCATTGGTTTTCACAAAACAATTCTAACCACATATTTGACAATGCTTCTTATAAATTATACTATGAAAAAAAAAAAAAAAAAATATATATATATACTCACACACAGACACACATAAATACACACAGTTTCACACAGGTATATGTGTATATATATATATATATATATATATATATATATATATATATATCATATAGACACATGGATATTAATGTTGTCATCAACAGTTTCGTATTTACAGAGTGGAATGGATGTGACCGAGATTACAAGAGAATTGTATAATAATTAAAGAGGCACAGAGTGGAATGCATGTGAAAGAGATTACAATATATATATATATATATATATATATATATATATATATATATATGAAAGAGATTACAATATATATATATTTATATATATATATATATATAATTGTTTCTACTTTAGGCACAAGGCCAACACATACCCAGTTCATTACTGGTACTTTATCGCCGTTACTGATAACAAAATCAAAATGTTCTAGATATCAGCTTCACATACATTAGTTGTACCTTGAAGTTTCTCATTCCAGAATGTATATATATTTATATTTATAAATCGCCTTATTTACAAACCCGTACACATACCTACATACTGTTATATTTATTTCCATGTAAACATTCAAATAAATGAACGTCTGTGTATATAATATTGAGGCGTGTTCGAGCGTAAAACTATTTAATTCATTTCATTTAACACAAAATATTTGTGCATGTAAATATATTTTATAAGTTAATCGTAGTATAGTGGGGAAATTATTTTATTACTTTTCTGGAAGCTTTACTGTATTTCACAAGTATGGCCTATTTAGTCCGCACGAATAATATTTTTTTGCTTCTAGACACAATGCCAGTTATTTACGGGTGGGTGTGTACGAAAATACGAAAGCAAATGAAGAAAATGGAAAAATGTTTATTTGTTGTTTTTATCAAACTGTAAGCATCATTCATATTTTCATTTCTCTTTTCGAACTGATAAACTGATAATTTCAGAGAAACCATTATACTGAACATTTCCCTGGTAATATGCAGTGGATATATTTCCCACATCTTCATTTTGGTTTGTTTAACGGAACGAAATGGATTTCTGTTTTTGACTCCTTGGAAATTTTACATATGTAGTTTCGTGTCTAGAATAATACCCCCGTTTGTAACTTTTTTCAGCTCCCCCCTATTCAACCCTTACCCCGCCGCCTATTAAATTTTGCTAATCTATCTCCGGCGAAATTTTATTTTAAGTGGTAGCATTCCTGCGACAATTAGTGGTTGGGTTATGTTTCTGTCTGTTTGTTTTGTTTTATCATTCCCAGAGCAACTAATATTAGAGGGCTTGTTTCTATTTTCCTCATACACATTCGGGTTATTTCCATTTCCAGATTTTTATATTTGGATAATTTTTCAATTTCCCTGAGAGATATATTGTCATCTGTAGGGATTGATGCCTCAATTAGTGAGCATTTCTTTTCTTTATGATCTTTGACTATAATATCTGGTCGGTTGGCTTTTATCTCCTATGTGTGTATTTGCATATCCTAGAATATAATTGCTTTGTCATTCTTTAACAACTTTTGTATTCTATAACATAATTATGCTGACAGGGTCGTTAGAGCATTGGACAAATACTTAGCTTCTTTACATTTTGAGTTCAAATCCCACTGAGGTTAGCTTTGCCTTTCAACCTTACGAGGTCACTAAAATAAAGTAACAGTAACGCACTATGCTTGATTTAATCGACTTTCTCCTTCCAGCAAAAGTGTTGGCTTTGTGCCTAAATCAGAAACCATACTTATTGTTACATTAAAATATCCCTGCAATATGATGGTATTCCATCATATCATATTGAAGAAATATTTTTTTAAATATCATCGTTTCCTGGTAACATTTATCACTCTTACCACCACCAATAACAACGCCTCCACCTCCAGCAGAACAACATTTCACTGAAATGCTGCCATACATCTAGCTGTAAGTAAACCACAGTATGCTAGTGTTAAAGCGGTGCCATTGTAAATTTGATACATTGTTTGTTAGTTTGCAAGGCTGAGTTCTTTTCTTTGTGCAAACCTGGAGATAGATATCGTAAAGCACTCCTTTGTAATCTTCTCTATATTAACTAGGTGGAGCGCAGTTATTCAGTGACGCGAATAGGCGAATGAATAGCATATCAACATCAGAGCGTCTCGAACTCGCAATAGTTTATTATTAAAGTATGATAGGGCGGTGGATTGGCAGTATCGGTAGAGGGTCGGACGTCATGCTTTCCAGCATAGTTACGTCCCTTTACGATCTGAGTTCAAATCCAGCCGAGGTTGACTTTGCCTTTCATCCTTACGGGGTCGATAAAATAAAGTACCAGTAATGCACTGGGTAATTACTGGCCTTGTGCCTAAAGTAGAAACAATTATTAAAGTATGATAGTGGTCGACTGGCACAATAATTAGAGCGTCGGGCAAACATTCTTTGCAACATGTAGTTACAGTCCTTTGCCCTTTGAGTTGAAATCCCGTCGTGGTCACTTTTTTACCTGGTTGGGTCGATAACATAAGGTACTAGTAACGTACAGTGGTCGTCCTAATCTTCTTTCACCTCCCCTCAAATTGCAAGCCATGTAACTAAATTAGAACCATTGTTAGTACAAGGGTGGTGGATTGGCAGCATCGGTAGCGCATCGGACACCATGCTTCGCAGCATAAAGTTACGGCCCTTTATGGTCTGTGTTCATATCCCGCCGAGGTTAACTTTACCTTTCATCCTTACGGGGTCGATAAAATAAAGTACCAGTAATGCAGTGGGATAATTGCTGGCCAAAAGTAGAAACAATTATTAGTACAAACATAGCATTAACATAGTAGATAATTTTCCAACATCAGTAACAGTACTAGTAGCAGTTATTTTTGGTGAGTTTTATTAGCCCCGGATCAACCCTGGCTGTGCAGACCTATGCTCAAAACTATTTCAGTGATCATGTCATCTTTCTCTAAGGCAAGATGGTAGCTTGAAGAAGGTTTGGCAACTATTTCTAGGAGGTTAACTGACTACATATAGTTTCCCCAGTTCCCTGGTGGTGATATATGCATACTTGTGATTGAACACAAGTTCAGAAGCAGAGTAATATTAGAGCAAGAGTCTTCTTATGCGCTCCAAATAAGATAATTTCAACTTACTGTTTGACAAGATGACGAACTAATGTTTTGACATTTCTTGCTCTGACAACACCAAGAAACTTACAAAGCCTACATTTTCCACTATACAGCCCACAATAGTCCACACTAAATCATGTGACAGGCCATGACACCACACGACCCTCGCCACTACTTTCGATATTTTCACAACACAGCCCTGGGTATTAAGCCTCTGAGCATTGTGATATAACATTCGTGTTCAATTCTGTTCAATATAACAGTCTTTTCACTGTTAGCATCCTTATCCAACAATCTCATATAACAAAGATGGCGTCTTCTAAACACAAACATTCATACACTTGCACACATATATACACATATATGCATACATAAGCATAGACCAGGACACTTATACACACATAAACATACATACATACTTACGTTTGCATAAGCACATACATACCAACTTAAGTATATACACATTATACGTACATAAATGCATAATACATGTATGCATACATAAACATACATACATACATGCATACCTACATACGTTTACATACGCACGCACATACCAACTTCTGTAGAAACGTATATATATATATATATATATATATATATATATATATATATATCATACATAAATGCATAAATGCATACATGCATACACACACACATACATACACACAGGCCCATTGTAAATGTGTAAATGTATGGTCTATAAATCGATTAAGATAACATTATTTTAGCTGTCAAAACCAACATTCATTTCTGCGTGTTTCCTATTTTTTGCTTGAAAGAATTTCTTTGCGAAAGTTTTTTTGCTAAATTTCGTTGCTTATTTTACACGAAAACAGATATCGACATATGTTTGTATGTATCAACACATCTATCTATCTATCTATCTATCTATCTATCTATCTATCTATCTATCTATCTATCTATCTATCTATCTATCTATCTATCTATCTATCTATCTATCTATCTCTCTCTCTATCAGACGTGTGTAACTTCGCGGAGAAGTTTCCGTTAATTTATGTAAGAAAAAAACGTGAGTTTTCAGTTAAATTTTATATTATTGTGTAACTTGACCACCCGTCTGGACCTTCAGGTGGTGGGTCAACTCATTTTCGCCCCTTCAGGGGCGAAGTATCCGTTTGAAAAATTTTTTCTCCATCGAATCTTGGAAAAGTTTGATTACGCTATGAACGCTGCGTCCAACGATAATGGTGGTGGAGAGGCGGTAAGACTACAAAGCTCGCAGTCAACATCGTCTTCTTCACTAGACACTATAGAGATGGAAAGACGAAATGAAAATGCAAAAAAAAATTCATATCCAAACAACACAAATGACACCAAACAGTTCAATGACAACAAAAATAACAGCAACACCAATAATGATGATAAAAACAACAATGATTACAACAACAAAGAAAAAAATAAAGACAACACCAATAACACCAGCATCAAAGACAACAACAACACCAAGGAAAATACGAATAATATCAACATCGGTGACAACAAGAATAACAACAAGAATAACAACAATAATGACAACACCACCAACACGGATAATTCCACAAAGAAACCAAAAATCTCCTTTGCAGAGACAGTTAAAAAAAAGGAGGAACTGATATATCTCGACATAACAAATGCTGAACAACTTTTAAAGGACGCTAGGAGATATGTCACTTTCGAAAAAATGGTGCTTTCAGCATCAATTCTCCGGTAGAAATTCGCAAGGAAACTGCTCTCAAAACGAAAGTTTTTAGGACAGTTTCCAATTCTACCCGAAAACCAGTCCAATTGTCGGTAGGACCTTCCGCCCGGGACCGATGGACAACTTCCAAAAGTCCCTGGCCTGGCAGTGCTACCGAGGAGCTCTACCAGTTCGAGACAAGCTCTACAGACATGGGCGCCCGGGCAGGGACCCTGCAAAAAAGATCTGTCCGAGGTGCGTGCGAGACGAAGAAACTGTCGCGCACGCATTCATACAGTGCCCGGGCGTCACTGACCTGTGGGGCTATGTAGAACGACTATTGTCGCGGGTGGGACCAATCCAGTTGACCACCGAGTCCATTGTCATGATCAAACCACCACCCTCCTTCAAAAACGAAGGAGAGGCGGTTTTCCTTTGTGTGATAGCTATGGCGAAAGAGGTTGTATGGTGGACAAGGTTGAAAGGGCTGAGGTCAGACACCTTTCTCTCCGGCCAACAACTGATTCTTTTTTTCAAATACCACTTTGGAAGAAGAATCAGGATGGAGAGAGAGGTGCTGTACCCCAGCAAGTTTTATGAAAGGTGGGTGAAAGTGGCGAGAATGGCCCGAGTGAATGGGCTTTCTCTCTATATCAGCCTGTAGGTTGAGGAAAAGGAGGAGGAGAGGAAAGGAGTACAAACTCTTCGTACTCCTGGAGATGAGGGTTGCACATTTTTTCGGGGGTATGTGTTACCCATATATACTGTCTCCCCCTATTGCGGAAAATCGACTAACTTTTTAAATTGCATTTGTGATAATATTTTACACGTTTTTATTGTATGTAAACTCCCCCCCACCTTTGTATTTGTCCCCGTCTTTTGTGCCCCTGTGGCAAATAAAGAAACATATCTATCTATCTATCTATCTATCTATCTATCTATCTATCTATCTATCTATCTATCTATCTATCTATCTATCTATCTATCTATCTATCTATCTATCTATCTATCTAGCTGTCGTCTGTTCTACAGTGTGGATGTAATTCACTTCGCGCAGAAGTTTTGTTCAAATTTATTGCGGAAATTTTGTGAGTTCAAATTTAATTTTGATACTATTGTGTAGCTTGACCCCCCGTCTGAACTGTCAGGCGGTGGGTCAGCTCATCTTTATCCCTCCTAGAGGTGAAAAACCTGTTTTAAAAAAATTTTGTGGCAAAAAAAATTTCAATCGTCTGACAGAAATGTTAAACGAAGCGAACGAAAATAGTGGTGGGGGGACAGCGGTAAGAGTTGTAAGCTCGCACGCTTTAGTCCCCCCTTCCTTCCCAACTAACGCCATAGAGAAGGAAGGAAAAATTAAAATAAAAACAGACGAACCTGCGGAGAAAAATGACGAAAACACAAATCTGGACATGGATTCCAACAACGAAAAAAAAAAAATTTGAAAAATTGCATGACAATACTAATACCACAAACAAAGACACAACAAACACAAAAATAACATTTGAAAATAACACCATATCAGAAAACAAAGCAGACGACAAGATTTCATTTGCACAGAAAACAAAGAAATCTTTGACTTATATAGCGGAAAACATTTCAGATGTGGTACGAAGGATTACGGACGCCAAACAATACATAAGTGAAGGAGAGAATGGTATTTTATCGGTAAAAATGCCTCAAGAATTCACGAAAGACATTGAAAGCCGAACGGTCAAGTTTCGGACCATCAACAACAGTACAAAAAAACCTGAACAGCCTTCTCAAGCAGATATCAAAACAGTACTCACAGAAGTACTTAATGAAACCACTTTCATAAGAAAAGACAGACTGTATGGAAGCCTAGCAATTATCATGAAGAACGAATCGGCGGCAAAAAAATGTGCTTTGTCACCGATTCGTTCGAAAAATTTCACCTTTTATCCATCTTATATGGGGAAAAGAACTCAACGCATATGGCTGGATGCAATGATGCCAGATGTGGACTACTGCTGGCTCATAGCTGGCTTCATCGATCCAGTGAATGACAACGTGATTTCCATTGGGAAAACCACAGGCAATGCGTTCAGTGGAACAGGTATAGAGCTGGTAGTACAAATGAAGCCTGAACGCATCGCCCAAATACCCGACAGAATCCTATTAGAGGACCACGGGTTTATAAACATTAGCGTGGAGGGGAGAAGGCCGTCCTGCCATATCTGTGCAGGCAGAGGGCACCTGAAGGCCGCTTGTCCCCAACTCAACAAAAAGAAAACCCTGCTACCAACACCAGCTCCACCACCACCACCACCACAACAGATAAACAAACAACAAAACTCAGTCCCACCCAACCCGTCCCTCAGTAAAACTACACCACCACCACAACACAAATAGTCACAACACATTACCCCAAAACAAAATACAGGCCCACCCAACCCCTCACTCAATAAAACAACACAACCACCGCAGACACAACTCACAACGCAGTCTAACATAGTCACATCCATCTCCCCCACAAAGAAAACCAACACGGAAACATTACCAGCAAACATACCTCTTCCCTCCAACACTGAAGATAACCCAACGAATTCGGAGGAAGAAACGGAGTCCTTCAGACAGATTAAAAGGAAAAAAAGAAAACATGTGCAAAACACACAAGGCCAAACAACCCCCACCCAAATGTCAACACAATCCAACAAAACAGAAAACACCCCTCCAGCAACAAACAAAACCAAACCTGCCCCTCCCCTCTTCGAAACACTCACACCATCCGAAAAAAAGACATTACACTATACTTACATCAACAGAAACAATAATAAATTAAATGAACTCATAAACAATAATCCTTCGGTACAAACCGAAGGTGTAAACTTTGTTTCTTCAGAAAACTACCCACATTTAAAATTAATAAAGATCCCAATGAACCTCTACCAAAAACTAAAAAAGGATTTTAAGGAGGACGTAGGACCACCCTCTGTCAAACCCATAAACCGCGTCCTACTAAAAAGCTTTCCCCCTCCCCTTCCCCCCCCAACACAACTCCAAACACCCCAACCCCACCACACACTGACGACCCCACACCACCACAAGACACCCCTTCACCCAACACCCCCGACCCCATGGAAGTCGTGCGACCCGAACCCCGGGAAGCGGAAAGGTAGGTCTCTACACTCTCCTTTGGCTCTGCCTCCCACATGGATGTGTTAAGAGTAGGATGTTTGAATGCACGTGGCCTGGGCTCAACTTGGAAGCAAGCAAAGGTCATGTGGTATAAATGTAATGGTTATCTGTGAGACTCGGATCAGCGTCGTGCGGCAGCTCGCCCCTACCTTCGATGACTTTGAGGTGCATGCATCTCTCTGTCAACCTGGAGGTGGGGGTGGGGTTGTCGTACTGCTGGAAAAACACCTGGGTCTTGCCGTACAGGTTGTGTACTCGGACCCGGAGAGTCGTTTGTTGGCGCTAGACGTTGGCAGTAGTGAAGGTGAGGCCTTAAGACTGGTCGCCGTCTACTCCCCTTTCGGAGCTGAACGGCCCGACTTCTTCCAGCGTTTAGAGACTTTTCTGGGAACGTCGCGTTCCCTGCTTCTAGCGGGGGATTGGAATGACATCCTAGATGCACGTTGGGACTATGCAGGAGCATGTCCTAATAGAGGGGATGTAACAGCCTCAAGGGGTTACTCGACCGTTTTAACTTGATCGATAGATATCGACTAGATTTTCCAACTGTGCCTACCTGGACTTGGAGAAACCACAGTGGTCAATCTAGATCGTACTTAGATAGATTCTTAGTTAGAAGTAAGGATAGGGACATATTAAGCTGTCCAGAAATGTGCACGGTTGGCTACACGTATCACAAATTAGTGACCTGCGTAGTCAATCTCGAGAAAACACATAAACAGGGTCCCGATTACTGGAAACTTAATTTGTCTTTACCGGCAAAAGAGACTTACAGAAACCAGATTAGCAGATTAGTTAAGGAGAGGTTGACGGGTGCAATCGTCAACAACCGATGGTGGGCATCTCTCAAAAGAGAGATTAAAACAGAATCAATAAGTTATAGCAAGATGTTAGCTGCCGATAGGAATAGAAACGAGAAAGAATTAACAGGTAAATTAGAAGAGGCAATCAAGAGCGAAGATGTGGCCAGAGTGCTGGCATCAAGGACGGCCTTGAACCAGTTTTTCGATGCAAAGCACAAAGGCTGCGTCATTCGAAGTAAAATACGTGCTCTAGGTAATGAGTGGGCCAAAGCCGTTGGCTGGGCCCGCGTGACAGAAGCTAAGAGTGGAAATCGATCCACCATCCGGTCGTTGCAAGACGAAGATGGACGGGTGATCCGGGAGCCTAAGCAGATGTGCGAGGCCTTTCAAAGGCACTTTGCCCGATTGTTCGGGGGAGGCGAGGGTCCGGGCGGGGGCGTGGATTTCGGTCCATACCTCGACGGCCTGCCGCATCTCTCGAGCGAAGAGGCAGAGTCCTGCGAGGGACCAATCTCGGCTGATGAGATCGGAGATGCGCTGAGCCAATGCAGCAGACGCAAATCTCCAGGTCTCGATGGTATACCTTACGAACTTTATTTAGCAATGCCGGTCTTCTTCTCCGAACTCCTCGAAGCGGTCTACTGCAATTGGCAGCAGAACGAGAGAATTCCTTGTTCTGTAGCCAAGGGCGTAGTCACGCTGGTGAGGAAGGACGAGAACAAGGGAGATAGTATAAATAATTTTCGGCCCATAACCCTGCTAAACACAGAGTTAAAGATTTTGGCCAAGGTGTTAGCAAAGAGGTTGGCGCTTGTCGTGGGTGGCCTGGTGGGAGATGCGCAGACATGTGCTATCCCATCCAGATCCATTCACGATAACCTCCACCTCATGCGATACATCATAGAGAGGGTTGGCAACAAACCCGGCTTCGGTGGGGCCCTGATCAACTTGGATCAGTCTAAGGCCTTCGATAGGGTCGACCATGGTTACCTGAATGCGGTGCTAGCGGCGGCTGGGTTCGGTCCTGTTTTCAGAGGCTGGATCACTGCCTTACATAGCAACCACATCTGTTCTAGGATCAAGGTGAATGGCTACCTTTCGAAGCCGTTCGAAATCACACGATCCATTCGACAGGGGTGCCCTCTCTCCTCCCTTCTGTACGTATTGACTCTCGAGGCTTTACTGAGGAAGTTGGAGTTGTTGCAGGGTATCCCCCTGGAACCAGGATTGAGCAAAGCGGTGTTGGCCTACGCCGATGACGTAACAGTAATGGTATCGACCGACTCGGAGATCGAGGCAATCGGTACCTTACTGGAGGATTACGAAAGGTTGTCAGGAGCGAAACTGAACCGGGAAAAATCCATCGGGCTGCAACTCGGAACGTGGAGAGGCAGACCGATGCCTCCCGACGGTGTCGTCGGACACTGGACGGAGGGCCCGGTAAAGTTGCTTGGGGTCTGGTTTGGACCGGACCTCCAGGTGGAAAAGAACTGGAACGAGGTTACGAACAAGGTGTTTGCACTAACCCAGAAATGGGCCAAGTGTAAGCTGTCCCTAAAAGGCCGGGCGGAGGTGGCGAACATTTACATAGCGTCCGTCACTTACTACCGCCTGACTGTCGTGCCTTGCCCTAAGGAAACACTCACCACCACGGAACGCATGCTCTTCCAATTTCTTTGGAAGAAGCGCCCTCCTATGGTGAGAAGATCCATCTGCTGCCAACAACCTTCGAAAGGAGGGCTGGAGATGCCGTGGTTGATGATGTGTAGGCACGCATTAAGGCTACGGCACCTACAGGTATTCCTCACTGGTCAACCGGTGTGGGCTCCGTTCGTGAAACGAGCCTTTCCGAGACTCGTCTCGCTCACCGAGCTACAGTCCTGGGTCAAGCAAAGATCCGGAAAACTGGGAGACTGGCACACTGAGTATGCTCAGGCGCTCAGGGCTCTCTGGCAAGCGGGCCAGGCCATCGGTGGAGAATCCACCTCATCATTCTATAGAGGGCTGGTGGCTAGCAGGGGCGATGACACCCTTGGGGAGTCGCTGGACATGGAGGAAGACGAACTGGCCAGCCTGTTCGGTAGGACTTTCGGCCCAGGACCAATGGACAACTTCCAGAAATCACTGGCCTGGCAGTGCTACCGAGGGGCTCTACCCGTTCGAGAGAGGCTCTACAGACACGGGCGCCCGGGCAGGTATCCCTCAAAAAAGATTTGCCCTAGATGCGTGCGTCACGAAGAAACCGTTGCGCACGCATTGGTGCAATGTCCGGGCGTGGCTGATCTGTGGGGCTACGCCGAACGACTGCTGTCGCGGGTGGCGCCGATTAAATTGACCGCCGAGTCCGTGATGACAATCAAACCGCCTCCCCTCTTCACAAAGGAAGCAAAGGCGGTTTTTCTGTGCGTAATAGCCAAGTTGAAAGAGGTTGTTTGGTGGACACGATTGAAAGGTCGGAGGTCAGGCAACTTTCTCTCTGGCCATAGTCTGGTCTACTTCTTCCGATATCACTTCGGAAGAAGGATAAGAATGGAGAGAGAGGTGCTTGGCCACAGGCAGTTTTATGAAAGGTGGGTGATAGTGGCGAGAATGGCTCGTGTAAATGGGCCTTCTCTGTATACCATCCTGTAGGTAAAGAAGTAAAGGAGAGGGGAGCACCTTCTCCATGTGCTCCCCGGGCAAAGGATTGCACACTTTTTCGGGGGTGTGTGCAACCCCCATCTCCCCTCCCTTTTGAGGTTATTTTCGATTATTTTCATTTTATACCCTTTTTACTCGATTGTATGTAAACTCCCCCTTTGTATTTGTCCCTTCTTTTTATGCCTTTATGGTAAATAAAGAAATATATCTATCTATCTATCTATCAATCAATCAGAGTCGGCGGAAAGATTCAACGGTATTAGCCTGACCAAGAGACTCTCATGGAATGACCAAATGAGGTTAAGTTTTGCTGATAGTCTATGGAAAGAAACGATGCACGTATTAATAAGAAGAGTTAAAAATAATGCGTGTAAGATTTCACAGCGCTAGCGCCACTCCTTCATAGTCACTCTATGAACCTTTAATGCGTGTAAGATTTCACAGCTCTAGCGTCACTCCTTCATAGTCACTCTATGAACCTTTCAGCTAACCCTTGTATCTACCTGTATATGCCTGCGCGTGCGTGTATATGTGGTTGTGTGTGTTAGTATATACATATAAATGTGATGGATGTGAATATGTGTATTTCTGTGCGTTTGTTTGCGTCTCTTTAATTGTAGAGCAGTACTGTGTTCAGTTGCAGACTATACTGTTGCTTCGCCATTCGAGCGATTATGTCACTCGTTCCTATCTGCCAGGAAAGGGATGGCCTATGAGGCAACGAAATATTCTCTGACATCTCTAAAATATACGCGAACATTTGTTGAACTCACAATTATACGGTCGTGGGTTCGATTCCCGTTGTTTACTTGAGCAAAAGGCTATATTTCACGTGCTTCGTCTGCCAAAATCTTCAACCAATAGATATTATCAACAATGGAAAGACCAATGGAAACCCTGTTTCATTGGTCTGATCTGACGATTGGTTACCTTCCATTTTTAAAAATATATAAGTCTGTAAACAAACAATATACGTAGCCGAGAGATCGGAAATTGAATCGCTTAGAATATAAAATTAATCTAAAATATGATGTACTGATGCGCAAGCTATATTATACATTAATTGAATATGCCTGTGTATTTATGTGTCCTTATGGGTTGTGTATTTATGTGTGTCCCCATGTACAGTTTTGTGTATGCACATAAATCCACTTCAAACTAGCCAAGCTAGTCAGGCAATCCATAAATATTTCTGGTTCTATGACATTATTACAAAACTGCCAAACTGTCTCTCTGACTCTTCTCTATCGCTCTTTCATATATTCATTCATTCATTCATCTTTATTTTATCTTTTGTTTATCATTGTTAGTATTGTTGTTGTTGTTATTATTATTATTATTATTTAGTCTGTTGGATGAATCGGTAGAGCATCGGAAATCATGCTTTGCAGGAATAAGTTACAATCCTTTACATTCTGAGTTCATATCACACCGAGGTTAGCTTTGCCTTTCATCCTTACGGGGGTCGATAAAATAAAGTACCAGTAACTCATTGGAATCGATTTAATCGACTTTCCCCGCCGCTTCAAATTACTGGCCTTGTGCATTTTGCCTTTCATCCTTACGGGTCGATAAAATAAAGCACCAGTAATACACTGGGGTAATTGCAGGCCGTGTGCCTAAAGTAGAAACAATTATTATTTAGCCTGCTGGCAGAATCGGTTGAGCGTCGGAAAGCATGCTTTCGGGATTAAGTTACAGTCCTTTACATTCTGAGTTCAAATCCTGTCGTGGTTAGCTTTACCTTTCACCCCTAAAGTCTCGATAAAATGAAGTACCAAAAACGCATGTTGTCTATGTGCCTAAATCTATGTCTATTGGTTGGCAGATTCGTTAGAATGTTGAGCAAATGCTTAGCAGTACTTCTTCTGGCCCTTTACCTTCTAGGTTCAAACATTTGCCGAGATCCAAGTCGATAAAATAAAGTACCAGACAAGTACAAAAGCCGATAAAATAAACATGCTCTTCCCTTAAATTACTGGTCTTGTGCCAGAGTTAGAAATTAATTATTGTTAGTTCGGTGAATCTGTAAACACACATTGCACCATTGCTCATCCATTGCTCCATTGCTCACCCATTGCGCCATTGCTCACCCATTTTCCTTAAGGCTCAATAAGTGATGAAGGAGGAGGAGGAGAAAAAAGAAGTGGAAGAGGAAGTAAAAGTTGTGTTCTACAGGGCTCTACTCATTCGAAATAAATAAATATATAAGTAAATAAACCAAAAAAAACCCCATAAAAATAGAAATAAAGAAAATCAAAGAAAACTAAAACAAAGATTTGACTCAGTGTTGTGATGTCATCTTACGTCATCTTTATTGGTTTATGGTGTTATGGCTTTGTGCCTTTGTAGTTTCTGCTCTTGTTGGTAGGAGAGGGGTACAGTAGAATATACAGGGAGAGGGGTTGGAGAAGAGAGAGAGAGAAGGAGGAGGAAAACACTGGGGAAACTGCGAGTGTGTAGGAGAGGAGGAGGAGGAGAGATAGTAGCAGACTGCGTGAGTGTTTTATGTGTGTAATAGAGAGAGGAAGGGGAACATTTAGGAGATAGACAGACATACAGAGAGGGAGGGGAACATATAGGAGATAGACAAACATACAGAGAAGGAGACAGTGGGAGACAGAACGTGACGGACAGAGAGAGAAATAAGGGTAGGTAGTGAGAGAGTGACACTAAGAGCTATCGCTTTGATTAGCGAGTTCAATTCACTGAGAAGAAGCAGAAGTGAAAGGCAGCGACGCATTAATCAAATACCTACACCATCCTCTCACCACACACTCACTATAACACTTTCACTCTTTTGGAACAAATTATCTCCCCTCTCCCCTTCTTCACTGATGTTCAATAACATTTTACCATCCTTTCCCTTATTTTGTTTTCATTTCTATATAAGCTGCCATCATCATTGTGTAACTTGGCTTTGTAATGTCTCCTTCAGTCGCCGATGCCCTTCTGGCAAATAAAAGAAATTATTACTATTATTTACCATCATCATCATCAATCATTAAATTATCAGATTTCTGATCATCATCATCATCATCATTATATAATCAGATTTCTCATCATCATCATCATGGTCATCATCACCATCACCATCATCATCATCATCATCATCATCATCATCATCACCATCATTATCATCATCGTCATCATCGTCATCATCATCGTTATTATTATTATGTTATATTATTCTCCTTTTCCTCTTCCTGCTTCTCACCAGCATCAGCATCAGCATCAACAGCAGCATCAGCACCAGTACCAGCTCCAACATCAGCACCAGTCCCAGCTCCAACATCATCACCCCTAGCAGCACCAGCACCAGCACCAAAACCAACACCAGCAGCAGCAGCACCACCAGCATCATCAGCAACACCGGCACCAAGATCAGCAGCAAGATCAGCACCAGCAACAGCACCAGCAGCAGCACCAGCACTATCAGCAGCACCACCAGCACCAGCACCCACATCAGAACCACCAGCTCTCCCTTCGGTTGATTTCCATTGCATTCCAGAACAGCCATTATTCACGTGCTCTTCTCTTCATCAGACGCAGTTCCTTGCCTTTTGCTTCCTCCATTCAAGTACCCTCCACCATATTTCATATTTATTTATTTTTTCATTCCACTTCCCAAATCGACTCATCCTCATTCATGGCTGCACTTTACAAACCATTCCCCTCCTTACACTTATCCTTTCATTTTTGTTTTTGCTGCCCCCTACCTCTCTCATTTCCCCACCACATCTCTACAGATATTTTTTTTTATTCGTGTTCGTTTTTGTTTGTGCGTTCTTATTCATTCTATT
>OZ024742.1:92168948-92173948 GCA_964016885.1 Eledone cirrhosa | reverse complement strand
CTTGGCGCAAAACCAATTTTTTATCCACATGACCTCTACCGACCAATCAAAATTGTTTTGACCAATAATTTTTGCTGGAGCCACTTTTCTAATATTTTAACATAAAAACAGTCTTGGCGCAAAATCAACTTTTTACATTCACATGACCTCTACCGACCAATCAAAATTGTTTTGACCACAAGCATTTTTGCAACACAAAAATAACGCTGGAGCCATTTTTTTTACATAAAAACAGGTAGAATTCCCAAAACTAATCAGATCAGAGCAAACAGCACGGACACTCTATCTCAAAATTATTTTTGAAAAGCATTTAGAAATGCGCAACCGGTAAAAACTTAAAAACTTAAAACCACAACTGAATACTAACCCATACAATCACTAATACTCTTTTATTCCTAATTAAACCATTTTTCAACTGTGAACAATTTGTCAGCATTTTCTATTCCGTTTACCAATATATAATAACTTGTGTGTTACACCTCTATTCTTTTAACTATATATATATATATATATATATATATATATATATATATATATATATATATATGATACACAACGTTCACATAAATATATAAAAATATGCTTTTGCAATGTTCTCTGTCATATTTTCAATTAAGATTTTCCCCGAAAAATATATATTCAAAAAATCATAATTTTAATAAAGTTAATTGGCAGAGAGTGAATTTTACACATGATCAACCATTTGCCTTGCTGCCCCCATTAAAAAAAATATACGAATAAAACCGACGCTATTGTCCCAATCTTTCCACTTCACCTCAAAGATTTTCAAAAGTGCATCAATCGCTGTATGGTAAAAGATTATATGTAGAGGGTTCGAAATGACTCCCTATCCCAAATACAACAGCAACAACTAAAAGCAACGTATAAAATAATGGGATTGATGGCTCATAAATGAAAAATAAAAAAACAGAATCAAAGGATTATGCAGAAGCATACATACACACACACATGCACACGCACACAAACACACATCGACACGCACGCGCACACACACACATATATATACACAGACATTCGCACGCACACGCACACGCACACACAGACACACATACACACACGCACACACATATATATATATATGCACATATATTACACCTCCATATATATAGTATGTAAGTTCCCGAGTTGTGTCGGGGGCTAACTACACACACACACATATATATATATATATATATGGTATGTAGGTTCCTGAGTTCTGTCGGGAGCTAGCTACAGTTAAAAAGGGACTCAATACATTGGTAGTGTATAAACATGTTTATTATATGTAGGAATGGCTTCTACAAGACTAGAACTGTTTCATTCGTAGGATTTCATACGAATGAAACAGTTCTAGTTCTGTATATATACAGAGAGAGAGAGAGAGAGAGAGAGAGAGAGAGAGGGTGGGGGAGAGGGAGAGAGAGAGAGAGAGAGAGAGAGAGAGAGAGAGAGAAGGGGTGGGGAGAGAGAGAGATTCTGGTGCTGAGATCGAGGAGACCACTAATCATGAAACGTTTCAATCCATGGGGAAATGCAGAGTGGGTATAGAGATAGTAAAAATCCCGACCGCGGTGCAAAGCTATCATCGGTATCATCGGTATTTCTTCGCATTAAAGACCAGACACCTCAAGCCAGCGCGAACAATAACTAAAATAAGTTATTGGGATAAACAGAATTGGCTGGAGAAAGAGAGACATGTAAAGAAACAAAAATGGTAAGGCAACGTAAAGAGAGGAAGATGAGGAAACAAGTCAGTGATACATGTGAACTTAAGTTCTACCAAATCATTGACGAGAAGAAAAAAAAGACGCGTCCAAACTCAGCGAAATGTGAGCGAGAAAAGGATTTCACACAGGTCAGACGGGAGGAAATGTGAGAGGGGGAGTAGCAGAGTGAGTGAGTGAAAGTGTGAGGAGAGGCCAGCCGATATATATATATATATATACTTATATATATACTTATGTGTGTGTGTGTATGTGTGTGTGTGTGTGTGTGTGTGTGTGTGTGTGTGTGTGTGTGTGTGTGTGTGTGTGTGTATGTGTGTGTGTGTGCGTGTGCGTGCGCGCGTGCACGTGTGTCTGATTATGAGAGGTGCACTTCTTAGCTGAAAGTGCAGTATGTAAAAAAATCAGTTCTCTGCAAAAGACCTGTAGATGTCATTTCACTCACTTGTGTCGTTTGACACTTGATGGCTTATTTAAGGAGGTTTAAAATCAAGTGTAACAGAGGAGGAGAGTAATGGTAGGGAGAGAGATTGATAAATATAACAAGGGATGTAAAGATAGAAATTGACTGAGAGAGTGAGAGGAGAAAACCGACATGTAGATTGATTAAGAGTGTGGGATGGAGACACAGAGATGGAAATTAACTGAATATGAGAGAGAAATAAGACCTCTGGACTGAGATAGAGAGGGTACACTTGATTAGGAACATCCGTTGAAAGATGCAATAGTAAATTTTTCAATGAAAAGTGGAGCGCAACAAGCCCTCTTTACCATGAATCTCTCAGCGTGACATCATCATCAAGTACATTGATTAATACATAAAGCCGAGCCACGGGTGGGAAAGTGCTGACCAACCCTTTCCTCTCCACTATAGACCTAATTATGCCGACATTTTGTGAGTTTTGTTGTTTTATAAAGTTTTCTGTTATTTCTCATGCCACTTACTCATAGGGGTTTTCTCCCCCTTCCCTTTACCAGTTTTTTCTCTCTTTTCATCTCCTCCTCTAACACAACTCTTTAGCTCTTAGTTCATTTAGGTTACAACCCCCACAATGTCGGGCTTTTCATTCATTCATGCTCTGTCTGTCTCTCTCTCACACACACACACTCACTCACTCTCTCTCTCTCTCTCACACACACAAACACTCACTCTTTCTCACACACACACATTCGCTCACTCTCTCTCTCACTCACACACACTCTCTCTTTCAATACACTCACTCACACACACTCTCTCTCTCTCACATTCACACACTCACTCTCTCTTTCTCAAGCACACTCACTCACACACACACAAACACTCACTCTCTCTCTCACATACACACACATACACATACACGCACACTCTCTCTTTCTCAAGCATACACACACACACACACACACTCACACACTCACACACTCACACACTCACTCACACTTTCTCTGAATTGTTTCTGTTTCATATTTTACTTTGATAATGATTTTTATCTCTTTTTATCTTCAACATCTCTCTCTCTCTCTCTCTCTCTCTTTCTCTCACAGACACACACTCTCTCCCTCTCTCTCTCTCTCTTTCTCTCACACACAGACACACACTCTCTCTCTTTCTCTCTCTCTCTTTCTCTCACACACAGACACACACACACACACACTCTCTCTCTCTCTCATTTCCTTCACCTTACATATTTCTCTCTCCAACTCCCTCATAAGCTATATTCTATATATATTCCTACTCCGCCCTCCCCCCTCTCTCTCTCTCTGTCATAGTCTTACTTTTTCTCATGCCAGTCACCAAGGCTACTTTCCACTTCTCCCCCCACTTCCTTCCTTTTCTAGCTTTTATTTTTTTTCATGTCTTTCTTACTCCGTCTCTGTTCTCACTCTCTTCCTATTTCTCTCTTCCTCACTCTCTCCCTCACTCTCTCACATTTTCTCTCTAGGCAAACT
The DNA here is from genome assembly GCA_964016885.1 of Eledone cirrhosa. Taxonomy (NCBI): domain Eukaryota; kingdom Metazoa; phylum Mollusca; class Cephalopoda; order Octopoda; family Eledonidae; genus Eledone; species Eledone cirrhosa. The sequence goes on along the minus strand of OZ024742.1, from coordinate 92,170,298 downwards.
CACTAAAAAAAAAATTATGAAGAAAAGAAAACAGAAAACGGAAATTAAATTTTGCTATCTCACAAATAATTTCCACAGTGAAACCATTTATTAAAAATATTAATCAGCTTTTTAGCATTATTAGGCCTTCGGAAGGAGCAGCTCTTTTCTTTTACACCCCCCTCTCTCGCCCAATCCCGCGGAAACAATTTCCCCCTCAATCTCTAAATGATGCTATAGCGAATTTGTTGGAATTAGCAATTTTCGCAGAGTCATTTGTTTCTATCGTGATGAACTCCTTAAAGGAAAGAATCAGTAGTGGTTTGGGAGTCAAGACCGCATTCTCGGGTTTGATTCACCATTTGCGCCATTCATATTCTTTCGGGGATGGCGGGAAATTAGTAGGTTTGAACACAGCCGATTTCATTCACAGAGAGAATGGAGAGAGAGAGAGAGAGAACAGACCCCAATACTGGACTGACACTACTTTTTAGTGGCCTCGAAAGGATGAAGGGCAAAGTTGACCTTCGCGAGTTTTGAACGTAGATAGCCAGGAAAAAACCGCAAAGCATTTTATCCCACATTCTATACATATAATAGACTCTACCTATTCGCCATCATGGACATAAATATGATTATTTTAAAAAGCTTCAGGAAATAAACTACTAAGCGTTCTGTAATCGCAATAATTCAGTTACTAAAATTTATTCTACGCTCATCTCATTATTGTGGATTGGCAGTATCCGTAGAGAGTTGGACGCCATGCATTCCAGCATAGTTACGTCCCTTTACGGTCTGAGTTCAAATCCCGCCGAGGTTCACTTTGCCTTTCATCCTTACGGGGTCGATAAAATAAAGTACCAGTAATGTACTGGGTGATTGCTGGCCTTGTGCCAAATGTAGAAACGGTTATTATAATTATTCCACAAGGCTAAGTATATTTTAAAACCTTAAATGTTTTTTCATTCGTACATAGAATTCCATACATTTTTTATGTGATATCTTGCGTGGTTAATTTCTTTTTTCATTGTGTAACCTACATCCGCAGCTGTAAAATCGAGAGCTGAACATATTCATAAATGAAAGAACATGAAAATAAACATTCTTTTGTTACTTTACTACGTCTTCTGATCCTGGATTGTCATTTATTATAATTATTAATGTTTAATAATTGAGGATCATGTTCAGAAATATAAATGAAAGAGGAAAATCGATTAAATCAACCTCAGTATTGGACTGGTGCTTTATTTTATCGACTTCAGCAGTATGATAGGCAAAGTTGATCTATGCGGGATTTGAATTCAGAGCGGAAAAACAAAAGACCGTGGCTGCAGTTGTTATTTCTAAGTATAAGATAAAAAATATGAACAG
>OZ024742.1:92133948-92163948 GCA_964016885.1 Eledone cirrhosa | reverse complement strand
ACAAACAGACATGCATACATACATACATTTACATGCATACATTCATTGCCATACAAACATATAAATATATATACACACACACATACGTCTATGTTTATATATTTTCGCATTCTATACTGCGGCGTATGCAACGACCTATTAGAAGGTCCTGAATTTTACTTCAATGAAGAACATATTTTCAAGATTTTATACAATTGCTCATGTAACTCCCACACTTTATTATATAATATAACATGTAAACTTTACTATGAGCCCTAAATTGGACAAGTGGATCTGACACTCTGACAAACAAAGACTATACTTTTAACAAATAAACTAACCGTACCCAACAAGGATTCTTCTTAGTAAATGATTGCGGAGGAAGAACTTTGCCGAAGTTCGATGTTTTCCGAAACTATAATCATGACTATTTCTGAAAACCGCCATATACTTTAATGTATACTACATAATTTATTTTGTATGAGATAATTTCTTTTCGTTGTGTATTGTAAATGTGCATCTATATAAAAAAAAGAACATTCAGCGCATTCTTTATTACTTTCCCAATATAATGTGATTTGCACAGACTTCCTTAATTGATTGATTTTTAACTTTCTCTCTCTCTCTCTCTCTCTCTCTATATATATATATATATATATTTATCTATATCTATATATATATATCTATATATATATCTATATATATATCTATATATATATATATATATATATATATATATATCTATATATATATATATATATATATAAACATATATATATAGATATATATATATAGATATAGATAAATATATATATATATATATATAGAGAGAGAGAAATGCTGACAAATTGTTCACAGTTGAAAAACGGTTTAATTAGGAATAAAAGAGTATTAGTGATTGTATGGGTTAGTATTCAGTTGTGGTTTTAAGTTTTTAAGTTTTTACCGGTTGCGCATTTCTAAATGCTTTTCAAAAATAATTTTGAGATAGAGTGTCCGTGCTGTTTGCTGTATATATATATATATACAATATATATATATAGCACCCAGATCAGAGCAAACATCACGGACGCTCTATCTCAAAATTAATTTTGAAAAGCATTAGAAATGCGCAACCGGTAAAACTTAAAACCAAAACTGAATACTAACCAATACAATTACTAATTCTCACTTATTCCCAATTAAACTATTTTTCACTGTGAACAATTTGTCAGCATTTTCTATTCCGTTTACCAATATATATATATATATATATATATATATATATATATATATATATATATATATATATATGTGTGTGTGTGTGTGTGTGTGTGTGTGTGTATATAAGCCGGTTTCGACGGCTATTTCAATCCAGAAATAGCCGTCGAAACGGCTTGAGCTCTGTCGTCGGGGTCTTGAATATTTTCCTATTGCCCACTCTACTAACCTAAGTATTGAGTACTCTGGTGTGTTATGGTCCCCCTGGTTCCTTACCACACTTCCTTCGTTATATATATATATATATAAATCAAGATGGATACAGTAAGAAACTGGTTAGACCATTTCTCACCAGAGTTCTCGATGCTTGAGATAGTAGAGTATGGTTATATTAAATAGGCGGCACTCCGACGGTGGAGCTGTTGCCGATTCAACAGCTAGCTCCAGACAGAGTCGAGTCTGGAACAAGGTATTGAAACGGCAAGAGCTCAGCCGTTGGGATCCCGACTCTTTCATATATAAATATATATATACTGGTGGCTTAGTTCGGATCTAGCTGTCGAAACTTCCGGAGTTCAGCTGTCGGGTTCCTGACACTTTTCCTATATATATATATAAATAAATTATATTGAAAATTCAGTGAACATAACAGTTTTAAGAAGATATTTCATCATCTCGATAAGTTAAGTGAGATGGAAAGACGGCGAAACAGTAAAGGCATAGCTCCACGTCTTTCCTTCTAGGTGAACTTTGAAAATCATGTACTTGTTAAATTATTGTAAAAAGATGTTTTATCTTCTTAAAGACTCCAAGTGCATTTTCAAATTTCCTTTGTCTATTTTTCTACCCATGTGGACTTAAAAACTTTCTTATATATATATATATATATATATATATATATATATATATATATATATATATATATATATATATATACACGTATATATATATATATATATATATATATATCATCATCATCAGCAAACGCACTACCAGGAACTTTATCAACACCGCAACCACCGCCACTGCTATCATCATCATCTGCTGCTGCAGCAATGTCAGAGCGACTGAAAAACGTGGTGTAGTCACTGTTGAAATGTGACATCTTACATATATTAAATCAAGTACAGATGTGCTATCTCAAGTTCTTCAGTGTAGAAGGTGGTGGACACAACACAAGTAACTCTGACATTGTTTCGTGTTCTTTTGAATAGAAAAGTTGATATTAATGTACCAGCTTCACTTGGTGGGACTTTATCTCCATACTAATGACAATGTCATCATTCAAATCTAGCGGGAGATTACATCGTACTTAGCTATATGGGGGCATCCACACACACACACAGAGACACGTACACGCGCATAAATATATATATATATATATATATATATATATATATATATATATATATATATATATATATATATATATATATAATATATATATATTTATATATATATATATATATATATATATATATATATATATATATATATATATATATATATATATATATATATATATATATATATATATATATATATATATATATATATATATATATATATATGTGTGTGTGTGTGTAATACAGGATGTGTAAGGTATTTGAGGACAGATTTATGTTTATAGAAAAACAGATGTATAATAACAAATAACTTAATTATTGAAAAAATGCTATCAGTATAAAAATAAATCATTTTTTAAATAATTATATTCAAGAAAGCCTCCTCCAGCTTCAATAACTGCTTCTATACAAAATCGAAGTCGTCTACATGCTCGAATTAAATGGTCCTGGTTCATATTGGACATTACTTTGTCTATGTCGGCTTTCAAAGAATCTTTGGTCTGATGAGTGTATTCATTGACCTCTCGCTCAACAACGCTTTACGCGTAGTAGTCCAATGGATTGCGATCTACGGAGTTAGGATGCCAAATATTGGGGGTTATGTGATCATGCCAAATTCCAGCCATTCCTCCCTGCGTTACTTGAGCCTTGTAAGATGGTGGAGTGTCTTGCTGAAGCACATAAAGCCTTCCATTACATACACTGTCTATCAGGATTAACAACGTTTACCATGACCTCAATGTAGACAGCAGAGTTAAATCTGAGGCCTGGTGGAAAGAAATGAGGAGGCATCACATGTCCTTCATTGCTGTCAAACCCCCAAACCATTACAGTTGCAGGAAGGTTTATGTGCATAACAATAGGAACATCAGAAAGGTCTGCCCATAACCATCTGTTATTTATTTTGTTAAATTTCCGATCTTGGTCAAAGTTTATCTCGTCTATGAAAAACCAAATCACATCAACTTCTGCTGTATTTTTTAGTTTGTTTAAGAGCCTTTCAGATCTGATTAAGCGTTTTTCTTTTTCTTTCTGACATAAATTGACCTTTCCTCATCACATGTTATATCTCATGTCATCGTGGACAACATTTCTGATTGTTCCTTCTGACACATGGAAACCTTTTGCAAGTGATCTCATGGATTTTATGGGATTGTCATCAATGGTCTGCTGGATAAATTCAGGTGTTCTGATGATGGCAGAGCGTTAGGAATGCTTTTTGTGCTCTGATGCTTCTGATACAATTCCATCATCAGTCTCTAAATCCTTACGAACATTGTCGATGAAAGATCTGGCAATTTTAAAAAATTTAGATATCTTTAAATCACCTTTAAAGCCACAATTGAATTACAGCATGCCTTTTAATTTTTAGAGTATCCATCTTGATTTATATATATATATATATATATATATATATATATATATATATATATATATATGAATGTATATATATAGTGTATTTTGCAATACACTGTATGCTTAATTAAAAGCATCGGTTTTCAAAATGCTTTTAATTTCTGCTTGACCGGCAACCGCTCTGTATAATCAGTTCCTGATTATTACTAGAATTCTATAAGAATCAAACATTCATGATTTTCAGCAAACAGGTGGAGTACTTGGCTTTGATAAGTACCAATCAGTACAAAACAGAGCTCTGTCAGCTTTATCTCCCCCGTTTGCTGAAAATTTAAAGTAAGTGAGACTGTCACTACTCTAAAACAATAGCGTAAGGTCTTCAAAATGCTTTTAATTAAGCATACAGTGTATTGCAAAATACACTATATATACATTCATATATATATCGCTATTTCAGAGCACCAATTCTAATTTATATATAATATATATATATATATATATATATATATATATATATATATATATATATATATATATATATATATATATATATATATATATATATATATATATATATATATATATGTGTGTGTGTGTGTGTGTGTGTGTGTGTGTGTGTGTGTGTGTGTGTGTGTGTGTGTGTGTGTGTGTGTGTGTGTGTTGTGTGTTGTGTATGTGTGTGTGTGTGTGTAGTCATTATCTAGGTCATAAGCAGGACTACATTACCACTTTCTCGTTGCTCTCTTTCACATATATCAGGTTTGGGTATATGTTCTGCTATTGGGCCCTTAGATATGCTAACTAGATCCGGCTTGGTTTTACATTACTATGACCAATGCAGCATGGAATTTGATCATGGTATCAGCAACGGTGGTTACAACCTTATGTATTTTTGAAATGGATGATCACCCGGTAATCGATATTCACATTGCTAAACATAATGAACAACAGTTGTTTGGGTGTGAACAGAAACGTCCAGGCATATGATTTCGAATGTAAATAAATGCTAGAGGTTGTATTACTCTCTCAAAAGATGGTTTTGTTACAAATGAGAGATCAAATGTCTGAAGACATCACGGGTTATGTTTATAGCATGCAGCTCCACGCGAACATTACAGTCCTTTACACCTTGTTCAAAGCTGTGGAACATATCTACCACCGGCTCTAAAATTCATTTTGGGCGAATGCACAGGAATGCAGCTCCTATTGCGATCTGTGAAATACCTGTGATGGTTGGAAGATCACTGACGAAGGACCACTTTATTCATATGTAACCCATTTGCTACCACGCAGCACGTTTATGTTCATATTTACACATATTTTTTCCCCCGCCGTGACCCGTCTATTTCGTTCTTACTGCTTCCTCTTTCTCTGTATCTTTACCCTCTCTAACAGTCACTCTCTCTGTTAGCCTCTTTCTCACCCTTCACTCACTCACTCTCTGCTACTACCTCTCCTCCTCCCCCTCCTCCTTCTTCCCGTTTGACCTGTGCGTAATTCTTTTCTTTCGCACGCTTGGCCAGGCTGGTTCGCCTTTTTTCTCTCTCTCGTCTACGATTTCACAGAATTTATGTTCACCAAATTCACAGACTAGATCCCTTCATCCTCCCGTTAGACCTGTACGGAATTCCTTCCTTGCTCACATTCCAACCAGGTTTGATGGTCTTTATTCTCTCTCGTTCACGATTTCACCGAACTTATATTCATGGAAATTTGGGACTTGACTCGTTCTTCCTCACTTTTCGTTGCTTCACCATCTTTGTTTGTTTACACTCGTGTTCCCTTTATTTACGTGTCCCAACGACTTTTTTTAGCCGTTGCTCGCACCAACCGGAGGTATATGGTCTTTAAAGCGAAGAAATACCTGTGATGGTTGGAAGATCACTGATGAAGGACTAACTTTATTCATATGTAACCCATTTGCAACCACGCAGCACGTTTATTCTCATATATATATATATATACACATACATTCATATATATATATACACATACATTCATATATATATATATATATATATATATATATATATATATATATATATATATATATATATATATATAACAAAGAAGGTGTGCTAAGATACCAGGTTGACCAGAGTACTCGATACTTAGGGTAGTAGATTGGGTAATAGGAAAAAAGTCAGGACCTCGACGGCTGAGCTCCGGCCGTTTCGACAGCTAGATCCGTTCGGATCTAGCTGTCGAAACGGCCGGAGCTCAGTCGTCGGGGTCCTGACTCTTTTCCTATATATATATATATATATATATATATATATATATATATATATAGATCGATAGATAGATACAGTATACGTCCGGCATTCACGGTACCGGGTATTCGCAGACTTTCCCTTTGAACCTAACTAATAATTGTTCGTGCTAACCACTGTATATTCGCGAATCGTAAATATCTTCCACGACTTTTTTCTTTCTTGGCAATATATATTTTTTTAATACTAGATTATTAATAACAATATGGCGTACTTGCCGGCATAAGACGCTCCCTCTATTTTTTCATATTTTACGATATATATTGATGTTTATAGGCATTTTAATTGACCACATCCAATATTAGAGGTTTTTCACTCTTCGCGGGTGGTCTGGAGAGCCTGTCATCACCACAACAGAAGTCCGAGGAGGTTTTGATTCCAGAGTCGGGCTAGATCGATACTGATTGAATCTTGAACTGATCAATAGCGAAACGCGTGTCACTACTCAATAAACGCAATGAAGTCATAACAAATCGTCTATTTTATTCTCTCTCTCTATATATATATATGAAAATTGAATATGAGCTTACACCGTACTACAGAAAATAGTCTAGTAGGGAATCCACCATCATTTATTTCCCCTAAATCAGTCCTAACAGATCTGAGCTACAGTCACAATTATCCAGTTCCCTTCTACAGCTTTTCTTCTATGCATTATCTATCTAGAAATATATTATTCAATGTGTCGTTCGTTTTTAAGACTGCAGGTTCAAAATGTATAGTTTTGTTTTTAAATATGAATTCGTAATGTAGTCGTTCCAACGCAAATAACCATAATAATTGTTTCTACTTTAGGCACAAGGCCAGCAATTACCCAGTGCATTACTGGTACTTTATCTTATCGAGCCCGTAAGGATGAAAGGCAAAGTCAACCTCGGCGGGAATCATTGATCCCTCTAGGTAATAGTTGAGAAAACCCTTAGAGACAGCAGGAACTGGATCGGTGCGTCTGTCCAGTTTCTTCCGTCTCCAAAGGATACTTAACGATTTTCTCAACTATCTATCGAAATCGAAGGTCTAGATTTCAAATTTCCCATGTGTTTCTTAACTCAATGGGTTGTTTTGTAATGAGTGTTTCTTTTTTTTTTTACTGTCTAATCAGGGGAGAAGGCGATTTTCAAGGCCTCCGAGGCTGGAGCGAGGGAGGAATGGTTTCCCCAAACTGGTGCCCTTGTCCGAATGCTTACAGCAGAATGGACTCCGCTAAAAGCACATAGTGACCCAGTGGTTGTACTAAACTAAGTCATAGCAAGATTTGAACTCAGATATAGATGAAGAATCAACCCCAGTACTATACTGGTACCCTTTTATCGACCTCAAAAAGCTGAAAGGGATTTGAAATTAGAGTGCACAGAACCGGAATAAATACTGCAAGGTATTTCCCTCAGCACTCTTATGACTCTGCTGTTTCGCTGCTTGATCGGATTGTAATTGAACTTTCAGTAGTTTTGGCGAGGCCGAGTATCATCCGCTTCAGAGCTGGTTGCCCTGTTCCTTTGATGACGAGGCAGTTGCCGTGGTACTATAATACTAACAGCAGATATGTCTGGGTTATGTAATTACGTTATTATTGACATTGTTGCTATCGTGGAGGTAGTTGCGTTGTTGCTGATGCTGCTACTATTATAATGTGATTCTGTTATTATAATGTGATTCTGACATCAGTGCATACTGGTTGTTGTAGTGTAGCCGTGTGATTGTTTTTCCTGCTGTGTTTCGATAACGGTTGCTCTAGATGTTGCAGTTCTGTGTAATGATCAGGTAGCATGTTCTGTGATGTAATAATGGCTGTCAACGTATAATAGCTCTTGTGAATGTATCACTGACTACCACATCTAGAGAAGACAGGCAGTCATGCGAAAGTGAAAGTGGTTGAAATGTATTTAAATTGCTGCAATTGGTTTAGTAATGGTTGCTTTAGTTAACAATGGCATATCTGTGTGCTTTCAGCAAAGCGGTGAAAACCCTTCGGTACCACTTAGCTGCCAACAACATTAGATGAGAGAGAGAGAGAGAGAGAGAGAGAGAGAGAGAGAGAGAGAGAGAGAGAGAGAGTAAAAGGAAACGAGTTTTCGACGCAACATCCTAATTCGAAATTGGCGTGTTTTTCATAGTTCACAATGATATTCATAAATCTTCCCACACGAGAATAAATGAATAAAGGAATGAATGAATGAATGAATGAACGAACAGGTGAACGAACAAATGTAAGAATAATTGCTTATTGCAAATTAGATGCAACATCGTACATTTGACGCATCAAACCTCTGTGTTAGAAGGAAACTAGACGTGCCAGTTCATTTTCTATAGTGCAATTTTATTTAAATCCATTGTCTATTATATCTACACCCCATCCCAGCCAATCCCTCTTTCCATTGCCTCTTTCATTCGATGATCAACACTGTAAAAAGAAGAAATTAAAAATGCCCTGGCCCCACCCCATCGTTCACTAGTGCCACCATCTCATATTCATAGTTCTACTGACAGAAACAAAAGACTAACAATTCTTGTTAGAGATTTAATTAAAAAGAAATCTTGAGATTATTTGTTAGAGTATTACTGTATGTTTTAATGATAGGTGAATAGATAGACAGATATTTGAAGAGAGATATTGACAGGTAGATAGATAGATAGATAGATAGACACAGACAGACAGATAGATAGTGACAGAGGTAGTTAAGTAGTCAGGTAGGTAGATAGTTAGTTATCAAGATTCGATATTGATAGGTAGGTTGGTACGTAGGGAAGACATGTTGTTGGGTGGGTAATTAGTAAATTGAAGTAGGTAGGGCGTGTGTGGTGTGTTAAAAAGTTGGGGGATAACAATATTGCAAAAGTACTCAAGAATACAAAAGGAAAGAAAGTAATTAGCTGAAAGTAAAGACAGTTTATGTGTATGTGTGTATATATATATATATATATATATATATATATATATATATATATATATATATATATATATATATATATACAGAGCGTCCCCCCAAAATGTATACATACCTCAACAGCATTCTAATCAGTGTGCATACATTTTTTGACCACCAGATATCAAACAAAAACTACACAATTACACTCAGATACAAACAAACACATGCGCACGCAGAGATGCACCTAAATGCTGACAATGAAAAGTACACCTAGGCGCCATCCAGCCAGGCTACACACATACGTGCACACACACACACACACACACAACTCAAAGAGAGTAAATAATTGTTTGTACTTTTGGCACAAGGCCAGCAATTACCAGTACATTTCTGGTACTTTATTTTATCGACCCCCGTATGGATGAAAGGCAAAGTTAACCTCGGCGGGATTTGAACTTAGATCGTAAAGGGACGTAACTATGCTGGAAAGCATGGCGTCCGACCCTTTACCGATACTGCCAATCCACCGCCCTTGTAAATAATGCATACATCAAAGCGCCGGGAGCGCACCTGCTCATAAGGACACCGACATCGAAACAGACTCCTCGTTACTATGAAGGCATCGACCAAAGCACCCCTCCAATAGTTCCCACTGTAACTTTACGCCCCTGCATCTAACTACACCTTTTTTGCCACATACCTTACACATCCCTTCCCCTGAAGAAACCGTATGAAAATAGCTGAAAATAAACAAATACTTCCGTTCTCTATTCGTCGTTGAAACGGCGTGAGCTCAGCCGTCTGTTCTTACTAATCTAAACTGGTTAACTCCCAATCTATAGACAGATAGACGGGAAGGTGTATATATATATATATATATATATATATATATATATATATATATATATATATATATATATATATATATATATATATATATATATATATATATATATATATATATATATATGCAAAAGTTCTATTTAAATTGTTGGGATACAACAAGCAAATATTTTTATAACTGATATAAAGCACTCAACAAGTATTTGGAGTAAATATACGATATTAATAAATGGAAACTATATTTATAAAACCATATTTATTTCATTATACATATTTCAAGGATACCATGTTAAATTATGGTATGCCTTCATCAGACAAAATACAATATATACTTTTGGAAGACATCAGGATAGTATCCTGATGTCTTCCAAAAGTAACGGTCGCATTTTGAAAGGGTACGTCAATGTTTATTTATAAAACTGGTATATATTGTATTTTGTCTGATGAAGGCATACCATAATTTAACGTGGTATCCTTGAAATATGTATAATGAAATAAATATGGTTTTATAAATATAGTTTCTATTTATTAATATCGTATATATATATATATATATATATATATATATATATATATATATATATATATAATGTGGGTAATAATAAATATTACTCAATTACAAGTATGAAAATAGCTCAAAATCAATGGATCTCATTGAACTATACTATAAGTAGGTGAATATTTCTCTTACATGTACATTTAATGGAATTCTAAACAAGAATCATGTTGTCCCAGAGTGGCAAGACACGTTCTTTGAATTACATGTACAATACATCGGGTGGGCTTCCATACAGTGTCCAACTATTCCACTCACTAGGCTTGGAATGCCTTAATGCTATGTTAATTGATGTCCAAGATGTCAAGTTGTCAGATCAAACATGGAACCTCATGATTGTGAAGATTCTTCTTCTTCTTCTTCTTCTTCTTCTTCTTCTTCTTCTTCTTCTTCTTCTTCTTCTTCTTCTTCTTCTTCTTCTTCTTCTTCTTCTTCTTCTTCTTTTTCTTCTTGAGAGTGTCATGGGGGCATAGTTCTCGAATACCCCCTCCGACGGGTTCTGTCAGAAGCAACTGTCTCCAACTGGTCCGGTTGGATCCCCAAGCGTGACCAACCAAGCTCATAGATATTATCCAACCATCTTGCTTAAATATTCAGTCATGCTTAGTTCCGTAAATAAGGAATCAGTAGTCAATCAGAAAAAGGAATCTATGTTCCCATAGATACGTTCTTCTTGTCGCAACTCCAATCAAAAGGACCTGGGATTCGAACTCAGAACGTCCTGAGCCGAATGAGATACTGCAAAAACAATGTTCGAAAAAAAAAAAAAATACACCTCCAGGATCAACGCCCTGGATTGGTATTATTTATTAAACGTATGATATAAAAGATAGAGTCGATCCTGGTGGGATGTGAAAGGATTTAATCTGAGACCCCTACCAACGTTGCTAATTCGTCCGTAATGATTTTTTTTTAATAGGAAAAAGGATGTGGGGAGCAAATGTACACACACATACATACACACACACACACACACACACACACACACACACACACACACATATATATATATATATATATATATATATATATATATATATATATATATATATATATATATATATTTATATACTGATTAATGTTCTAACCACTTAAGGTAGATTTAGAACTCAAAGTAGTTTTGATGTATTTGATGTGAATATCACAATGTTTTTGGCATATGAAACGATCGTAAAAGAGTAAAACAATGAATAAATTAACTTTTTCATTGCTCCACCCCATATATATATATATATATATATATATATATATATATATATATATATATCCAAAATTAAGATAGATTAAAAGAATTCAATCACAATCGAAATTATGGGTGTCATTCCTTAACGGAATGCGCCATATCGCCCATCGGCGATATGGCGCATTCCGTTAAGGAATGACACCCATAATTTCGATTCTGATTGAATTCTTTTAATCTATCTTAATTTTGGATATAGATATATAATACTGCTCCTTAATTGTAGAGCTAACTCTGTTGAAGGGAATTGACTGCTATTTCTAGTTGTCGAATACCTATTCACGCCACTGAAACGAAGCCATTGAAATTTGAAATAATGTTTGCTCAAAACACTCACAAGACCATAAGTATTACATGTCTAAAGTTTGAAAACAATCGGTTGGATGGTTCTCAAGTTTTAGTGAGCTGACAGACAGACAGACATTCTCTGGTTTAGATATATAGACTAGCAGAAAACCGCCTTCCAAGTTGTTTTCTGCTAGTCTATATATATAAAACTGAGGATGTCTGTCTGTGTGTGTGTGAGTTTGAATCCCTAAAACTCGAGAACCACCCAACCGACTGTTTTCAAACTTTACACATGTAATACTTATGTTTCAGCGAGTGTTCTGAGTAAAACAAATTTCAAATTTTCAATACCCTAGGGACCACATTAGGCGATTTAGCGATCTCTCTCTATAATTCTTAGTCTTTCTCTTTTTAGATAGATACATACATATAACGTCGCGCCCTTTTAATATCTGTCTGTATGTCTGGCTGTCTGCATTACGTCACTTCCCTGAAGATGTCTGTCTCTGTGTGTGTGTCTGCATTTTTCCTGCTTCATTGAGGAAAATCTTTAAGATTATCCAGTCATCAGAGTATTCGGTTTATTTTCTTTACATATTGTCGGAGCATGCAGTTTTTCCACGATTAGGTCTGTTGGCGGCCCGCCTTCCAAAATACCTTATCCCGTGCAACGCCGGGTACCACTGCTAGTTATTTATAGAAATAAAGTACCAGTAATGTACTGGGTAATTGTTGGCCTTGTGCCAAAAGTAGAAACAATTATTTATAGAAATCGACAGTTCTTTTCTTTGTTTCAGATTTCTACATTTCTAATAATTACAATGTACTTAGCAATCAGATTTTCAAAATATGTATGTATGTATGTATGTTCTTCTGGTTTTATAATTTCACAAAGTTTTACCAATAGAGAGAGAGTCGGTTTCTAACATAGACACAAGACTCTCTCATTGGAATTTACACAACATCAACTAGGTAGATATGTATGTATGTCTGCATGCATGTGTAGATATGGATGTTATTGTATTTGTGGATGTGTATGTTTTGAGTTGTATGTGTGCATGTGTATATGCTTTGTATCTGTACATGTGTATATGCAGTTATTAGATGCAACATTTTTGGAATGTTTTACATATTTTTACTGTTCCATTAATGGATTGTACTTGTAATTTCCTAACTAGTTGTGTTCTTCCTGTTCCTGTGAAGCCTAGCTTCTCAAGATTTGTATTGAGGCAGTTACTAACATATCCCAGTGCCCCAACCATCACAGGCATAAATCTGAAGGTGTAATCAGGGTGGAGTATCTGCAGATTTCTCATCAGTTCTGCATAAATATTCTCCTTTTCACTAATCTTTGATATTATATTGGCATCTGCTGGGCAGCTAATTTCCACTACTGTGCATGTTTTCTTCTCCCTGTCCCATATCATAATATCTGGTCTGTTATGCTTGCATTTTATTGGGGTTTTTACTGGAACATTCCACCAGTACTCTTTCATATTATGTACATGGATATCTTCCACATTGTTGTAGCTTTTAATGTGTTTATTATCGGGGCTATCTTTTTTACGAACTGCATTGTACAGTGTTTTGGCCACTACATCATGCCTCATAGGTAGATAGTACCGCGATGACATCTTTGGGCAGCTGCTGATGACATGGGTGATATCCTCGGTGTTAGTTCTGCAGAGTCTGCACTTGTTATCACATCTAGGTGTTTTGCCTGCATCCCTATCTCTTTTGTGAATCAGGTATTTCGTGCTAATCTCCTGTTCTTGGATTGCAAAATCGTATCCTTCAAAGTGAGAGCCAATATAGCGGTTGTTGGCCCAAGATAGACTACTTTCCTTATCTATATTACTCTCACTCTGGAGCTTCCTGGCAACATATCCATGCATGATTTTTTGCTGATAGGCATACAGTTTTTCATCTATTGATTCACTGCGATACTGCTGAGCGACATCCCTGGGTGTGAGTTTTTGATTATCACACAGGTAATATCTCTCAAGGAGTTCCTTCCCAACTCTCATGATCTTATCTGTTTCATGCAGATAGACTTGCTCGAGAAGCGGGCTCCTACGCTTCGAGGTTCGTAGATGTTGTCGGAGAGATATGATGCGACATTCAAATGTTGTCTGGACTGATGTCAGGCCTCTGCCTCCCTGCTTACGCTTCAAGTAAAGGCGGTCTATGTCACTGTTGATGTGGAAGTTTCCCGTGTTGTTCAGTATTTTTCGAGTACCAACATCAACTGCTTGGATTTCGTCTATCGTCCAATTGAGTATTCCAAACGTTGGTGTTAGGACAGGCACAGCAAACACATTGTGAGCCATTGTTTTGTTTTGCTCAGAGAGTTCCGATGACCAGGTCTTTCTTAATCGGGTGTAGTATTCCCTGGTTACGCGTTCTTTATTACAGATACCATTATAGGATATGTTCTCATCTATCCCCAGGTATCTGAAGCAGTCCTCATCAGATATCGGTGAAACAATTAGACCATTGATGACAATGTTGCTAGATTGGGTTGTTGTTTTTCCCCGCTTTACAGTCATGTATGAGCATTTATCTTGGCCAAACTCCATTCCTATATCCTTTGAGAACATTGTAACCAGGTCAAGATTTTTCTTCATCCCATCCATGTTCTTGGCATAGAGTTTCAGATCGTCCACAAAGAAGTTATGGGTTAGGTTCGTATTTCTGTCCTCCTGTGAGCTAATGATGTATCCCTCACATTTCTTGAGCAGAAAGGACAAGGGGTTTAATGACAAGATGAACAATATCACAGAGAGACTGTCCCCCTGAAATATACCCCTGCAATATTTTATTTTATCAGTGAAAATAGAGTCCTCCCTCTCTGTCTTTAACCTTAGGATAGTAGCCCAAGAAGAAGAGAGCCTCTCTATGGCTCTGACAATAATGTCTGGGACTTTAGCAAGTTGGAGGGCCTCTATCATCCAAGAGTGGGGAACAGAATCAAAAGCTTTCTTGTAGTCCAGCCAGACTGTAATCATATTCCTCCTAAGTTGTCGCACCTCCGACATCGCAGTTTTGTTGATTAGGAGTTGTTCAGCACATCCCAAACCCTTTTCTTTCCAGCTGCTTGTTCATCTGTGATGATGTTATTATTTTCACGGTGATCTTGGAGGAATAGGTTGAGGCAGGCTGTATACATCTTATACATCAGGTTCTGGCATGCAATGGGTCGGTAGTTTTTTGCCAAGTGGGTATCTTTGTTCTTGGGGACCAGTAACATGTGTGCTAATGTCAACCATTCTGGTATAAGTGTATCTCCCTTAAGAACTTGTTGGTAGAGGTCAGTAAGATATGTATGTATGTATGTATGTATGTATGTATGTATGTATGTATGTATGTATGTATGTATGTATGTATGTATGTATGTATGTGTTTATGTATGTATGTGTGTACATATATGTGTATGAGTGTGTATTATGTATATGTGTATGCGTGTATGTACGCCGCGCAAATGTGAAATGGTGGGAATGACGTTTATGGGTTTGTAGATTGAGACAGGCTGTAAGTATACCTGGGTTAAGAATGGGGATGGGAACGTGACATGTAAATAATATTTGAGGACAAGTAATTAGATGTGTTGGAGAACAACTAAATGATGGGTGCTGAACAACTAATTGTGTGGGTGTAGAAGTTGAGCAAATTAGACGTAAATCTTACAGGTGTATATGCAGTGGCGGACTGGGTCTAAAAATATTGGTTGCCAGGAGATGAAGGGGGCCCACCTACATATAGAATGCTATCACTTAGTTTTTATAATGAATAAAAATACAAAAAAAAAAAAAAAATGCATAAAAAAATACATAAGAGGAAACAAAACATTGCAATCAAATTTTTGCGGAAAAATATCTTACCTTCTCCAATAAAAAATATGTATTTTGCGAAATCCAGAGACTTTCAATAATGACAGAAGTTGACCCTAAATATTACTAATAGCTCTAGGAGAGCCATGAACGACACCACAACTTTTAACTTTGATTTTGAAAGTAGGTTTATAATTATCAATTTTCATTGTACTATTGTAGCGGTCTCGGTGACCTAGTTAGAGGAATCATAGACGGTGGTGATCCTGGTCTGAAGTTCGATCCTGGTCGGGAGTAGGGTCTTTTCAGTTTTTTTCTATGGGTTATAAAATAAAAACTGAAAAAGGTTACATGTACCTCTTGACCAGGATTGAACTCAAGGCCAGGATCGTATATATTAGGATTGG
The DNA here is from genome assembly GCA_964016885.1 of Eledone cirrhosa. NCBI lineage: Eukaryota > Metazoa > Mollusca > Cephalopoda > Octopoda > Eledonidae > Eledone > Eledone cirrhosa. Next base: position 92,147,763 of record OZ024742.1, on the reverse strand, counting down.
TGCTCTGAAATATGCTATACATACATGAATGTATGTATAGTATATTTGGCAATATACTGTATGTTTAATTAAAAACATTTTGAAGACCTTGCGCTATCATGTTTTTAATTAAACATACGGTATATTGCCAAATATACTATACATACATTCATGTATACATCGCTATTTCAGAGCACCAATCCTAATACCTAATTTTTGCTGGACTGGCAATCGCTCTGTATAATCAGCTCCTGATTATTACTGGAATTCTATAAGAATCCAGCTTCTATGATTTGCTCTGAGGATAACCAACAGTGTGAAACAGACTCTGTTAGGTTCTCTCCCATCTTTTGCCGAAAAAAAAAGAAGTAAGTGACATAGTCACTACTTTAAAAATGATAGCGCAAGGTCTTCAAACATGTTTTTAATTAAACATACGGTACATTGCCAAATATACTATACATACATTCATATATATATATACAGTATATTAATAGAATGTTCAGATATGACACCCCTTAATGGATGGTAATCACCCTAATATATACACCCTTGTACTTCATATTGGACAACTCTCTAACCTATAAATGGGAAACATACTCTAGAAATTAGTTATAACTTCATATGATAGGCACGTATTTGAATCACCATTAATGTAGTTTAGGATAATAATTTAACTAAGATAACTAGCTAGTTACTTCCCCTTACGCTTTAACTCCCCTTAGTCATTCAGACACTTCCGGAATCTAAACAGCATGATCTATTAATTAAGAACCGACTAGATACGGTATATAACTTGATTATATGCCGAACCATCGTGAGTTATACGATAGACACGTGTTCTATATATTGCGTCTCATGGATTATGTGAGTGGTGAGCGAAGACAGTGGTACGGCTTTGCCTACGATACAATAAGGTTTATAGTATGTTGAAAGTTTCTGATATTTTGGTGTTTCCCTGCATCCGGGACTGTATATCATACAGATGTATGCGAATAAATGACTTAATAATTCAGCCCACATAATAAGATCGATTGCCTGCTTCAACTGCCTGACCCTGCAAATATCATTCTGACGCACTCTAATCATGTATAAATAAGACACGCGTGCATGCTACACGTGAGATTGTTTCATACACAGACTACTCTAAACTTTCCTCTTGCTTTATCTTCATAGACTGCCAACGCTTCATGTTTATCTTTATTTTCATTTTTGTTTTTATTTTTATTTTTATTTTTATCCTGTAACCTGTATATGTAAATTGCCATGCTATATCATTTGAGGAATGTCACCCCACTGTTGATCAATATGCGCATATGTTTTATATGTCTCTTGGGTTGAAAAGGAGGTCAAGTATGTTATAGATCAGTAAATAGTTGCTCCGAAGAATCCAAACCTCGGTTTGGAGGAAACAATTGTAAGCAAATAAATGACTTAAACTGAACTTTGATTATTGTAATCTCTATATATATATATATATTATTTGTTTGTTAAAATAATCAAATTAAATTAATTCAACAGTTAAACCCACATAAGAATGATAGGGTTGTTACCAAAGGGCCAGAAGATTGACAAGTCGACCCAAAATATTACTAATAGTTCTAGGAAAGCCATGAACGATAACATATCGTTTTAAGTTTGATTTTCAAAGGAGGTTAAAAATTATTAATTTTCATTATACTTTTGTAGTTGTCTCAGTGGCCTAGTTGGAGGGATCATAGACGGTGGTGATCCTGGCCCGTAGTTTGATCCTGGTCGGGAGTAGGGTTCCCGGTAAACCTTTTCAGTTTTTATCTATGGGTTGTAAAATAAAAACTGAAAAATGTTACATGTACATCTTGACCAGGATTGAACCCAAAGCCAAGATCTCCACCGTCTCTAGTACCTACCACTAGGCCACAGAGATAGGTCACAGAGACAACTATGATAATCTCGTGAAAATTCATACTTGTAACCTTACTTTCAAAATGTTCAATACAAAATGATATTGTGTCGTTCATGTCTTTCTTAATGTTATTGCTCCTACTTAAAGTCGACTTCTAAATCATTTGGCTGTTCCATAAACTACATCCTCGTTTTGTTTCTCATCTATCTAGACTACATTCTAACCTGTAATCCATGTTTCATTTCTGTTCCACCTCATTCCCCCCTTCCCCCTCTCTCTCTTTTTCTCAGTGATATTTGAATCTACTATGATTTGGGCTTAACTTATTCCTATATATATGTTTTTGCATGTCAGTTAGATTCAAACTTACAATGATTGGCATTATATATACTAGCAGAAAAATCACCCTTTGGGTGGATTTCTGCTAGCGTGTGTAGTGTGCATATTGATATTATACGCAAGTATATATGCATGTAGATATGATAATCAAATAAAACCGTAATTGACAATATACACAGAAATTGAACGAAGACTGCGTTACATTCTCTTACGTAATCAGTAACGTAATCCATGATACATTAAAAAAAGACGATATTATATATAAACTGCATTAGGAGAAAATTAGTGATGGAAATATATGAATCGCGATCGCTAACCGGAAGTGTTGACATTTGAACATTTTAAAGAAAATCTTTAAGTAATAAAATATATTTAATGAACAGCCACGAAATTTAGTAGATAAATTATGTAATATTCATTAATTATTTATTCAAAGTAATCCAACTTATTTTACAGACGGGATAAAAAAATATATTCTGGATGCAGTCCCGCACGCGTTACTTTATTATAGTTTCTGGCAACAAATATTTTTAGACCTAGTCCGCCACTCTGTGTGTAAGTATATAGATACGTATATGCTTGTGTGTCTGTATCTATGTATGTTTGTATGCTTGATTGAATACACTAAGCTTTAGATTTAATAGAATGTACAACCATTGATTCCAGCTATTTGCATTATCGTATATTTTGGTTTCTAGTAATACCCTAGGGAATTGGTTGACCAAATGCTTTGCTTAATTGTTTTATTTATTTAAACATTTTCTTTTCTTTCTCTTAGATTTCAGGCATTGTTTTAAAGCAAGGCATTGGGCCCTAAAATACTACAGTGGGCCCTGCATTGCAACTGTGGGCTCTTGCAATGTCACCGTGGGACCCATGGGGGCCACTTGCCATTGGGAAACCTAGCAACCTGGCCAGTCCACTACTGTATATATGTATGATGCAAAACGAGAAAAGAAAATTTGGGAATGTATATATATAATTTTTTTTAAATTGTGCTCTGTATCATTTCCTAAGGAGATAATATATCGAGCTTCTTCGCATTTGGTAAGAAGCTGCAATTATACTCAATTTATTCATCTCCTACATATATTTCTCTCTCTCTCTCTCTGTATATATATATATATATATATTTCTCTCTCTCTCTCTCTGTATATATATATATATACACACACACACACATTCATTTATTATGGCTATTGGTGAGCTTTGTTACTCTAAAGTTTCCCCTGCGCACCCAGAGGATCACTAGTCTTATCTGATGGTCCTGTGAGTACGGAGGTGAAACTCCAGAGTAACAAGGCTCATTACTTAGTCTTAATAAATGAATATTTAAACTCTACTTCGATATTGAGTTTTCATTCTTACGTCCGTCAATAATTCACTTACTCTCAGCTCTTGAATAATCGTCCCCCATCACGCTTATTAATTTTTCAGGTTTTTTCCAACCGCCACACCCCGTTTTTTTTCCAAACACCCTCGCTTATTACATTTTGCGAAATCTTATTGTAAGTGATTCATATTGATACAGCAGTTGGAGAATCTAATAATAATTTTATTTTACATTAAAAAAAAAAACACATTATATATGACAAAAAAGAACATTACAAGAAATCCCATTTTTATGAAAGTACACTATACAATTGCCGATTCCCCACCCCGGTTTATAAGAATTTAAGCAAACATCCACCCCCTGCTTGTTCCAACCTTTCCTATTATTTGGGAGCCGAGAGTACTACTAAACTCTCCTCATCTCTATATCTACTACACGGAACTTTTTCCAGTCCTCCTCTCTATATGAATTAACACCAAAATCTCCCACTCTCTATATCTAATATACAACACACTCTCCCACTCCCCTCTCTATATCTACCATACGGCATTCTCTCTCTATCCATCTCACTCTATCCAATACCAGTCAATTCTCTTCCTCTCTATATCTAATATACATTCTCTTCCGATCCCCCTCACTCAAACTCTCCCCATCTCTATAACTATATCTATATCTATCTCTCCCAATCTCCCTCTATATATAAATCACCACTACACTCTCCCAAATATTATCCAAGATATAAAAACACTTCGATATGCGATATACATAACATGTACATAAATTGTAGCGCATATCCAAATAGATGTGTGTTTTGGTAGTTTGGAGAGAAAAAAATATAACTATTGGGTGGGGTGTGCCCCCCCCCCCCCCCCCTCAGTTCCACCGCCCCTGCATACATACATTCATTCATACGGGAGGACATCTACGGACCATTGATGAGGAGTTTGCATATCCAGTATCCAAGATACACCTTCAGCTTTATACCCATTATTATTGGAGCTACAGGTTATATACCAACCCGCTTGGACCAAAGTATAACTGAACTTGGATTTGTGAACAAAGAGCGCAACTCCCTAATTCATAGACTACAAATGGTTGCGATAGTTGGCACCTTCAAAATTTGCAAAACATTCTTGGGATTCAAGGGATGAAAATTTCTTTTCTTTTACAACCTTGCCACCAGGAAGGTGACCGGTCAAAAATGTACTCGAAATTAAGAGAAAGAGAGACATACGTACATACAATCATATATTTATTACTTCTGCTTGCTGTTCGTTTAATTTCCTTTCAATTCTCATCTTTTACACCACATACGCCTTTTTTCCTCCACCTCAACTTCATTACCTGCAGGTCTTTCTTTCTTTCTTTCTTTCTTTCTTTCTTTCTTTTTTAGTTTCGAATGTTAGAAGCGGGTGGCTGGGGTAGATTGTTCTTTTTGTTCTATCCCAATACGATCATTATCACAATTATCACCATCACCACTGAAAAGATAGCGAGTTCGTGCTAGAATATATATTTCTTCATTGTAATGTGTCGTTTGCTTTGTTATTTCTGTTTACTTTTTACACACACACACACACACACATATATAGATATAATTGTTTGTGTCTGTGTCTGTGTGTGTCTGTGTGCGTGTGAATGCGTGTGCGTGCGTGTGAATGTATATGAGATTGTATGTGTACAACTGCTTGTTCTATTTAATGAAACGGATACAATATCTTAAGCTGTCACCCTTCATTTCACGACTTAATCACTCATTAACTTTGTTATTACAATTTCCTGTTCAGAAATAATTTTGCTCTCAACTCATGTCAAACCGGGTATGATATGATAACACATTGCTTTGGTGATATCTTCTGTCACCTTTACCACTGTCACTACAACTTCTAAACCTAATGCCCTCAGCCATTTACACCACAGAAACTGGATTTAATTCGGTCGATTGACAGTATCAATAGAGCATCAGATACCTTGCTTTGCAACACAGAGTTATGGCCCTTTACGTTCTAATTTTAAATCACACCGAGGTTAACTTTGCCTTTCATGTTTACGGGGGTCGATAAATAAAGAACTAATAATGCACTGGTGTAATTTCTGGCCTTGCGCCAAAGTAGAAATAATTATTTAATTCGTGTCTTTCATTTTTATGCTGGTAAGGTTTGCATTACAGGAAATTTGACTGCTATTTCTATTAGGTCTAGCGATTACAAATGCTGTATTTGTATTGATGAATTAGTAGTTTTTTAGTATTTGCACACACACACCCATAGCACAAAACACACATCCACACACTTGCACACAAGACTGAAGGATATATGGAATTCTTTGAAAGAAGAAAAAGAGGAATGAACCGGCTATTTGAATCAGGCGCTTATATGGCTCTTCAATCGGAATGACCCCTCGGTTGATAATGAATAAATATACATTTAAACAGTACCATTACCGCCATTTTCAAATTCAACATTATCACCATTGCATAATCTTCGATGGAGTATGCAAACCACAAATTCATTCTTGCACAGTTATGAGTATTGTGTGTAGGTGGAGTGTCTGGACCTCCGTCGGTTCTGATGATGAGTGTTCCTGTTGTTTGACCAACGGAACAACCTGCATGGATGTTATATATATATATATATATATAATATAGGACGATCGACTTTCGTCAAATCGGACCGAGGGAACAATGTTTCCGTTGGTCTTTCCAATTGCTAATACTATCTATCGGTCGCAACTCCAGGTAGAAGGAGCAACGTGAAATAAAGTGTCTTGCTCAAGGACATAAAACATCGCCTGGTCCAGGAATCGAACTCACAACCTTACGATTGCGAATCCAATTCTCTAACCACTCAGCCACACGCCTTCCAATATAACAGCAACCCACATATACATGGCACCAATAGACTCGTCTGATTAACATTTCTTCGATAAATCACCATATATATATATTTCGATGATTAACTGCCTGATGAGGTCATAGCCATTCAATGGCTATCATCGAAATATATATAGTAGTAAATAAAGATTATGAGTTCATGCAAGTGACTTATGTTTCGTCACTATATATTATATATATATATATATATATATATATATATATATATATATATATATATATGTAGGAGGTGAGTTTTATTGTAGTACAATAAAGCAATGCAGATATCGGATAAGAAGCACTCTACAGTTTGTATATATACAGTTTATATATATATAGAGAGAGAGAGAGAAAGAGAGAAAGAGAGAGAGAGTGAGAAAGAGATAAATAGAGAGAGAGAGAGAGAGAGATATACATACATACATTCATACATACACATAAACATACATACAAACATGCATGAATACAAACACACGCGCACATATCTATATATATGGCAAATAGAAAAGAAAAGGAAACAGCGGAAAGATATGAAAATGGCGGCAGGAGAAATAAATAGGAGAATGGGGGAGTGATATGAACGGGAATTTACGTGTGTTTGGGTGGGGGTGGGAGGGAAACAAGGAATCAAAATGAAGAACGAAAAAAACCCAAGAAACATATAAGGAAAGAAAGACAGAGAGAAATGCAGAGAGTCTAGTAGCTTATGCTAGAAATAAGACAATGGACATCTCGTGTCAGTCTACCAAGCCCCCTTAAGAACAGATGGTTTTCACATCTTAACTCCTATTGTTGTTGTACATGAAAGTGTTATTTCGTCATATAAGTTTAAATTCTTCTACCTCTCTTTCTTACAATGGAGTAGGTCACATTTCTGTTGTAAGGACAAGCAACCGACCCCAACATTTATCAACCCTGGCATTAGTTGTAATTTCTTCTGGTTAATATTTTTTTACCTAAATCATCAGTTTGGGTCTTTTACCCTTTCAAAAGAAGTTTGCTTTTTCCAATATAACAGCAACCCACATATACATGGCACCAATAGACTCGTCTGATTAACATTTCTTCGATAAATCACCATCTTGATCCTTCAAGAACTTTACTTTAAATTGTCTTAGATAAGACGCAGCAAAGCTTCGCAACCATATGGTACCATAACATTGTGTGTGAGGTTAGATACACAGAAACTGTTTGAAAGCCTTCTGTACCAGATTATACTAAAGTTTTGGGATAAATATAGTCGATTGGAGTGACTCCGGTACATGGTTGTTGCAGTACATTTTATCCACCTTAGAAACATAAACGTCAATGTGAATTTCAACGAGATTTAAAATTAAAGCGTTACTAAAGACATTTATTCAAATACTTCTGTCATTCCTATTTTCTTAACAGTGTAGTTGAGAGACCACAGATCCGATACTACCGACATACTACCAAAGAATTGCTAGACAAATTTTACGGGCAAAACCAACGTGCAGGAGACACAGGGATAGACCCTGCTAGTTACATAAAATCGCTAGTTACATAAAATCGGTTGGTCTCGCTTAGAAATCCAGCCGAATTAACGGGAGACTGTTGCTTCTGACAGGATCCACTGGAAGGAGTGCTTGAAGACTCTGGCCCCTACCACCACTGCCACCTCCACGACTCTTTCAAGAAGAAGAAGAAGAAGAAGAAGAAGAAAAAGGAGGAGGCGGAGGAGGATGATGGGGGGGGGGGTGAGAATAAGAAGGAGGATGAGGAGGGGGGAGAAGAAGAAGAAGAAGAAGAAGGAGGAGGAGGAGGAAATGTGATGTTAAGATATCTATATCTTTTATAAGAGCAAGATAGTAGATGCTGAAGGTTATTTCTACTAAAATGTTACGATGAAGTGGTGAAATGGGGATATCGTGATATACACTGTTCTTCTAAGAGACAGGTTTCTGCAAACATCATTGTCATTTTGACATTTATAAGGCGTAGGCTTTCTCCCTAAATAGAATGTTTAGAATCAAGTTTGGAACTAAAGAAACATACAGAATAAAATGCAAAGGATCTCCGTCGGCTTCGACAATGAGTGTTTCTGTAGTTCAATCAAAGTAGCAAAGAGTCTGCTCGTGAAATTAGCGTGCAAGTGTTTGGGCATATCAATGGCACGTGTACACTTCATGTGATTCTCAGGGTGATTCGGCGTGGCACTGTGTGTAACAAGCCTGGAACTTTGAATTACAAGTACAATCCATCCAACGGGCTTCTAAACAGTTTTCGTATATCCAACTTCAGCCATAAGGTTAGGGTCGCGTTGAGGCTATGATAAATGACATCTGCTCAAGATTCCACGCAATGAGACTGAGCCTAAAACCTTATGATTGCAAACAGAACTTAAATATGCTGCGTCGGCATGACCTTTTATAACGATATGGATACACTAAATATTAGTAAATTAAGTATTTAGAAATGAGATGTGGAGATGTAAAGACAGCTAGAACGAAATGTTGGATGTTGAAGGTTATTCTACTTTATGTTAAAAGTTTTAAGTTAAAATGTATTTCATCCTTTCGCTATTTACGAAAGGATGAAATACATCATCGTTTTGAGAGACTGGTTTTTACAAACATTATTGTCAGGCTAACCTTTTAAGCGTAGGCTCTCCAGAATTAGATTGTTTTCAAGCAGGTTTGGAACTAAAGATAAATACATTTTAAGAAAACCTGACAGATATCACGAGGAGAAAAATGGAGAGATAATAGCATATGCATAGCTTGATAGAAGATAAAATAAAATAAAAATGCATTACATGAACGGGTGAGAGAATGTTAACTTATGTAATAGCATTGCTTGAGTTTATGGTTGTTGCTTCTTATCATGTTCAGGCATGAATTTGACGTTATAAGGCTCACAGATCTACTCCCACTCTCTCATGTTCATCCATACACTCATCCCTACCCTGACTGCCATAGGGTTTTACATAATTTTGATTGACGCTTTCTTTAACATCCTTTCTATACAAAACCACTCACTCTCTCATACGTATATATATACATATATATGTTTATATATATATATATATTAATATATTTATATATATATTTTATTATTATTATTATTTTTACTATATATATATATATATATATATATATATATATATATATATATATATATATATATATATATATATATATATATTTATATATATACATACATATATATATACATATATATGTATATATATATATATATTAATATATATATATATTAGATTATTATTATTATTTTTACTATATATATATATATATATATATATATATATATATATATATATATATATATATATACATACGTATATATATATATATATATATATATATATATATACACACACATACATAATTGAAATTGTGAGAGAGGGGAGAAGAAGAAAGATTTATTGGCTATACGATAACATTCGAAGCAGAAAGATAAAGCGTTCATTGTATTCATGTATTAAGTCACTAATATTTACATGACGAGAGTGTATAGAACAAGAAAATAGTGTCAGTGGTTTAGCAGTGATATATATGAACACTATTTATATTTCAGGCTAGCTAGCAAGCTGGCTGGATGACCTTTCCGCCATCTGCTGACCGATCAGATTATATGTAATAATTATATTCTTGGTGTTTGAGTAAATCACCTTTAATCACCTTGGAGAAACGGAAAATAAATAGATGAAAAATTATATAATAAATATATAAGTTGGTAGCTAAACATTTTGTATTATGATGTATGTGTGTAAGATAATTGACTATAAATTCTTGATGGAGTCGTAAAGACGCCGTCCTGGCATACGGCGTGTCTTGGGACCTGGCGGAACCCATCCCTCTTCATGTTTGAATGCAACCGATTTCTTCCAGAGGAGACAGAAAATCGAGTCCAGTACTAAGTTGTATTTTATATATCAATCTCAAAATAATTGTTTCTACTTTTTGGCACAAGGCCAGCAAATATACAGTGCATTACTGGTACTTTATTTTATCGACCCCGTAAGGATGAAAGGCAAAGTTAACCTCGGCCGGATTTGAACTCAGAATGGCAAGGGCCGTAACTCTATGCGTCAAAGCATGGCGTCCGACCCCCTACCGATACTGCCAATCCACCGCCATATCAATCTCAAAATAATCAAAGCCAAAGTTGACACCAGTGCGATTTGAACTCAGACCGCAGTGTGCTGGAATATATATCAAGGTATTTTAATCCGTCGTCCTTACGACTCACCCAATACACCCACTTAATATATGTATGTACGAATCCGTAATTCCTGTTAGAGTCGTAGGAGCGCAATACTGACATACATTTTGGGAACATTTTAAAGCCTGGCGCAATCCGCTCTTCTCCAGTTTTTGACATCGCCAATTTCTTCCAGAGAAGGAGGCAGATAGTGATAGAAATAAAAAAGGAGAAAAAGATACAGAGGAAAAATTGATCCCAGTAGTGGACTGGTACTTTTTGCGAACTCGAAAGGATGAAAGGCAAAGTGATCTCGACAAGTTTTGAACTCAGACCACAAAGAGCCCGAATAAATACCGCAAAACATTCTATTCGACTTTCTATCGATTCTGCCACATCGCCGCCTATTTTGTAGTGTGTTGAGGAACCAATATGTAGGGCAGTGATAAGGTAACGCTCTACACCGATTGCTAAGTTGTTTAGTGCAATCACATAATACGGTATTTATGATTGGTCAATTAGTTTATCGAGTCATCGTACCATATTGCTGATTAGCTGAAAAATCGAAGTATACGGCAAGTATCGATAGAGCGTCGTACAAAATACTTTGCAGTATTTAGCTACACTATTCTCCATTCTGTGTTCAAATCACACTGAAATCAAATTTGTTGTTCATCCTTCGGGAGTCGATAGAACACAACGTAGTAGTTAAGTACTCGGGTCGATATAATTGATTTTCCTCTTCCCTCAAAATTGCTGGTAGTGTGCCAATATTAGGAAGAATAGAGTTATGGTCCTTTACGGTCTGAGTTCAAATCCCACCTAGATTAACTTTGCCTTTCATCCTTACGGGGTCGACAAAATAAAGCACCAGTAACGTACTCGGGTCGATTTAATCGACTGTCCCCCGCCCTCCAAATTACTGGCCTTGTGCCTATACTAGAAATCAATATTAATGTGTATTTTTTTAGCGATCTGGATAGTGAGTTTGGGAAGATATTTAATGTCACGAATTTAGTTACTTCGCAGCTTTGTTCCTCGAAAATCAGAAGGTAGATACATGGATTATGCCTCATGGCTTATTTGTCCCTTCTTATTAGAATTCCATTTATTTATTGGGTGTTTTATTATAAGAATTCTACATCGACCTAGCATTTGACTAGTACTTTATTTTATCAATCTTGGAAAAAAGAAATTCAAAGCTAATATCGGTGAGATTGAACGCCGAACATAATTAAATACATTAAATACATGAGACATTTTGTCCGCCGTTCTGCCTTGATGGATCTGCAAGCTGATTTAGATTGCCGCTTGAAATTGATTTATTTCTCATGTTATTTGGAAGTAAAAATATGAACTCTGTTACTTACCATTCCGGAAGAAGCGGATACTGGATGACTACGGGTAGAAAACTTTGCTCATGAAGCAGTCTCAATTTTGTGTTATTTTTTTTTCGTTCATTTATCATATCATCTGATGAGATACAAACTAAATTCTAAGTGGTTCTAATGAACACAGAAGAGCCGAACTCTCACTGTCATCACCTCCATCTCTCTCACCCTCCCAATCTCTCTGTATTATGAGCAAATGGGGTCCAACGTGCTGGACGCCCCACAGTCCCGGCGGACAGATTGGAGAAGGCGTTTCTCCGGAGGATGGTTGAGCCATTCCATCTCGCGAGGCTCACACCTGCGGCTGGTCAGCTCAGCGCCTTGCGTTCTGAGATCAAATTTCACCGAAGTCATCTTTGCTTTTCATCTTCTCGGAGTCAATAAATAAAATACCAGTCTAGAGTAATAGATTGGTGATATAGTTTAAATAACGGGCGGTATATACTGTGGTATGATTTTCAATTTTTTTGCATTTTGAGTGTAAATCCCGATGTGGCTCTCTTGATTGGTAGACTTAATCTGTCGTTTGGTTTAACATCAACACTTAGTCCTAGTGAAAACATATATATTAGATAGAAGTAGAACGAGAAAATGGTCGTGGATCATAACTTGTGATGTTCATTTTTTTCTGAACAATGCATCAAAACAAACATTATTTTTTGTTACCTTGACAAAATTCCGCTAGATCCTTCTCACGAGGAATACATACCTTATCGTCTAAGAAATGGGAATGAAATATTAGATAATGTAGTCATCGATATACAAAAAGATAGGATCACCTCTGTTGGACTAACTTTGACTATAGATTTGTTAACTCAGAACTGACTTGGGGCATCAACAACAAATCAGATTACGCATAGTAATTTAAAAAAAAAAACTACAATTATACAGGTAATTACAATATACAAAGAGCACAAATACACAGAATCGGTGCTACCACTAATGTCAATTGGACAGCCGCACAGGGTGCAGTTCTCAGAAATACGCACTACTTAAGCATATAGGATCATAGATTTATACAAATCTCCATAATTAAATTGAATGTATAATAATTTTCAGCGGCCGATGCTAAATAAACCGCTAAACATCTTTGACACGTTGTGACTTAGTGGAAATATCCAAAGTGATGAAGACGGTTGTATGGAGTTATGAACTGTCACAATTTGGCGTGGCTGAGTGTTGGCTTAGTAAGATTCTTGGTGTGTGCAGAGCAAGAAGCACAAAAACAAAACTAGGTTCGTCATCTTAGAAAACTAAGTTGAAATAATTTAATTTGGGAGAATCGTACGCATACCTGGGAGAAGATGGCGTCCATTGTTGAGCAAGTCTGCGGCGTTAAATATCTAACCATCTTCATTGCATACACATACACAGCTCTAGCGGTCTCTGCTGCGTTCACCATAAACTACAGATGTTGTTTATCGTGGTGAACAACACGCCCAGACTAACACACGGTTCCCGATCAGAAGAACCACTTCATGTTGGAATAGTCAGTAAGTTACTCAGTTAGACGGACATATATTATATCTACTTACTAAGCTGTAGCACTAACATAGCGTGTGTTACAGATACTACTAATCAATTGTTTCTACTTTTGGCACAAGGCCAGCAATTATTCCAGTGCATTACTGGTACTTTATTTTATCGCCCCCGTAAGGATGACAGGTAAAGTTAACCTCGGCGGGATATGAACTCAGAGTGTAAAGGGCCGTAACTCTTTGCTGCAAAGCATGGCGTCCGACCCTCTACCGATACTGCCAAGCCACCGCAATTAATGTCACCCAGCTCGAGCATACACCAACATTTTTATACGCATGAATATTCTATTCTC
>OZ024742.1:92123948-92128948 GCA_964016885.1 Eledone cirrhosa | reverse complement strand
AATGTAGAAGGCGAAGTCGTGACTGAATGTTATCTGTAGTTGGGAATATAATTTTGCCTCTAAGTGACCCATAACGAGCGTCGCATATGTAGGGGCCACTTTGGTACCTATGGCTGTTCCTTTTATTTGTAGATAAATTTCGTTGTCAAAGAGGAAGTGGTTGTTTTCCAATACTAATTTAAGTCCTTCCAAGATGAATTCTTTGGGGAATCTTTCTGAAATGTGACTTGAGTGTTTTGTAATCCAGAAGTCCACAGCTTCAATCCCTAGGTCGTGTGGGATGTTAGTGTACAGGCTTATTACATCAAAACTGACTAGGATTGTATCCTGGTGTACTTTTGGGGGGATATAGTTAAGGAATTCCATATCATCTCTGATGTAGCTTGGAACTTTTTTACATAGGGGTTTGAGTATGATATCTAATAGGTTGCTTAGACGTTGTGTGCTTGAGGCTGGGCCAGCAATAATGGGGCGTAATTTTAAGTCTGTCGGTTTTGGTGCTTCGATGTATGATGTATTTTTCCATTTTATGCTGTTTTGGATTTCTATGGATTTGTGAATTTTTGGTAATCCATAGAAATTGCTGGTTTTCATTTCGAAGTTGGTTAGGTAATCTACTTCTTTTGGTGTTAGGTTGTTTTGGTACTTTGTTGTTAGTTTGCCTATTTGGTTCCTCGATTTCCTTTCTTCGTTTTTAGTGATTTTCCTGTAGAAGTTTTCGTCATTCAAGTGTGCTAGGACCATATCTTTGTAGTGGTTTGTGTCCATGATGACGATTGCTCCACCTTTGTCCGCTTCCTTTATTATTATTAAGGAATCTCTTTGTAGCTTGTTCACTGCTAGTAGTTGGTCTGTAGGGATGTTGCATTTGTGTTTCGTCTCGGCCGTATTTGTACGTGCTGATCGGCGAAGGCAGGTTATGTATTCCTCCAGGTATTTATCTCTATTTAGCGGGGGTGTGAAGTTCTTTTTGTTTTTCACCAGTGATTCTTCCTCGTATTGTACACCCTGGAAGAATTCTCCTAAGCGTAATTTTCGACAGTATTCTTCTGTGTCTTTTATAACATCGGCTGTATCTGCTTTCGGAGTGGGAGTGAACTTCAGTCCATTTTCTAACAGTTGTATTTCTGGTTGTGTTAATTTCTTGGCTGATATATTGATTATTTTTGGTTCGATTGGTTCTTTCTCGTCAGGTGCCACTTGAAAGGTGGTGCTTTTTTCTTTTTTTCTTTCATTTGGTGCGAGGCCCCTAGTCCTAAAAAAAGGGGGCCATTTGGGATAGGGGTGTTTCTGTTGTGGTGAAACCTTTGGCCCGTCGGAACTTCATGTCGGTAACTGGTTGGGCGATAGACTCTTGCGTGGCCGTTGCTGTATGGGGGTCTGGTTCTTCTGTTGATTCGTTCAGTATTCATGTGTCTTTGATTTTGTCTCCGGTGATTGTTCTTGGTGTTATGGCAGTGGTTGTATCTGGTTCTGATGTTGAGTATTGGGTCTATATGTAGTTGTGTGTTTGGGGTTACCCAATATCTGGTTGTTGTTGGTTTATTGTGTGTGGGTGCTTCATTTCTTGTGTTGTTGTATTTTCCTGAGTTCTGGGGTTTCCTATGGGTTTGTTTTCTGGGTTTTATTTGGTCTTTCCCATAGTTATCTTCATATTCTTGAAGCCATTGAGTTCTTGACTCCAAGATTTTCTTTGATTTTAACTCCTCTCTAGTTGTATCTGTCTGCCATAGGTTAAGGAGTTTTTCCCGTACATTGCCGCTGCTTCTTTTGTTTATTTCCTCTTGGATGGTGGTGTCGCATTTTTCAAATTTCTCTTTGAATTTTGGCACTCTTAGGCGGAGTAGGGTGATTTCGGTCTCAAGTGTTTGGAGTGCTAGATTTAGTCTTGTTGCAGTTTCTTCCTTTGATTCCGATGGTATTTCTTTAATTCGGAATTTTCTCGGGAGGATAACTGGTTCCTTGCTACGCCATATTTCGTATGTGTCTGCTAGGTTTTCACTCCTCAAGCTTTCCAGTATGCCTGTTTCCTTTGATTTAATAATGGGTTCCAAATGTTATTCATTTGGTTTCTTTTTCTGTAGGCTTCTTTTTCTAAGTTCAGTTCATTCCATTCTTTGAATGCATTATTGGTGATGGAGTTCTGTTCATGTGTAGCTATTTCAGAAGAAAAGGTTTGTTCTTGTTTTTGCCGGTCTGTAATTAGTGAATCAAGTTTTTCCCTATAGCTGCGTGTTTGTTGTTCCATTTCTTGTACGGCATTCGTAAGGGAATCATATTTATCAATTATTATGGTGAGTTTTTCTGATATTTCCTGTAGTAGTGTATCCGATTTGAGGGATTCAGTAGAGGATTTTGAACGTGTGTTAGCCATTCTGTCTTGTACAAGGGGATAGAATATTGGAAAATGTGTGTAATCCTTGGTACAGTTAGGTATATTAAGACAGGGGGGAAGAAAAAATGGCTTCACTTGTGCTTTCAACAAATTTATTTTCTTCACAAAATCCAAAAAGAATTTTTCTTAAAAAAAATTATTTTATAAATTAAGTTGTTGGTTGTTGGTTAGGTCTTAGGAGTTCTTGGTTAACGTAGGAGGTATTGTTTCGTCTTTAGAAAGACCTTTCACGCTGAGGTGCGCTTGTCAAACTGATGTGTATGTGGTGTGTTGTTCTATATATAGGGATTTAACATGTCTGTGGTGTGGTGGGGGTTTCTTTTCTCCCCCTTTAATAAGTGCATGGGTGTAGGTGTGTTGAAAAAGTGTTCATAGCAGTAATGAGTTGAGACGGTGAGTAGGGTTGGGTGGGGAGAAATGTAGCAAGTGCGGCCTGCCCCGGTCACTCTCGAAAAATTCCTTTATTCAGGGGAAAAAGCTTTTAGTATTGCTTTTGTGTTGAGAATGGTCACAGGCAAATCGCACCTGTCAAGTTTGTGAATAATTATTTTTTTCTTTTTTTCCTGAAGAATTTTTTTACGTCCATCCCAAAGTTAGTCCTTTGTTCAACACACACATATGTGCGCATATACGTACATACACACACGGGCATATGTAGGAATATATAGGCACACACCATCAATCACACACCCATGTACAAATACATACACAAAAACATATAGAGACACATATAAAAACACACATACACATACGTACACACACGAATATGTACTCATACCTCCACATGGGTATATATATATATATATACACATATATATATACACATATACATACATATATA
The DNA here is from genome assembly GCA_964016885.1 of Eledone cirrhosa. NCBI lineage: Eukaryota > Metazoa > Mollusca > Cephalopoda > Octopoda > Eledonidae > Eledone > Eledone cirrhosa. The sequence goes on along the minus strand of OZ024742.1, from coordinate 92,125,712 downwards.
TATATATATATATATATATATATATACATACATATATACATACACACACATACACACACACATATATATATATACACACACATATATATATATATATATATATACATATATACATACATATACATACATACATATACATACATATACACACATAAAGATGCATAACTAAATATACATATATACACATATACGCACACATACACACACACACACACACACACGTGTATACACACACACACGCACTCACACACACACATATATACATATGTCCGTATACATACCCCCTCCGTTCACACATACATGCATACATACACACACATACACACATACATCTATATATATATACACATATAAAGAGAGAGGCATACACACACACACATACATATATATATATATATATATATCTATATATATACACACATACATACACATACATATACACATATGTACACATAAACACATACAGACACATACACACATATACACATACACATACACATACATATATATCCATATACATATATATACACATACATATAAACATATATATATATATATATATATATATATATATATATATATATATATATATACACACATACATACACATACACATACACATACAAGTACATACATACACACATACATACATACACATACATGTACATACATACATATATATATATATATACATATATACATACATATATATATACATATATATACACATACACACACATACATACACACATACATATATACATATATGCACATACATACACACACACACACATATATATAGGTACATACACATACATACACACACACATAAACATACATATCTATCCATATATATATATATATATATATATATATATATACACATATATATACAAACATACACATACATGTACATACATACATATATATATATACACACATACACACATACATATATATATATACATATACATATATATATATATATATATATATATACACACACACATACAAACATACACACATCCGTACATATATATATACACACACACACACACACACACACACACACACACACACACACACCCACATACATATATACCACACATACATACATCCATACATCCCTACACACATATATGTGTGTGTCTCACCGTTCATTCAGATATTCATGTGTACACATAAGAAGAGGGGGGGGGGGTAGTGAAATGGAATTTTACCTCCGAGTGTTAATTCATTTTTTCGTGTTCAGTAGTGGTTTAAATTTTTCAATGAAGAATTCTTCTTTATATCTGCGGAAATGTTCGTTATCCGACCATATCTTGAAGAAAGGGAAGATTGTGAATTTTCCCTTCCCGCATGATGCAAAGTGTGCGCTACATGTGGTATTTCTGACTGTGGGGTCTTTAATCTGTTGTTTATGTACCCGGACTCTATCATGTAATCCCGTTCCGGTTTCCCCAATGTAATACTCTTTACACTGTGGACATGTTGCGCAATATATTAGGTTTTTCGTTTTGCAGTTCATGTTAGCATTGACCTTGAAATTATCATGGTTTTTGAATGACAACTGTTTGCCCTCTTCGATGAGTTCACAGGTTCCACATCTAGGGTCCCCGCATTTCGTCACTTGTATTGATTCCATGTTGGTCGTAAATTTTGCCTTGGTAATTAGTTTTTTAAGGTTGGGTGCTTGGCGTCTGCTATAAATTATCTGTGTGTTTTTTAAGAGTGCATTCATTTTGGTAGATTGCTGTAGAATCG
>OZ024742.1:92098948-92116448 GCA_964016885.1 Eledone cirrhosa | reverse complement strand
TTTACATAAGTTTTATATATTTTTAAGAGAACACAGAGACACAGATAGTTAGGAATTCGATCAGCTGACTAAAAAAAACTCAGTACTTCATTAATCTTCGACTAATTCGGTTAATTGCGACACAATGCAGATTTAAAGCGGTGCTGCTTCATTCTCAGCACGATGACGCACCTTGAAATAAAACATTGTATTCATTATTTCACATTATACAATAGTTTTGTAAGATAAGCTGGTGTCATTTTGTTATATATTCTTGTAGCATTATACCGATAAAATAAAGTACCAGTAATACACTGGGATAATTGCTGGCCTTGTGCCAAAAGTAGAAACAATTATTTCTAATTGGCAGTCTTGGTAGAAGGTCGGACGCCATGCTTTGCAGCATAGAATTGCGGCCCTTTACGGTCTGAGTTCAAATCCCGCCGAGGTCAACTTTGCCCTTTATCCTTACGAGGTCGTTGAAATAAAGTACCAGTAATGCACTGGATAATTGCTGGCCTTGTGCCAAATGTAGAAACAATTATTTCTATCTAGAAGGTTCCAACTATGAAATCATTTAACCTTTAACCTATATATTTCTCAGATGTGCGCATGAATCGATTCCTCATTGCTCATGTCAATACCCAGGTCACGTATTGATTTTGACTCGGGGATTTCTATTCCTCTTTGTCTAGTTTACCTTTCTTGTGGTATTCTTACGTTTGTGGGTTGATAGCAGAGGGTTTGAAACTTACCATATTCCTCTAACTGGCCCAGCATGGCTTTCGCCCGGGTGGAAGTTGTCTTACGCAGCTCTTGCAGCATTATGACTGAATAATCAAGCAGCTGCTAGACCGTTCGAGTGTAGATGTGATAATATGTATATATGAGTGTAAGTATGTATGTGTGTAGGTATCTATGCTTAGTGTTTGTGTGTAAGTAAAAATGTATGTTATTATTTTCCCGTACATCTATCCACGTGAATATCATTGATTCAGAATAAATGTGTAGCAGGTTTAGAAATGTTTGAGGCGATTTATGTTTCTTTAAAATATTTAATGAAACATCGGAATCATTCTTTTATCTTTTATCTGATCATAATTTTATCAATTCTTGCATCGTAAATTATAACTTCTTGCTGCAAAGGCTGTTGACTAGATTGATTAGCACTTGTTAGTTTATTTGCCTTTGTTTTTAGATTTTGAATATTTTAATTTTTTCCCCTTGTGTTTCAATGTTTATTTTTTATTTGTTTATTATCATTATTATTTGTGGATTGGCAGTATCGGTAGAGGGTCGAACGCCATGCTTTGACGCATAGAGTTACGGTCCTTGCCATTCTGAGTTCAAATCCCGCCGAGGTTAACTTTGCCTTTCATCCTTACGGGGTCGATAAAATAAAGTACCATAATGTACTGTGTAATTGCTGGCCTTGTGCCAAAAGTAGAAACAATTATTATTATTATTTGTTTTTGCTATCTCCTAATTGTAGTCTTTGAATTACTTGGAATAAATTTATAATTATAATAGAGGCGTGACTGCGGTGAATTAGTTGAGGTACATGGCCTGGCAGAATCGTTGGCACCTCCGACAAATGTCTTTGCACTATTTGTTTCAGTTCAAATACCGCAGAGGTCACCTTCAAAGGGCGATAAAATATATTACCATTGAAGTACCGAAAATCGATTTAACTGGCATTCTTCTTCCCTCAAAATTGCAAGCATTGTGCCTAATTTGTATTAAATATAGGTGTCTAAGGACTCATATACAATATGCTTATGTATTATAAGCTAGCATTTGGACTTGCTATGAATGATTTTGTTTATCCCCAGGTGAGCCCTAAAAGAGTAGACCTGTGATCAAATAAAATGGAACTGTGACCTACCAATCTTTTCTGACACTAATATATCTCTCAGTCATCAAACGTCTGGTAATCATTGTTAAAGACTACACTTTGCTGAGAATATCCAATAAGACTGAAACATCATCAGCGTTGTCACTTTACTTGTAAACCTACAGTATCTGTCACAGCTTTCGTTTTGCAGGTTTAGTCAGTAACCTATGAAGTTGCATCCTTTTGATATATATATTGACAGGGGTGTTATTGGGTGGTTTTTCAATAGGGATCCTCACTATGTCAATTTACATATTCTAATCACCAGAATATTGTCATACTGGAAGAATCAGCGAAACAGAGAAGGTAATGTGACGAATGATTTTTTTAACCCAGTTTGTCTTTGTTCAATGGTATCAATTGCTCTATGTCATCCATGTTCAGAAAACATATAAGCTGTCTAAAAGCTATATTGGTGTAAGACCAAGTAGGTAGTGGAAGATGCATTATGGTGCATGTCGGCTGGTGTGAAATGGTAAGGTGCGATAACTACTCTGGTCTCTCTAGATTTAGTGAAGAATGTAGAGCCATCCTTAGAAAGCAAATGAGCTGATGCTGGACGTTTAGGAGAAGGGCAAATGGGCAGAAGAAGCAGTTGCGAGAAATAACACTGAATGTCTGTACCGAATAGAGAAAAAGCTGACAGGAATAAGAAGTGATTCATGTGTGTCATTTAAGAGTGAGGATGGTTGGAATATATCCAGAAAGTTCTAAATCAGTTGGACTCAGCTGACCTCTTCAAATTTGACTGGGAAAAACCTTTGATAGGCAACCTTCTGATAACAGATGGGGACATCTCAATGGAAGAAGTTGCCAAAGGCATTCATTGCCTGAGGATCAACAAGGCAACAGGATTAAATGAGGCAAATGTACAATTGCTTAAACATTCAGAAATAACGACCAGATTTCAGAGAAGTCACAAACTGGATTTGGAATTAACAATTTGAGTGACTAGAACTCAAGATTCATCAGGTTTACAGTGTGGTCGAACAATCATGTCTTCGAACAATAATTGTTTCTACTTTTGGCACAAGGCCAGAAATTATCCCAATGTATTACTCGTACTTTATCTTATCGACCCCGTAAGGATGAAAGGCAAAGTTAACCTCGGCGGGATTTGAACTCAGACCATAAAGGGCCGTAACTTTTTGCTGCAAAGCATGGAGTCCGACCCTCTACCGATACTGCCAATCCACCGCCCTCGAACAATAATTGTTTCTACTTTAGGCACAAGGCCAGCAATTCACCAGTACATTACTGGTACTTTATTTTATCGGCCCCGTAAGGATGAAAGGCAAAGTTAACCTCGGTGGGATTTGAACTCAAACTGTAAAAAGACGTAACTATGCTAGAAAGCATGGCGTCCAACCTTCTACCGATACTGCCAATTCACCGCCCTCGAAAAATAATTGCTTCTACTTTTTGGCACAAGGCCAGCAAATTATCCAGTACATTACTGGTACTTTATTTTATCAATTGTTTCTACTTTAGGCACAAGGCCAGCAATTATCCAGTTCATTACTGGTACTTTATTGAACTGGGTAATTGCTGGCCTTGTGCCTAAAGTAGAAACAATTATTGTTCGAGGGCATCTTCGAAATGCTGGATAGTCAGTCGTTGAATATATACTAACTTAATCCATCCTTTTGTCTATGTAACAGGCTGTACTGAGCTACAAGCTACCATACGTACTCAAAGTGACATTAGTACTTTTAAAGATAAAATTCACTTCCTTCTTCTTACCCACATTAACTTTTAATCAATTTTCATGAATTTAAATTTCAAAATATTCTTCCCTACCTTTCTTGGCCAGAATTAATCAAAAGAGAGTGTTTTTCCTTCTTACTTCAATCTTAACAAATTAAAAGTTTCAGGCTTCGTACATTAAGTGTGGCAACAACCACTCAACTCTTGGGGCATAATTTATTCAATATGTCATTATGTAGGCTTGGAGACCTTATCATTAAAACAACTGTGAGAGAAGGACAGATAACCTTACACAGAGGATGGATGTAACAGCAACACTATGACATTAGAAATTTCTTTTAAGATGGTAGAATGTGATTTGAGAGAAATTTGGTTGGTATTTTTTAGCAAATCTAGTGCTTACGTACAAACTTCCACATAACCACAAGCTTTTTTCGTTTTTTTTACTTTTCTTTTTGGGAGCGTGTGCAATGGTGTGTGGTTAAGAAGTTTGTTTTGCGACTACGTTGTTTCGGATTCAATATAACCGTGGGTCGACTAATGACTTTTGGTTGAAACATAGTAGACAGAAACTCTGCAACCCATCGTCTCTCTCTCATTCTTTCTCTCAATCTCTATCTATTTCTCTCTCTCTCTCTCTCTCTCTCTCTCTATATATATATATATATATATATACTACACGCACACACACATATATATATATATATATATATATATATATATATATATGGCGGGTTTCCATGTATCTATCTATCTATCTCTCTATCTAACTATTTAACCGACCTGTGGAACTACGCAGCACAACTTCTGTCACGTATGGGACAAATCCAGTTGACTGCCGAGTCCATAGTAAGGATCAAACCGCCAATTTCTTTCAAAAACGAAAGCGAGGCGGTTTTCCTCTGTATAGTGGCTATGGTGAAAGAGGTTATATGGTGGACGAGATTGAGAGGACTGAGGACAGATACCTTTCTCTCCGGACAACAACTCATTCCCTTCTTTAGGTACCACTTTAGAAGGAGAATCAGAGTGGAGAGAGAGGCACTGCACCCCAGTAAATTTACTGAAAGGTGAGTGAATGTAGCAAAAATGGCCCGAGTGATTGGGCCTTCTCTGTATATAAACCTGTAGGTTGAAGATGAGAGCAATAGGAGGAAAGGAGCACTTGCAAAACACGCTCCTAGAGTTGAGGGTTGTTCTATCGACGGGGTATTAAACAACCCATTTGTAACGCCACCCCACTATTGGCGATTTCAATTGTTGAATTTGTTTGTTTTAAAATGTTTTTTAGACGATTGTATGTAAAATCCCCGGCATATGTTCTTGTATTGTCCCCTTTTCTTGTGCGCCCTTGTGGCAAATAAAGAAATCTATCTATCTATCTATCTATCTATCTATCTATCTATCTATCTATCTATCTATCTATCTATCTATTTATATATCAACATTAATAGATATCTTTCTTTATTTGCCACAGGGGCGTACAAAAATGGGACATTACAAGACGTTACGGCGGGGGTTTTACATAAAAATAACTTTAACATTAATAAATAACAATAAACTATATATAATAAAATAACAATTGAAATCCCCAATAGGGGGGTACGTTACTGCAGGGTTGTTTTACACCCCGTGGATAGAACAACCCTCAACACCGGGAACACGTTTTGTAGGTGTTCCTGTCTTCCCTCTATTTATCTTCCGCAACCTACAGGTTTATATACAGAGAAGGCCCATTCACTCGGGCCATTTTTGCCACATTCACCCACCTTTCAGCGAATTTACTGGGGTGTAGCACATCTTTCTCCACTCTCAGCTTCCTTCTGAAGTGATATTTAAAGAAGGGGATAAGATGTTGTCCGGAGAGGAAGGTTTTTTGCCCTCAGTCCTTTTAACCTCGTCCACCATATTACCTCTTTCACCATATCCACCAGACGGAGGAAGACCGCCACTCCTTCATTCTTAAATGAAGGCGGCGGAGTGATCGTCACGATGGACTCGGCTGAAAACTGGATGCGTCCCACACGTGACAGCAGTTGCTCGACATAATTCCACAGGTCGGTCACCCCTGGGCACTGAACAATTGCGTGCAGAACGGTTTCGATGTCCTGCTCGCATCTTGGACAGGTCATTTTGGCAGGATCTCTTCCAGGGCGTCCGTGCCTGTAGATTTTGTCTCGAACTGGTAGAGCTCCTCGGTAGCACTGCCAGGCCAGAGACCTCTGGAAGTTATCCATAGGCCCTGGATGGAAAGTCCTCCCGAACAGACTGGTTAGTTCGTCCTCCTCGCTGCCTAGAGTTTCCCCGAGAATGTCGTCGCACTTATCCTCCACTAATCCCCTATAGAATGTCGAAGTAGAGTCTCCGCTGATTGCCGTTTCCGCTTGGTAGAGGGCTGTCAGCGCCTGTAGGCATCTATTTTTGGTCTTCGCTTGACCCAGGACTGCAGCTCTGTTAGTGAGACGAATTGTGGAAGAGCTTGTCTTACAAACGACAGCCACACCGGTTCATCGGTCAGGAAGCCCCGGAGATGGCGTAGCTTCAGCGCATGTTTGCGCATCATCACCACGGCATGCCCATCCCTCCGTTAGAAGGGTGTTGACAGCAGATGGATCTCCTCCCCAATGGAGCCTGTTTCTTCCAGAGGAACTTGAAGAGTAGGCGTTCCATTTTGGTAAGGTATTCGTGGGGGCAAGGCATGACTGTCAAGCGGTAGTAGATGACGGACGCTATGTAAGTGTTCGCCACCTCTGCTCGACCTTTCAAGGAGAGTTTGCACTCAGCCCACTTCTGGGTGAGTGCAAACCCCTTCGCCGTGACCTCGTTGCACTTCTTGTCCACATGGAGGTCTGGACCGAACCAGACCCCGATCAATTTCACCGGTCCTTCCGTCCAGCGTCCAACGACACTGTCTCTCCATGTCTCTCCATTGCCTCTCTATGTGCCGAGTTGCAAACCGACAGACTTGTCTGGGTTTAGTCTTGCTCCTGTCAACGTTTAGTATTCCTGTATTAGGTTGCCGACGCTGCTTTCCGCAGTCTTGGTTCGATCGGGATGCCCTGCAACAGCTCCAACTTCCGCAGTAACGGCTCGAGAGTCAGTACATACAGAATGGAGGAGAGAGGACATCCCTGACGGATGGAACGCATGATTTGGAATGGATCCGATATGTAGCCATTCACCTTGACTGCCGAGCAGATACTGGTGTGCATGGCAGCGATCCAGCCTCTGAAGGCGAGACCGAAGCCGGCCGCCTTGAGAACTGCTTCCAAGTATTGATGGTCGACCCTATCAAATGCCTTAGACTGATCTAAATTGATCAGAGCCCCACCGAAGCCAGGTTTACACCCCACCCTCTCTATGATGTATCGCATGAAGTGGAGGTTGTCGTGTATGGACCTGGTCGGGATTGCAAACGTTTGGGCTTCCCCTACCAGGTTCTCGACGACAAGCGCCAGCCTTGCTGCTAACACCTTGGCCAAAATCTTTAACTCTGTGTTGAGCACAGTTATGGGCCTGAAATTGCTTATCTCAACCCGCTTGTTCTCATCTTTCCTGATCAGCGTTACTACGCCTCTTCCTACAGAACTGGGAGTCCTTCCGTTCTGCTGCCAGTTGCAGTAGACCGCTTCGAGGACGCCAGAGAACAAGTCTGGCATGCCTATGTAAAACTCATAGGGTAGACCATCTAAACCGGGTGATTTGCGTTTCCCGCAGCGGCCTAGGGCATCTTATATTTCGCCCGCTGTGATTGGCCTTTCGCAGCTCTCCGCATCCGTGCTCGAGAATCGCGGTACGCCGTCGAGGTAGGAGCTGAAGACCATCACCTCGCTCGATGTACCGCTTTGCCCCGAACAGTTGTACAAAATGCTACTGGAAAGCCTTGCACATCTGCTTGGATTCAAGTATAATGCGTTCATCTTTGTCATGCAAAGACCGAATTGTGGATTTGTTGCCACTTTTCGCTTCTGCCACTCGGGCCCAGCTAACAGCTTTGGCTCCCTCGTTTCTTAGAGCACGTGTTCTACTTCTGACAATACAGCCTTCGTGTTTCACGTTGAAGAACTGGTCTAGTGCCGTTCTCGCCGCTAGCACGTCAGCTGTACAACCATTCCTAAGTGCCTCTTCTATTTTAGCTACCAGTTCCTTTTCAGTTTTGTTTTTTTCTAAAGCTACTTCCTTGCTAAATGCTATCGATTATATTCTAATTGCTCTCTTGAGAGAGCTCCACCACCTGTTGTTGACGATCGCCCCCGTCAACTGGCACTTAACTAAGGTGCTAATCCGTTTACTGTAGGCCTTACGCGCCGGGAGCGACATGTTTAGATTCCAGTATCCGGGTCGCTGTCTATCTATTCTATCAAGGTTGACTACGCAGGTGACTAATTTGTGGTCTGAATAGGCAACCATGTGCATTTGTGGAGAGCTTAATGTTTCCTTATCATTCTGTCTAATTAAAATTCTATCTAAATACGATCTAGAAGACCCAGTGCGGTCGCTTCACGTTCAAAGTGATGCACTTGGGAAGTCTAGTCGATATCTATGGTCGCGATGTCCCAGTCGGGGCATATACGGCCACCAGTCTGAAAGCTCCACCTTCACTACCATTCACGTCCAGGACTACCAGGCTGCCCTCCGGGTCCAAGTGAATCGTCTGTATTTTGAGATCCAAGTTTTTTCGAAACAGAACAGCAACTCCCCCTTCCATCTCCTGGCTGACAGAGAGATGCGTAGATCTCAAAATAATCGAATATGGGGGTTAGCTGCTGCTTGTCGTGAATGCTGGACTCGGTGATGACTATCACATCTATACAATGTGATCTGAGATTATTTAAAAGTTGGCCCTGTTTCCAGGACATGCCCAGGCCACGTACATTCAAAATTCCAGCTTGTATAGTCGCCACGTTGGTGAAGAAGAGTGTTTGTGCAGGTGTTTGTGGAAGTATTTGACAGGGGGGAAGAAGCAATGGAGGGTTTTTCAGTGGGATTTTGTGTATGTGGTTGTCTCTGGTCTCTGGTGGTGTGGGAGTGGATGTTGCAGGTTTTTGTGTTGTGTTTGGTTTGGAGTGTTGATGTTGGGGTTTTGGTGTTGGTAATAACACCTTGTTTGTCCTCGGTTTGTTTAAGAGATGGCAAAAGGCATTTAAGTGTGTGGTTTTCCCACACTTATGGCACTGAGGTCTTTTTCCCTCCACTAAAATGGAGATGAGATCTTCTTCAAGGACGATCCTGTCCGTTATTTTCTCAACTCTCTCTGGCCTCATTTGTACCAGAACCTCGATGCAGGTTCCAAACCAGTTATGCCGGTCTGTCCTGTCTACAGATAGGAGGGTGTCCTCATCCTTCTTCAGGATGCAGCGTAGGAACCACTATGTTGACCTCTGTTGGGATCCTGGTTATTTTTATTTTGTAGGATCTTCTTCCCATGTATTAGGGGAAGAAGATGTGTTGATCCGTTTTTATTGGGTGAACCGAGTGTTTTTGTGCCAGAGTTTCTCTCTTAAATAGCACTGACACACTTCCATACTGTTTACCTCTTTGGAGGTATGCCACGTCTGGCTTGATGTCTTTTAGTGCAGCTTCGATAGTGCTTGTTTGGAGCGTTATGGGTTTTTTGGTAATGATGTGAACTGTTCTATAAATTAGATTCTTTTTCTGTGTCAATTCTCTTACTTGTGGGTGTATGTGTGGGGTGTCTCCCTCAAACGTCACATAGTTGGAATCTTCTTCCAAATATTGGGACTTTTGGGAAATATCCATGGAGTAGTATTTAAAATCCTGTTGCTTAGCAACGGTTGCTGCAAATGAAATTTTGTTATTGTTGTTGTTGGTGCTAATGATGGTCTCATTCGTTGTGTTGCCGCTGATTCCTTTTGTTGTGTTGTTGTTCTCATTGATTGTGTTGTTCTTGTTGCTTGTGGCGGTGTTAGTGTTTGCTACATATACTTCCTTCTGTCTGTGGATACATGTGACGTTTGTGACGTCAGGCGTCTTCAGTTAATTACAAGCAGCTGAAGCTTTTTCCTCTTCTAAATGTTGAGGCGATAATGTTGGCATTCCTTTGTCCATGTCTGCTACTACCTGCTGGTCAAGTTGGCATGGCTTTCCCTTCCAAACTTCTTGTTTTGACAAAGAAGTAAGTGCCTTTTCTTCGGCCATTTAACAAAAATTGAAGTGTTTTGCAAACATTTTTCGAAAATATTTTGGATGTTTTTGCCCTGAGGGGCACGATATTTTGGGAGACTGACCAGGTCAAAATTTGACCTGTCAGTCCCTCTACAAATTGGTATAAAAATAAAAGTTCACAATGACGAATTTCTAAAGAAATTTAAACAAAACTTACCGATAGATAGATATCTTTCTTTATTTGCCACAGGGGCGTACAAAAATGGGACATTACAAGAGGTGACGGCGGGGGTTTTACATAAAAATAACTTTAACATTAATAAATAACAATAAACTATATATAATAAAATAACAATTGAAATCCCCAATAGGGGGGAACGTTACTGCAGGGTTGTTTTACACCCCGTGGATAGAACAACCCTCAACACCAGGAACACGTTTTGTAGGTGTTCCTGTCTTCCCTCTGTTTATCTTCTTCAACCTACAGAGAAGGCCCATTCACTCGGGCGATTTTTGCCACATTCACCCACCTTTCAGCGAAGATACTGGGGTGTAACACATCTCTCTCCACTCTCACCTTCCTTCTGAAGTGATACTTAAAGAAGGGGATAAGTTGTTGTCCGGAGAGAAAGGTGTTTGCCCTCAGTCCTTTTAACCTAGTCCACCATATTACCTCTTTCGCCTCTCCTTCGTTCTTAAATGAAGGCGACGGGGTGATCCTCACGATGGACTCGGCTGATAACTGGATGCGTCCCACACGTGACAGCAGCTGTTCGACATAATTCCACAGGTCGGTCACCCCTGGGCACTGAACAATTGCGTGCAGAACGGTTTCGATGTCCTGCTCGCATCTTGGACAGGTCCTTTTGGCAGGATCTCTTCCAGGGCGTCCGTGCCTGTAGATTTTGTCTCGAACTGGTAGAGCTCCTCGGTAGCACTGCCAGGCCAGAGACCTCTGGAAGTTATCCATAGGCCCTGAACGGAAAGTCCTCCCGAACAGACTGGTCAGTTCGTCCTCCTCGATGCCTAGAGTTTCCCCGAGAACGTCGTCGCACTTATCCTCCACTAATCCCCTATAGAATGTCGAAGTAGAGTCTCCGCTGATTGCCGTTTCCGCCGCTTGGTAGAGTGCTGTGAGCGCCTGTAGGCACTTGAGGTGCCAGGCACCCATTTTGGGTCTTCGCTTGACACAGGACTGCAGCTCTGTTAGTGAGACGAGTTGTTCAAGAGCTTGTCTCACAAACGACAGCCACACCGGTTCACCGATCAGGAATACCGGAGATGGCGTAGCTTCAGCGCATGTTTGCGCATCATCAGCCACGGTATGCCCAGCCCTCCGTTAGAAGGGTGTTGACAGCAGATGGATCTCCTCACCAATGGAGCCTGTTTCTTCCAGAGGAACTTGAAGAGTACGCGTTCCATTTTGGTAAGGTATTCGTGGGAGCAAGGCATGACTGTCAAGCGGTAGTAGATGACCGGCGCTATGTAAGTGTTCGCCACCTCCGCTCGACCTTTCAAGGAGAGTTTACACTCAGCCCACTTCTGGGTGAGTGCAAACCCCTTCGCCGTGACCTCGTTGCACTTCTTGTCCACATGGAGGTCTGGACCGAACCAGATCCCGATCAATTTCACCGGTCCTTCCGTCCAGCGTCCAACGACTCTGTCGGAAGGCATGGGTTTGCCTCTCTATGTGCCGAATTGCAAACCGACAGACTTGTTTGGGTTTAGTCTTGCTCCTGTCAACGTTTCGTATTCCTGTAATAGGTTGCCGATAACCCTGATTTCCGAGGTTTTCGACACCATTACGGTTATGTCGTTGGCATAGGCTGACGCTGCTTTCCGCAGTCCTGGTTCGATCGGGATGCCCTGCAACAGCTCCAACTTCCGCAGTAACGGCTCGAGAGTCAGTGCATACAGAATGACCGATGGAACGCATGATTTGGAATGGCTCTGATAGGTAGCCATTCACCTTGACTGCCGAGCAGATGCTGGTGTGCATGGCAAGGATCCAGCCTCTGAAGACGGGACCGAAGCCGGCCGCCTTGAGAACTGCTTCCAAGTATTGATGGTCGGCCCTATCAAATGCCTTAGACTGATCTAAATTGATCAGAGCCCCACCAAAGCCAGGATAGATAGATAGACGGAAAGACAGACATACAGATGTATATGTATACATTTACTGTTTGTCTATATTCTCGTAACTAGGCGATCCGAGAAAAAGAGATGAATAGAATAAGTATCGGACTTGAAGATAAAAACAAATACTGATGTTGATTTGATTGACTAAACCCCTTAAAGGCGGCGTACCGGCATGGCTACAGACTAATGACTTAAAACAGTAAAAAAATAAAAGAATATGTGAGTATCTTAATCGAGCGAGAAACAATATGCACGTCCTATTGAAAAGAGCTGTATTTCATAATAACTAAGCCTCATCTCTACTCCTAAATTACGTCTGTTAATAGAACCCTTACAATCCATCCCAAAGGCCACCCGGATATTTGGGTGAAATCCCCCTCTCATTCCCAGCTTAATGAATTCATACTGGTTTAATGAAATTTCATCGATTTTTTTTCAGGTTTGATACAGGCTTCAGTTCAGGAATTGATTGGTTATTATAGATCTTTTTGTTATTGTTGTTGTTGTTGTTGTTGTTGTTGTTGTTGTTGTTGTTGTTGGTGGTGGTGGTGGTGGTGGTGGTGGTGGTGGTGGTGGTGGTGAAGGTAGTGGTGTTGGTGTTGGTGTCATCGAATTGTTACTGTTGTTATTATTGTCATTGTTGTTCTTTGGTGGTTGTGTTTGTCGTCGTTGTTGTTGTGTTGTTATTGTTGTTGTTATTTGGTTGTTGTGTTATTATTGTTGTTGATATTTGGTTGTTGTGTTATTATTGTTATTATTATTTGGTTGTTGTTATATTGATTTATGTGGAAAATGAGGGAAGTTTGTGTGTGTACATGTATGTGTGTGTATGTGTATGCGTGTATGTGTGTGTGTATGTGTGAGTGTGTACGTGTGTGCGCGTGTGTGTATGTTAATGAGAGACTGGAAGATCTTTCTAGCTTTCTAACTTGAATTGCTCTATACTTATTGAGATGTGATGAAAGAGAACCATCTACCCCCTTCGTGTGTGTGTATATATATATATATATATATATATATATAGGAGGAAGTTATAGTTCACTTGAAGCATTGTGTAATGAGGTATAAACGTTTGTATATGTATAATAAAGCCCAAACAATGCAGGTATGGACATAGAATAAAGAATGCAAATGCAAAAGATATTGTTGACAATTAGTCTTTTACCTTAGATTTATTTAAATGTCCTTAATTTCGAGATAATATCTCTTCTTTGGAGGGAAGTAAAGCGGTTAAACCAGTGTTCTAAATAGCTTGACTTGGCAAGCTATTTAGAACACTGGTTTAACCGCTTTACTTCCCTCCAAAGAAGAGATATTATCTCGAAATTAAGGACATTTAAATAAATCTAAGGTAAAAGACTAATTGTCAACAATATCTTTTGCATTTGCATTCTTTATTCTATGTCCATACCTGCATTGTTTGGGCTTTATTATACATATACAAACGTTTATATATATATATATATATATATATATATATATATATATATATATATATATATATATATACATATATATATAAATAAAATAACAGGAGGCTGGACTGGTGTAAATCCTTGAAAAGTTTATTATGCTATGATCATTTCAATGACCGGGTTCCCTATGTGTTCGGTGATATCATCAGGTATTCGAAATATAACAAAGGAATATATAAAATCCATGGGTCCTAAATCAGAGACAGAGAGGACGACTGACCAACTAGCTGCTTTCACTTCGGTCAGTCGCCCTCAAGTGATGGCAACTCGGTCTACTAATGACCATCTGGTGAGGGGGCGAAGGCTTATAATGTACTACCACCTCTCCGTCAGAGAATAAAAAAAAGAGAAGAAAGAAAGAAAGAAAGAAAGAAAGAAAGAAAGAAAGAAAGAAAGAAAGAAAGAAAGAAAGAAAGAAAGAAAGAAAGAAAAGTCAGCGTAAGGGTCACACTACAGCCAGGCAAGAAAACGCCGCAAAATGGTTATTCCAAAGAACCCATATTTTAACAAAGCATATATATGGGTGTCTGCATGGTCTAATGTGTGAACAGAAATTGGAACGTTAACTTATGTTAAGAGTTATAGGATGAAATTAAATTATTAGAAAATTAAAGGTTTGTGTTGCGAGATTTATTTAATGAAATTACAGAGAGAGTCTTATATGAAAAAGTTTAAGTGTATTATAGGGGATCTTGATAAGTTATCAGGGTGGGATATAGAGTAAAGATAGAAGCCTTCGATTGTAAATCCTAGCCAGCACCTCCTAACCACGTGTCAGCCAGTTTCGAGTGGTATCGTCTAGCGAAATAAATGGAAATTAATTTTTCCGAGTACTCTAGGAACGTAACTCCGATCGGTTCCGAGTGTGCTAGCGGGAAGTCAACCAGCTTCTACAGGCCATCGTCTATACCAAACGAATAATATTAATTCACACAGGAGGGGTTTATTTACGTGCCAGCACAGGAAGGCATGATACAGCTAACAGTTATGCCTAAGCCTAGAGTTTATAGGTATGAGTATAATGTGGCGGTCAAAACAGGCGGTGCCTGTTATATATAGTTATAAATAAAATGACAATAAGAATTGCAGCTTTTTGTAAACTTTGTTACATATTACAATTTGTTTCCATATCGATCAACTCGGGTTTGATCATGTGATCGGATCCTGATTCTTAATCGACACTTCTTCAAATGTGAGAGTTTACATGTGTGGTCCTATATATATATATGTGTGTCTATGTAAATGTACATAAACACACACAGATTTATGTATTTATGTGAAACTGAAGAGTGAAAGTGAAAAAGATGAATAGGGAAGGGGAAAATGTGATTACATATTTGTCTCTATTCATATGAATATGTACAAAAGTATAAGACTGAGAGAGAGAGAGAGAGAGAGAGAGAGAGAGAGAGAGAGAGAGAGAGAGAGGGAGGGAGAGAGAGAGAGAGAGAGAGAGAGAGAGAGAGGGTATGCAAAAATGGTTGGGTGTATGTGCACGTGATTATGTATGGAATAGAGTGAAGGGAGAACCTGAAGATTGAAGTTTAGAGAGAGGATGAGAAGAGCTTAGTGAGAAAATTTGTATGTGTGTGTGAATGTTTGAAAAGGGACACTGGGAAAATATACAATACGTGTACATAGGTATGAGTATATATGTATATACGTATATATATATATATATATATATATATATATATATATATATATATATATATATATATATATATATATATATATATATATATATATATATATTATATATATGCACACACACACACACACACATATATATATATATATGTATAAATATATATATATATATATATATATATATATATATATATATATATATATATATATATATATATATATATTTATACATATATATATATATATATATGTGTGTGTGTGTGTGCATATATATATAATATATATATATATTATATATACATATATATATATATATATGCATATATATATATATATATGTATATATATATATATATATATATATATATATGCACACACACACACACACACATATATATATATATATATATGTATAAATATCATGGTCGGGTCGTTGGCGACTAAACTGGCAACCCCACCAAGGTTTCTTGGTGAGGAGGGTGACTTTGGACATCCTGCAGGACTAAAAACAAAACCTGTCAAAGGGCAAAGGAGCTCTTAAGAGTCAATGGCCATCCAAAATCACCGGGAGAGATGACCCATTAGCCTTTGTCAAGGCAGAATTCTAGGAGAAGGAAAACTCTGATATAACACCTGCAACCCTGATGGTATCCAATGATGTTGACTTGTTTTACTTTTTGGTAAATATCATCTTGGTTAAGAGAGTGGGACTGGCTCTGTGCAATGCCTTTGCTCACTATAAAAGCTTCATGGCACAGGCATTGCTTTGTATCTGGAGATCTCTCTGCACTTGTCACATGGTACCATGGGCCCAGCACTATGTGTCAATAATTGTCACAAGTGTAGTGTTTGTACCAGAGTTTTCAAGTCGCTGGATGGACTCAAAAGTCACACTCGTTCAGCGCATCGGTGGGGGTTCTCCTACATGGATATAAAGTAGTGGCCGTACTCGAAAACGAGTTGGCAGCCACCATATATATATATATATATATATATATATATATATATATAATAATTGTTTCTACTTTAGGCACAAGGCCAGCAATTTGGCGGAAGGGGAAATCGGATTAAATCTACCCCTGTGGTGCTCTATTTTATCGTCTGTAAGGATGAAAGGTAAAGCTAACCTTGGCAGGATTTGAACTCAGAACGTAAAGGGCCATCACTCTATATCACAAACCATATTATCCGAAGCTCTACCAATACTGCCAAATGATGAATTCTATGAAGAGCAATATACTGGTCCCATTGTCAGTAAAATATAATCAAATTAATTTTTCTGTTTCTATTAAAACTTGTGGCTCCATTAATTCTTAACGAACAAACATATTCTAATTTAGCCATAGGGGCCAGCGATTTAGGCTAGAGGAAATCCACTCCTAGTACTTGACTGGTACCTTAATTTATCAACCCAGATAGAATGGAAGCAAAGCTGAATTTGGGGTGATTTGACCTCACACGCTCTAACAATTCTGCCAAAAATAAAAATTCCGCCTTAATGGTGGTTTATAATTTTGGCATAAATCCTGTAATTAAAGCTGAGGGGAAAGTCGATGAAATCAACCCCAGTGCTTGACTCGTATTTTTTTTCACCCGGCCCAGAAGGATGAAAGTTAAACTTTCATTGATTCCACTGCTTTAATTGTACTTTATTTTATCGACCCCGTAAGGATGAAAAGCAAAGCTAACATCGGCGGGATTTGAACTAAAAATCTAATAGCAATTTTTACACCGCTGCACCGATTCTACCAATCTACAACCCTTCCCTGCGTTAACAACACCAATGAGAATAACAGTGGTGTAATATATCTATATATATGTGTGTGCGTGCGTGTTTGTGTGTGTGTGTGTGTGTGTGTGTGTGTGTGTGTGTGTGTGTGTATGTGTGTGTGTATCTTCTCGGAAGAGAAGATAAAGAGTGGGGTAGAAAGAATGAGATAAATTCTATATATAAATATATGATTGCGTGTATGTGTGCACGTAAGTGTGCGCGTGTGTGTGCGTGTGTATGTGTGTGTATGTGTGTGTAAAGATGTACACCATAAATTCCTATTGAGATGAAAGTAAAATGTAAAAAATGTTACTAAAAGGCACACCCATATTATTACCTTTATTTCTTTCTTATCGTAGCATGAATGGTGTGGTAAAGGGTTTTAGTGATGCCGTTGTTGTTTAAACACTAGTTAAGACCTAATGATAAAAAATCGCTCCAGCCATGGCCATCTTATTTTTGATATAAAGGTAAGATAAATGAACTTCCGTCAGTTTCGACGATAAGTGTTCCCACTCTTTGATCAACGGAACAGTATGTTCGTAAAATTAACGTACAGGTGACTGAGCATTCCGTAGACAAGCATACTTTTAACGTAATTTTCAAAGAGATTAAGCGTGACATAGTGTTACAAGGCTGGACATTGGGCTTACATGTATATTCCATCCATTGGGGTTTTAAACTGTTTGTACCTATCCAATTTTACTCATGTGACTTGAGTCGACCATGATAAATGATACTTGCCCAAGACGCTATGCA
>OZ024742.1:92068948-92093948 GCA_964016885.1 Eledone cirrhosa | reverse complement strand
CGGCACAGGCATTGCTTTGTATCTGGAGATCTCTCTGCACTTGTCGTCACATGGTACCAAAGGCAAAGCACTATGTGTCAATAATTGTCACAAGTGTAGTGTTTGTACCAGAGTTTTCAAGTCGCTGGCTGGACTAAAAAGTCACTCGTTCAGCGCATCGGTAGGGGTTCTCCTACATGGATATAAAGTAGTGGCCGTACTCGAAAACGAGTTGGCAGCCACCATATATATATGTGTACATATATATGTATATATATGTGTGTGTACATGTATATGTATATATATATGTGTGTACATATATATGTATATATATATGTGTGTACATATATATGTGTACATATATATGTATATATATGTGTACATATGTGTGTATATATGTGTGTACATAGATATGTATATATGTGTACATATATATGTATATATGTGTGTACATATATATGTATATGTGTGTGTACATATATGTGTATATATATGTGTATATATATGTGTGTGACTGGCTTTGTGCAGTGCCTTTGCTCACTATAAAAGCTTCACGGCACAGGCATTGCTTTATATCTGGAGATCTCTCTGCACTTGTCGTCACATGGTACCATGGGCCCAACACTAAGTGTCAATAATTGTCACAAGTGTAGTGTTTGTACCAGAGTTTTCAAGTCGCTGGCTGGACTAAAAAGTCACACTCGTTCAGCGCATCGGTAGGGGTTCTCCTACATGGATATAAAGTAGTGGCCGTACTCGAAAACGAGTTGGCAGCCACCATGTATGTATGTATGTATGTATGTATGTATGTATGTATGTCAGGTCACCACTTGGTGCTACTGGTAACATGTATCCCAGTACAACCTGTCTCATGGTCGGGTCGTTGGCGACTAAACTGGCAACTCCACCAAGGTTTCTTGGTGAGGAGGGTGACTTTGGACATCCTGCAGGACTAAAAACAAAACCTGTCAAAGGGCAAAGGAGCTATTAAGAGTCAATGGCCATCCAAAATCACCGGGAGAGATGACCCCTTAGCCTTTGTCAAGGCAGAATTCTAGGAGAAGGAAAACTCTGATATAATACCTGCAACCCTGATGGTATCCAATGATGTTGACTTGTTCTTCTTTTTGGTAAATATCATCTTGGTTAAGAGAGTGGGACTGGCTTTGTGCAGTGCCTTTGCTCACTATAAAAGCTTCACGGCACAGGCATTGCTTTATATCTGGAGATCTCTCTGCACTTGTCGTCACATGGTACCATGGGCCCAGCACTATGTGTCAATAATTGTCACAGGTGTAGTGTTTGTACCAGAGTTTTCAAGTCGCTGGCTGGACTAAAAAGTCACTCGTTCAGCGCATCGGTAGGGGTTCTCCTACATGGATATAAAGTAGTGGCCGTACTCGAAAACGAGTTGGCAGCCACCATGTATGTAAGTATGTAAGTATGTATGTATGTATGTATGTATGTATGTATGTATGTATGTATGTATGTATGTATGTATGTATGTATGTGTGCATGTGTGTGCATGTATGTATGTGTATGTACGTGCCCGTGTGCATTTGTGTCTGTATGTGTATGAACGTGCCTGTGTGCGTTTGTGTATGTATGTATGAATGTATGTGTAATTGTGTATATACGTATGTGCATTATGTATGGATGTATGTGTGTGTGTATGTATACATGTATACATGTATGCATGTATGAATGTATGTGTGATTGTGTATATACGTATGTATGAATGTATGTGTGCGTGTATACATGCATGTATGAATGTGTGTGATTGTGTACGTACGTATGTGTAAGCTCATGTATGTAAGAATGTATGTATGTGTGTGAGTTTGTTTGTGTTGAACGTTATAGCCAGATAAGTAGAGAGGGTATAAAGACTGTTAAGCGATAAATAAACACTTAATATCATGGCAGTGGTTACGATACTGAACATTTGCTGGCTCACTTCATCTAGGTGATAATAGGCACCACAAGAAACTATAAATTTCAAGCAAAACCCTTTCTGTCAATGTCAGTTATTCTAAGAGAATGTTTGAGTTCATGTGTGTGTATATATGTACGTGTCTTAATTTGTTTTCATACTTCTCTCTTTCTTTCCTGCTTTCTTTTCGAATTCTTCCTGTCTATCATTCTTTCCTTTTCTTCTTTACTTTCCTCCTTTCTCTCTATCTTTCTTTGTTTCAATTTCTTTTGTCTGTTTTCTTTCCTTCTTTCGATCTTCCTTTTTTCTTTTTCTCTGTTTTTCTTCTTTTTTTCTGTTTCTTTTTCTGTGTTCAATTCTATCCCTTCTTACCCCCATCATCATCACCACCATCATCATCATCATCATCATCACCAACTATATAACTAAAACATCTTCACAACAAAGAAATATACCAAACTTCATTAATATTTAATGAAAACACTAATGTTCATTAGTGCTAATGACAAACTAATATATCACTAAAGGGAGACGTAATTATCACTCCAATAATAATCAATATCACCTTGATAGTACTGCTCCTCCTCCTACTGCTACTACTACAACAACAACAACAACTACTACTACTACTACTACTATCAATAATGGTTTCTGATTTAGGTACAAGACAAGCAATTTTGGAAAGGAGAAAGTTGATTGACTGGTACTTTATTTTATTGACCCCGAAGGGATGAAAGGCAAAGCTAACCTCGGCGGGATTTGAACTTATAACTCTTTAGTGCTAAGCATATTGTCCGACGCTCTATCTGTTCTACCAATCCACCGCCCTACTACTTCTATTAATGATTGTTTCTACTATACGCACAAGGCCAGCAATTTTTTGGGAGAGGGGTAAGTCGATTAAATCGACCCCAGTGTATTACTGGTGCTTTACTTTATCGACCCCGTAGGATGAAAGGCAAAACTAACCTCGGCGGGATTTGAACTCAGAACGTAAAGAACCGGATGATTTTCTGCTAATATAAATATGTGTGTACTCCTGTATTTCGTAATGTATCTATTGAAAAGGGAAAACTACATTTTTGACATGCGAATGATACGAACTCGCTCTGATATATTTCGTATGGCGGTTTATTTAGTTAAATACAAGGACATGATCTAGTAATTTGCACAAGCATGATCAAAACAACCCAGCTGAACACTGTCGATGAGATTCGAAATTGTACCAATTTCTGAATAAAACAGGTTGTTATTGACTCTCAAATACTTCTTAGATTTTATTCTAAGAGCGGAGTTTATTTACTTTAATATTTAAGTACAATACTAATGTTTGCGGTATCTGGAATGTCGTGCAGAAACGTGTAGAAATTCGCATTTATTGACATAGCAATAACAGTACATGAAGAATATTGTACTTTAGGGCTGAATTATGTATTATGCATTGACCCGTAACTTCTGAGGGAGTCGTATAGTGCCGTAAAGACATACGGCGTTTCTATGACCTTTTTAAACCAAGAAGAGACCATCACCTCTCCAGGCCTGAATATAGCATATTTTTTCCAAAGAAGAATAGAGCGAGTGAAAAAATGGAAATGAGAAAGCGACATAGAGGTAGAATACACATCAGTACTAGACTGGTACTTTTTTTTTTCAACCTGGAATGGATGAAATGCAAGTTGACCTCAGCCGGATTTGAACTGAGAGTGCAGAGAGCCGAAATGATTACAGCATAACATTCTATCCAATGTTCTAATGGTACAATTTGCTGCCTTTAGGGTTGAATTGCGTTGCTTTAATTCATCTCGGAAGGCGGCAAATTGGCAGAGTTGTTAGAACATGGAAGAGAATGCCACACGAACAATGTGCAGCTTTAAGTATTTAATGAAGGAAGCTCGGTAGAATAACAGAAATAATCTGAACATTTTCCAGAATGAGAAAACTACGTATTTTAATTAAATATGTATTATAGTTCCCCATGCTTTCATCCAGTTCTTTGTTTTTTCTTGGCTTTTTCTTTATTTTATTTTTTTTCTTAATTATTTTAATTCTGTATTGAAGTGACGTCTACGCAGTAATTTCGTGTCTGACATTATGTGTAGTAATTACTAGTTCTTAATTAGTTTTAGACGGCTGAAATGCTAAATTACTACCTCATAGCTTCTGAAGACAGAAATAACATGTCAACAAAACAGACATTTAGATTTTGTATTGGAAGCAAGATGAAAGTGAAACATTTTACACTTTTATGATGTCCGGCAATCAGTGACGATAGATACTGCTTTGGTACATTGAGATGTATAAATAAAACTTGTTAGGACTCAATACTTATGCTAGTGAAGGTTTTATGTGTCTCTCTAATTCTTTAGGATTGCACATGCGTGACTCATTCTTCATCACTCTTACTAAGTTCGCAATCAGTATGTCGCCTTTGCTAAGTTTAAGTTTAGGCCTTTCCACTTAAGGTTCTTTTTCCATGCTTGAAAATTTTCTCTAACTCTCCTACAGATTCAGCTATGAGGACTAAGTCATCAACAAATAAGACCTCCTACAGAGTGCCAGTTTTAAACTCTTCAGTGATGGCCTGAAGATCAATGATAAACTGGAATGAACTAAGGATTGAGCCATGGTGGACCTCCAACTGCATTTCAAATTTATCACCGTATTCGTTTCCAGCCCTCACGCTGCTGGTTGCTCCTTTATACATGGCTTGCACAGCCCTCACTACACAGCCTAGCTTCCTAAGTGCCCACCAGATTACAGGGCGTGGGTCATTCTCAAAGGCCTTCTCCGCACTACATAGCAGTTAAATATCAGCCTTAACCACAGAAGACCTGCAAAGGCTGGACAGAAATGAAGCAAATATGTTCCTATTGATGTGTAATGTTAGTGTGCAAGAACTACGAAGCATAAGTGAACTGAGAGGAAAACTTGGCATAAGAGGGATTGGATGTACTGGGTAAAAATGAAGATTGCGCTGGTATGGACATATGATACATATGGGGGGTGGGATGGAAGCTGCTTAAGAAATTCAGAGCAATCCTAGTGGTTGGATCCTCCTTGTTCCTTCTCCACTACCACCCGTTACCACTGGTTATCTCCTTTACTCCCTTACCTATCTCTCCATCAGAACCCTCTCTGTCAACCCCACAAACACCTATAACTTCGTATCTATCTCCTCTCTCTCTCTCTCTCTCTCTCTCTCTCTCTCTCTCTCTCTCTCTCTCTCTCTCTCTCTCTCTCTCTCTCTATATATATATATATATATATATATATATATATATATATATATATATAGTAAGGTGTATTATTGGTTGTGTAAAACAGTCCAATAAATTTATGTTAGCAATATTAAGTTCTCCACTCTTTTGGATATCTCCAATTCCATTCAAGGGAACAGCTAGATGATGTAAAACGGAGTATAATCTCATTCAAACGTCCATTAAATAGTAGTAGCAACACTGCCTGCGATAGCTTAGGCCAAGATACTGACACTTTAGTTAACAGCAGGCGTCATACGAGGGAGGGTTTACATAGACTTCATGTTGTATTGCCTCCTAGTGCCAATGTTGATGGAACCAATGGAAACAACCACCCAGGTACTAACACGGGGTCTGAGCACCGTAACGCCATCGGAAACTCTAATTGTAACCTTAATGGTAAAACAACCGTTGAACGTAATATGGAACGAGGGTCGAGTAAAGGGAATAGGGATAGGTGTAGCAGACGCATAGTGGATTTAATCCCGTCTATCGAGGGTAATCCCAATGGCTGCACGGAGGGTACACCGAACTTGGGACGATTCAGAACACAATCGTGACACCCCAGGAGACCATCGACCCACAGGCAATTTCCAGTTATAATAGACCAGTAGCTACTAAGGAGACAGGTATCACTAATATAGTTAGTAAGCACAAGAGGCATCGGACCAGAAAAATCCTGTGGTATAAACCCCCTTACTCCACTGGCCTGACCACTAGTATAGTTAAGTTTTTCTTTAGGGCCTTAGACAAATGCTTCCCTAGATCACACAGATACTATAAAATATTCAATAGGAATACCATCAAGCTGTCCTACTCCACAACTAGTAACATAGCTCAGAATATAGCTAAAATGAATTATAGTAGACTTAGGACAACCCAAGGGGGAATTAGACATGGCAGTAAGAATGGCAGCTCTATGGAGTCTCGTCTCCCCAACCCCAGGGAACTTACCCATAGAGCAGACAGGAATTGAGATCCGACCCCAAAGGTACCGTGGTTCATCTGGAACTACCCAGGTCGATAACAAAAAATGTAACTACAGGAGCACCGCCACCTGCCCCATGGCTGGGAAATGCCTCACCAAAAACATAGTCTACGACTGTAAGGTCTCCACTCCTGATAGAACCTTCAGGTATGTTGGGGCAACTGCCACTGAATTTAAGGATGGATGGTATAATCACCACCATACCTTTAATAGATTAGATTAAAAAATAGCACGGCGCTTTCTGAATTAATCTGGAAGCTTAAACATCAGAATATAGAGCACTCCTTATCCTGATCCATAATTTGCTCAGCCCAACCTTAAAACGGCAGCACTGGCGTTTGCAATTTATGTGTAGCTGAAACCTTTAATATTATTAGAGGCGGGCCCCTATTAATTAATAGGAGAGCTGATTTGTTCAGCAATTGCCAACATAGAACCTCGAAAACCTTCCGCAGGATTTTTGGAAAGTAACCTACCACTAACCCCTCCCTCTCTACTTTAGCCATAGAATTCTCTCAATAAACAGACAGTTACACACTCAGGTAGTTAGACGGCTAAGTTTGGTTTCACACTTACAAACGGTACCTGACTTGTTTCCACAGAGTTCTCACGGCTGAGTGCACTTTTAGAATACCTAGCTAGTAAATAGTTAGAATTGATTACACACTCAGTATACCTAGTTAGTAATTGATTACACACTCAGGCAAGACCGATTACGCGCATCTACCTTTACTTGAAGGTACCATAACCATTGAGTATTGCACACTCAGTTAGGACCGATTACGCTCTCTATACATAACTCTACACACAGTACCCGTTTTCTTTAGACATTGAGTTCCCACAGCTGCGACTGGTCGCGTTCCTACCGATTGAACACTACACTAGGTTTTGATCCGAGATCATCTAACCATAGAGTGCTCACAGTTACGGATTGAACAATAATACTTACACACTATTAATGGGCCTACACACATCCTCTGGATTTTGCTATCTTTTGTTATTTACTTTACCTTTTGTGTTGGATAACACACCTCCACCACTCAAACACCTATCTTAAAAGCCAAAGGGCCCATTTCACCGGAAATCACACTTACTGACACATTAACCCAAATACCCAACCCTACACAGAGCCCCTTGCTGGCCTACATTGCGGTTGCTTGCACGCACGGTTTTGGTGACTCAGACTCTCAATGGGACAGCGGTACATACTGAGTTCGATATGAGCTGATTGCTTGCTCTTCACATGGATGTGTATATACCTGACATACACTTTTTCGGACGATACGGGTGTGTATATACCATAACATACATTTGAAGATACGGATGTTACAATTCAATCTATACATGTATAACAGAACACTGAACTGAACTTACTTGCTTGTGTGTGTGTGTGTATGTGTATGGGGCTGTGGTTAACCCAATATTTCCAATTTACATCGTCAAATTGAGATTTGAACTATGTAGCATTTGTTGTTTTGTAAACGAACTTTCGGTGAATGCTGTGTTGGTATATTCTTATCCTTTATTTGTTGTTTTTTTCTATGACATCGCTTCGGTGTGTGTGAGAGTGTGTGTGTACCCACTCATACTAATTGTCACCTTCTATAGTTCTACAGGTTTGATGCTGTGTTGATATGTGTATATATATATATATATATATATTTTTTTTTTACCTCGAGCCGGTGTGTATGGGTATTGAGTGTGTGTGTACCCACTCACATTAACTGTGACCGACTGTATTTCTACGGATCTGATTAATGTCTAGCGTCCTTTGCAGCTATGGACATTTGACAGTTTTATGACCCTAACTGAAGCTGATAGCAGTCGCCGTATTTCTGACTACTGGATCTTCATATGAGAGAATAAATTCTGTGAGTGAACATTGCTAATTTTCTCCCTCATATCAAGAATTTGAAGACAATTCATTTTCACCTGATGGGATTAGTGATAATTGATCATGGCTTTACAATCGATCTATCTCTTATTGAAACATGTGTCGTGATTAAAATAATTGGAATTTTACCTTGCCTTCAGATTTTCATTTTGATATATATATATATATATATATATATATATATATATATTACACGTGTTCGTTTTCATTTCTTTCGTCGCGGACAAAAACATTATAAGCTACTTGCTTCTGCGCTATTGTTGTTCGCCTCTGACTTTCTGTATAATTATTTGTGTATACAAACACATACACAAAGACACAGACACACACACCTATATACACATACATACATAGATATGTATATATATATTTCAGGTCAAGTCAACCCCGTGCAATACTGGTAACATGTAACCCAGTAAAACCTGCCTCATGGTCGGCTGGTCGGTGACTAAACCGGCAACCCCTCTAAGCTTGCTTGGTGAGGAGGAGGATTTTGAGAAAAACCCGCTAAATGGCAGAGGAAGTCAGGAGATTCCACAGACATCAAATAGTGTATATAAAAGCAGATAGACAGAGCTCGTAAGACTTGTTTGTCAGTTTGTCTAGAAGAAGTGTAGATGGCACTGCTTAATCATCTTGGTCACCATCTTTCAAGTGGCCAATGGCTTCATCCAGATTACGAGTAACGGTCGAACGAAGATTAGGGGCGTCACATTTTTTACGATGCGAACAAAGAACTCATAGCATCATATACATGAGCATTAGTGCAATTGTCCATTGCCTTAAACCCTCGGCAATGGGGATGGAAGGAGACCAGTTTATATATATCTATATATATATAGTGTGTGAGAGAGAGAGAGAGAGAGAGAGAGAGAGAGAGAGAGAGAGAGAGAGAGAGAGAGAGAGAGAGAGAGTTTACGATGCTGAGACCGGGGAGACCACTAACTATGACAATATTCAATGCCTGGGGAGATGCAACGTGGGTAGAGAGATATGTAAAATCGGATTTTACACACACACACACACACACACACACACACACACACACACACACACACACACACACACACACACACACACACACACACACACACACACATATATATATATATATATATATATATATATATATATACAAAGACGTGTAAATGAATATATGTGAGAGCGACGTGTGAATTTGGATCTGAAAAACCTTGGCACATAACATCACTTAGTATTCTGCCAATAGCTTCAATGAATTTAATAGTTTTAGATATCTGCTGCAAAATTCTTTGTTTTGTATGTTTGTATTATATGTGCATTTGTAAATATGCTTCAGAATCGGTCGATTTACATAAATATTCACATCATATATATGACACTTGCAATACTTCTACAGCTATTTTCCATTCTCTTTCTTCTGCTCGCAACTACATTTAAAATGAATAATTGAAGAGATAAACATATATACAAATAATTAAATAAATAGAAAGAGCAAATAAATGGTTGAATTCGTTATATTTTATCACATAAAAACACACAGGAAAGCAGTTGCACAGAGAAAATACGAAAATAACAAAAATAAAAACATCGTCTTAGCTCCGCCATTAGCTCTATTATCCTATTTTACTATCTGCTTATATTTGTGTTGATGAAAAAACTATATGATTATATATGTATACATATCTATATATCTATCTATATATGTATCTCTCTCTCTCGCCCCCCCTCTCTCTCTCTCTCTCTCTATATATATATATATATATATACATATTAATGCACACATATTAATGCACACATATTAATGCATACATATTAATGCACACATGTGTATGTGTGAAACTCTGTGTATTAATATGTATACATATTCAAAAGGGATTTGATATTTTTAAAAAGTAAACTGGAAAATAGATGAATTGTAAAATAAAAGTAAATACGGACACACACACACACACACATCACATATATACATATATATATATATATATATATATATATATATATATATATATATATATATATATATATATATATACATATATACATATATATATATATATATACATATATACGTATACATACACTTATACATACATAGACCCATAAACACATAAAAAGATAATGTGAAATGAAATGCAGGAAGGAGGGGAGGAAAGATAGCGACAGAAAGCGAATCATGGGTGTGTGTGTGTGGAATAAAGAGTTATTAAGTGGGTATGTATATTTATCTAAATAAGTATACGTATATAAGTATACATGTATAGACATACAATCTTACATTGAAATGTGTGAGATATGCGCATGTGTCTAAATAACTGTTTATATGTACAAAGAGAATAATGTGTAGATTAATACACTGATGTGTGGAGAACGATGATGTATGTAAACTGGAAAAACATTAAAAAAAAAACATAAATACACTCGATTTGGTTTGTTAAGGACTTTACCTAGAGTGCTGGAATCGCTGAATTTAACATTGAAATTGGGATAAAAGCGAGAGATTATAGAAGTAATTATAGTAATAAATAGCTCGCAATTCAAATACTTGTTCTTCAAAGCGATTAGCAAAGAACTCGATAAATGGGGGAAATATCAGGTTTAGGAACACACACATACACCCCCCCCCATATATATATATATATATATATATATATATATATATATATATATATATATATATATATATAAAGAAAATGCAACTGGAGTCTTTTTTTATAAAAATTATATATTTATTTGCTTCCTTTACCGGTTTCGCAGTTCTTCTGCTTTTCAAAAGTAGAATTGAGATGGAGGGTTTGTGGTTTTTCTCACACACACACATATATATATATATTTATATTTCGGCTCTAACTGTCGAAACGGTCGGAGCTCAGCCGTCGTGGTTCTGACTTTTTTCCTATATATATATATTAGAAAGTGAGGTTTTTTTTACAAAATGGAAAATAACCGAGGTGTCCTACACGAGTAAAAGTATAAAGAAAAAAAGATGAAATCGAAAATGTAACTGGAGTCTTATTTTTAATAAAATATATATATTTATTTGGTTCCTTTACAGGTTTCACAGATCTTCTGCTTTGCAAAAGTAGAGTTGAGATGGAGGGTCTGTGGTTTTTCTCACATATATACATTTTTTGGCAGTAATTTACTTCCTCATTTTTGAATCAGTTTGAGCATTTCTTTAGAACTGCTGGACTGGCAACCTGACAGATACGTCAGGCACTGATGATGATTATCACTAAATGCTGATGTTGATTAGACTATCAATATTAGTATTATTGGGGCACCCACTGATGAATTATAGGAGCCCTCTTGAATATATATCTATTGATGGTATACAAGCTCCTACATAAATTGGTATAATTTCACCCAAATTGTAGGAATCCTATAATGAAACGAGACGTCCGTCTGGGAAGAGATATATTCGATATGTCTCATATGAAATAATACAGCCAATTTTCCACGCAATACTTTTAGTTAGCACCCCGAACGCTTAATTGGGAATATAATCACTTATTTCCTAATGTTTGTTGAGTGAGTTGGAATTTGGCCGGAGTATCGCTAAAAAGCTTTCTCCGATATTGTATTTATTTATTTACTCTTGGTCCAACAGATTTGAAATTCCCGGTATAAGATTAGCCTTTCTTTGTTTATTTTTTATATATGAATATTGATTGTTCCTTATATCTCATTCTGTTATTTTGCCCGAGAAAATATCTGTGTGTCATCAAACATTGTACACACAGATATTTTTTCAATTTCCAATTGAGTTCTAGCACGTGGCCTGAATTCCTTTTAGAGTTCATTGTCATGCGCATGTATTGTTTTTTTTTGGCGGTAATTTACTTCCTCATTTTTGAATCAGTTTGAGCATTTCTTTAGAACTGCTGGACTGGCAACCTGACAGATACCTCAGGCACTGATGATGATTATCGCTAAATGCTGATGTTGGTTAGATTATCAATATTAGTATTATTGGGGCACCCACTAATGAATTATAGGAGCCCACTTGAATATATATCTATTGATGGTATACAAGCTCCTACATAAATTGGTATAATTTCACCCAAATTGTAGGAATCCTATAATGAAACAAGACGTCCGCCTGGGAAGAGATATATTCGATGTCTCATATGAAATAATACAGCCAATTTTCCACGCAATACTTCTAGTTAGCACCCCGAACGCATAATTGGGAATATAATCACTTATTTCCTAATGTTTGTTGAGTGCGTTGGAATTTGGCCGGAGTATCGCTAAAAAGCTTTCTCCGATATTGTATTTATTTATATATATATATATATATATATATTTACATATTAGATATATATACATATTAGATATATATATATATATATATATATTAGATATATACATAAATATGTAGATTTCTGTGTTGTATCGATGGGTAACCAAAATTAAAATGGTAAACAATTCGTTGGTAGAGCATAGACATCTTTAACTATGGAATTTACAGCTGTAATGCTTCGACGCCATCTTAAGAATGAGTGCAACTATGCCTCACCTAGTCATAACTGGTCTTAATGGTGTTACCTACCTACTTCTCAAACGTGATGGATACTTTCTTCTGCACCAATTTTCACTGTTCCTTCAATTCTGTCTCAACAACGGTGTTACACCAGAGCAGTGGAAAACTTCCACTGTTCAAAGGGGTGAACGCACGTCGCCTGTTAACTTACGTCTAGTCAGTATTACTAGCTGCATCGCCAAACTATTGGAATCTTATGTCAGAAAAACACTCTGTAACCTCACAATTTGGATTTAACCCTAACTCCAGCTGCTGTAATCAACTTTTCGAGTTTCTTGAAATCATTGCCCGAATCACTGATGGCGGTTCATGGATGAATATTGTTTATCTTGACTTAGTTAAAGTTTTTAATTCCGTGCCACACAGAAGACTTATGGTAAACCTCTCTGCAATGGGTGTGAAAGAGGATCTTTATAACTGGTTGAAGTTCTTCATTCTCAGTCGAAAAGAGGTAGTTACAGCATTCTTCACCCTCTGAGATGTCATCTGGTGTACCACAGGGATCTGTTCTTGGTCCGCTTTAGTTTGTTGCATATATCAATGACATAGATGCCAACCTAAAGAATTCCACAGTGCTGAAATATTCATATGACATCAAGATGTACCTTGAGATAAATAGGACAGGTTCTGAACACTATAGATCTTTCCTGTAATCAGACCAGGATACAATGCAGCAATGGATCATGGACTGGCAACTGAAGCTGGCTGTGGACAAGTCTACCACCGTGCATTTTGGGAGGAAAAATCCAGCGTTCACATACGCCCTCCACAACAATAATCTAAAGAAGTTTTCTTGTGAACGTGGCCTGGGCATTATTGTCAACAGCGATTTGCGCTGAACAAAGCACAACTCTAAAATTGTCAAGAAGGTCGAGGGTGTCTTAGCATCACTTAGTAAAACCTTTGTCAGCCGCTCTCTAGCTATCTATTTAAAACTGTTTATAGCTATGGTGAAGTCCAATTAGAATTTGCATCACCAGTCTGGAACCCCTATCTTGCTCAGAAGATTGACCTCCTGGAAACTGTTCAGAGGGATGTATCCAAACGAATACACTCGATCAGGCATTTACCATAATTTGCACGCCGTGTTCCCCTGGGCATGGGTACTTAAAACCGCCGACGTCTAGCAGCTGACTTGGTAGATACAACCAAATTATCAACCATCTTGCCAACAACTGCCTTAAACACCTTCTTGAATTCCATATGTCTAACACCCGTGGACATGCTTACAAAATCAGAAAACAGCACAGCTCCCATAACTTTCGGAAACATTGTTTCACCCTCAGAGTTGCTGAAGCATGGATCAAACTATCTGTATCAGTTTTTAGCTGTCGGGGCATTGCATCCTTCAAAACTTCCATGCTTCCCGAAATTTCGAACACTGCACCTGATATTCCGCCTCCGCATGTAAATGTGTGTATATCATGACTCGAACATTGTTCAATTTCCTGACATTTGTACATTATTCTACGCACTATACATGCACCTTTGATGAGTTGTAGTGCACCTGTGCACTGTACACAATAATTGTCATTATTATTATTATTATTATATATACAAATGACTTTGTTTCATTTGTATTAAATCATACGAATGACATAGTTGTAATCCTGTAGAAGTCATTTCTCTCTTTCTCTCTCTCATATCTTTCATGAGTGACCCTTAGCCAATCTTCAGCAAAACGCACGTAACAGTACGATACGATACACAATAAAAACTAAATGCATATAAAAGAAACTTCATCGTTTTTCTTAATATATACAATCTGCCTGTGCACTGAGTGGTCGTTTTGGTACCACCACCAGTAATTCACTGAATTACATACATATATATATATATATATATATATATATATATATATATATATATATATATATATATATATATATAGAGAGAGAGAGAGAGAGAGAGAGATATTACAAGAAGTAAATGAAAATAAATGCAATAAAATACAAATGCAATAAAATACAAATGTACTTATAATATATATATATATATATATATATATATAGATGTACATGTGAGCATGTATGTGTTTGTATGTATGTGCATCTAATGTAATGCGTTTGTGAGGGGGAGAGATAAAGAGTAGATACATAAGAAATATACAGGAAAACAAAGAAAACAAAGAAATCAAAAGGAAACGATGGACTCTAAGCATCTGGAATATTACATACAAGATATCAAATGAAAATTGTTGAATTAGACTGCCAAGTCGCAATGGTTTAAGAAAAATTAACGGAACTAAAATTACAAACATTACAAAAACTGACACTTAAACTTACAACAATAAAGAGAAAAACGATGAGAGAAAATTACATAAAGTTCTTTTTAGAGAAAAAAGAGAAATAAGAATACATAATGTGAAAAGAATATGATAAAATTACGAAAGAAAATTAGGCTTTGAGTTAGGATTAGTGTAAGAATGGTTGCCGAGATAAATGTTTTTGATTTTCTGGAAACTTCAATTAAATGCTATGAATACAATCCTGATAAGTTGTTTCTAGAACTTTTGTATGACGCCATATTGGATTTCTAAATAATCGCTTTTTATTTATATTTTATCTTTTGTTTTACATGCCAGTGATTCAAATTGTTTTCTTCTAATTTAGATTTTTTTTTCAAAAAGAGTTTCTATTCTTTTTCTGGGGGGTGAGAGAGTAAGAATTATTAAGAGTAATAGCTTTTGGCATGAATATAAATAATGCACGTATATATATCTATATATACGTGCACATACCCCCCCCCCCACACACACAAACACATATATATATATAGGAAGATAGTCAGGACCCCGACGGCTGATATATATATAAATACATACATACGCGTATATATGTGTGTCTATGTGTGTGTGTGGTGGGAGGTGGAGAGAGAGAGAGAGAAAGAGAGAGGAGTGAGAAAGGAAGCAGAAGGAAATATATTCCATTCATATAATTGCTTATACATAGATACATATAAAGGAAAGATTGGCAAATATGGAGCGCTAATACGTGTACATACACATATATACACACACACAACTCTCTTTCTCCATTTATATCACGCTTTATATATATATATATATATATATATATATATATATATATATACACACACAAATATTTGTATATATATATATATATATATATATATATATATATATATATATATATATATATATATATATATATATATATATATATATATATATATACATTTGTGTGTGTATGTGTAAGTGTGGTTATGTCTGAATTTCTTTACCTGCCCACGAGTCGTGTGTCCTATAGATAAATCATAGAACCAGCTATCGTTCACACATTAGCATTCATATTGGCAGTAGCGGTAGAGGGTCGGGCGCCATGCTTTGCCGCATAGAGTTAAGGCCCTTGCCATTCTGAGTTCAAATCGCGCCGAGGTTAACTTTGCCTTTCATCCTTACGGTGTCGATAAAATAAAGTACCAGTAATGTACTGGCTAATTGCTGGCCTTGTGCCAATAGTAGAAACAATTATCTATTTTCACATCACTAATGTTTCAATGGACAGCCATATATATAATTTGAACATATGTCTACGTGTAAATATATAGCCACATGTACTACAGAGCTGATAGATGTGTACACAAACGCATCAGCAGCTGCAATTTTGATAATGTTTAAGCATATGTTAAGAATTATAAATATATGAATATATATGTGTATGTATGACGGTATATTTATACACACATATATGCATATATAAATGTATATATATGAATATATATATATATATTTTTTTTTTATTTTTTATTTCTAGTCGATCGACTTTCGTCAAATCGGACCGAGGAAACTATGTTTCCGTTGGTCTTTCCAATTGCTAATACTATCTAACGGTCGCAACTCCAGGTATATATATATATGTATGTATACACACATATATATATATACATATATACAGACACACACACACACACACACACACACATATATATATATATATATATATATATATATATATATATATATATATAACGCCGCACGTTACAATCCTTCACGGTACAGATTACTCGCAACCTCTTCCTGGATAACCTTAAACGATACCTAGTTTTTATATATATATATATATATATATATATATATATGCATGTATGTATGTATATATATATGTATATGTATATTTATATATATGAATACAAGTGTTTGTATAACAATATATTTATACACTTTATTCACACATATATGTATATTTGTATATGAATATATATGTATGCATACACACTCACACACACAAACACTATATATATATATATATATATGTGTGTGTGTGGGGGGGGGCGTACATACATATAAACACATACAAATAATATCAATATATACAAGTACATTCTCACATGTACAATATGCACTAATCCACACGTTGTGTATATACACATATTACGTGCACATGACCGTGTGTTTAACTCTACCACTCGTATACAAACATGAATCATAACGAATATGTTTGCATTGATCTTTTTAAACATGTATGTTAAACTGCAGCGGCTTGCATCTCTTCTTTAAAAACTGATATTTGCCATGAATTATCCCCAAGGCCTTTAATTCTACTACCTATGAATATTTATAGATTATGCAGATTTACATGAATGTATATATATATATATATATATATATATATATGTAAGAATATTTTCGAAACAGCGAGTGGGTTTGAAATTATTAGAAATGTAAGCTATCGCCGTATTTTGACTAAAAAAATTAAAGAAATTAAAGAAATTATTTAGCCGGATAACCAAAGATGTGGGTTCGACTCCCATGTACGTCAATACTCATCTTTTTTCCATTTCTCCGAGGGTTCTTAACCCCGCTATCAGGCTAAATAATTTCTTTAATTTCTTTCGTCAAAATACGGCGATAGCTTACATTTCTAATAATATATATATATATATATATATATATATATATATATATATATATATATATATATAATATATATATATATAGTCATTTGAAGCCTCAACAATGAGGATGGTTAAATCTCCGGGTAACAGAATCAGGTGGTAATGACAGAGCGTAGAAATGTAATAGGAAGCGTAGAAAGAGGCGTACAGAGTGTAAAAGGACGTAAGAAAAGTGTAAAAAAATAATAACACGATATAGAGTTACCTTGGAAGTGATTTAGTCTCTATATTTCAGATTTCGCATCCATCAACTGGGGGTTTTCCGAGGGAAAAAGTTGTGTCGGAGAGGGACAACACGTGGCCTCCGCTGTTTATCGTTGTACGTACACGGTAAACAGCTTTCAATGGCCCCAAGTCCAAAAATCTGCATTCTGTGCCGTCGAAGAACGGGAACCTTCTTTCGGTATCTGAAGACATTATAGATGAATTAAGCACTTTCGTAAACTCCTTAACCAACCATCTGATGCTAATTGGAAAATATTTAATGAAATGGAGCAACAACTAAACACTGAAGAATTTGACAACGCTATCACCAAGAAAGAAGCGCTCAAAAGCACTAAACTCGTGAAGAGTCCAGATCCTGATGGATTAGTTCCTGTTGTTTTAGTTCATGATGGCAATGCCTTGAGATCATTTCTGTTATCTATTTTTAATCAGTTTTGGATCTCAGAAAGCTTACCATTTGATCTCATTGACGCTAACATTTCTATTCTTTTTATGAAAGGAAATCGTAGTCTTTGTGAAAACTACTGTGGCATATTATTGCTTAGTGTGGTTGGGAAAATCTTTGCCGACATCATACTCCAGAGACCACAACGGCTTGCTGAAAAATGTTACCCCGAGTCACAATCTAGATATAGGAGGAATTGAAGCACTATTGACTGTATCTTCACCTTACGTCAAATTATGGGGAAATGCAGAGAACAGAAGTGTAATTTACACATCGCTTTTATAGACTTCACCAAGGCCTTTGACTGTGTCAATCGAGAGCTACTCTTCGAAATCCCGAGAAAGCTTGGCTGTTCAGCTAAAGTTTTTCGTATCATTAGGAATCTATATTCAAATATGCATGCTATACATATAGCTAGCGAATCGTCAAACGCTATAAACGACAATAGTAGGATGAAACAAGGCTGCAAACATGTCCCTACACTGTTTGGGCTCTATGCTGCTGTGTTGCTCATTATAGCCTTCAAAGAAGTCAGCTCCTTACACAGCATCAAAGTACCCTTTAGATACGATGACGATATTTTTTATTTTCCTTGCCTCAAGTCCAAGACAAAGTTACTTCATGATTTCATAAGAGAGGCCCAATATACTGATGAGATCGTCATTTTCTGCAATAAGCCTATTTATCTACAGCAGCTGTTATCTACACATAACACAGATTCATTGAAAATGGGCCTCCGAATAATCATTAAAAAGACTGAAAGAATGAGTGTTGGAGAGCAATTTGATTTTTTCGTTGATGGGCAAAAACTTGCCAGAGTGGAACGGTTCAATTATTTTGGCAGCTATGTCACCAGAGACTGTTAACAAGATGAAGATCTTACACACACGTATATATATATATATATATATATATATATATATACATTTGAGTATGTGTTGGTTGTTTACCGACACCTCAGTATGCAGGCTGGAGCACTCGACGAAGTACGCAGGTTGGTTTGTTTACTCCGGAGTAGTGTAAAATAAGTATGTCAAACATGTTAAATTTGGCTTCGTTTATTATAAATTCTCTGCTATATATATTTCAGTGACAGCTATTATTGACTGTGACCTCATCAGACTGTACGAATTAATGTAGAAAAAACAGGTAAACATGGTGTTGAAATGCGTTCCATTCTGTCAATTCATCGATATGTCCAGCTCCTGGGTGTGCCGTTAGTCCTCCGAGGAACTGGAACCATATTTTTTCTTCCATATTGACTTTTTATGCTCTACATTATGCACATTTTTTTTTCCTTTTTTTTTTCTTTTCACTTCATAAACCTTGTTTGTAAACAACATTATTCTTTCTGCACCTTCTGTTTAACATATGCGACACCACACTAATACATTTCACTATCATTTGATAATGCATAAAAATGCTGAAACCGGTAATAGACAATTATTAAATATATAAATAGATAAATAAATGACATTGTTAAATAATAAATAAATCAACTAATACCTTAACACTTCACACAAAGTAAAACATTTCGTTTTAATCATTTTCTAACACAGAAAAAAGAGAGAGAGAAACAAAAAAGGAAAAAAATATATTTTTCTTCCTAATAATCGTCTCTTTCTCCCTGTTTTCATATATATATATATATATATATATCCTAACTCGTGTGCTTCCTCTTACGTATGTATGTTTGTACGTACGGATTTATGTATATATATATATGTATGTATATATGTATATATTCATATAATATAGGTGTATATATATATATCGTATATATGCATATATGGCCGAGTATATATGTATATGTATGGATGTATGTATATATATATATATTATTTATTAGAAAGTGAGGTTTTTTTTACAAAATGAAAAATAACCGAGGTGTCCTACACGAGTGAAAGTATAAAGAAAAAAAAGATGAAATCGAAAATGCAACTGGAGTCTTATTTTAAAAAAAATATATTTATTTGGTTCCTTTACCGGTTTCGCAGTTCTTCTACTTTTCAAAAGTAGAGTTGAGATGGAGGGTGTGTGGTTTTTCTCACATCTCATTCTTTATATATATATATATATATATATATATATATATATATATATATATATATATATATATATATATATATATATATATATATATATATATATATATATATATATATATATGTATATATATATATATGTGTGTGTGCATATGTAAGTGTATACATCTGTGTGTTTCTTTCACTTAAGGTATCCGTGTATTGCTAGATGAAAATATTTATTTTTTAATAATCCATATTTTTTTCATATATATTTTTATACTCTGTTAATTTTCATAATTGTTTAAAATATATCTATGCATGTTCTTTGATACTGTGTATATATATGTGTATGTTTATTAAATATATGTGTATATATGCGTTGTTTGTGTACTTAATATATATACATAAGCATATATATATATATATATATATATATATGTGTGTGTGTTTATATATATATATAAAAATACACACTCACACAGACACACACACATATATATATATATATATATATATATATATATATATATATATATATATATATATATATATATGTGCACACATAAATATATATATACAGATACCAACCTTTTTCTATTCTATAATTCTGACTCATATTTATTTAAAAAATAAATATTATATAATATTGATTTATTATTCTTACAAACGGTATATTTTATAATGTATTGGGTGATCTCTTATCATCCATCTTATAGAGAGGCTTATATGTATTCCAGTTCTATGCCCAGTTGGTGAGTGTTATTACCCTAACGCTTTCGTCTGTAATGGTAACACTGATTGTGTTATTGTTTCCAGGGATAGGACATGCTGGTCTTCTTCTTCTTCTTCTTCTTCTTCTTCTTCTTCTTCTTCTTCTTCTTCTTCTTCTTCTTCTTCTTCTTCTTCTTCTTCTTCTTCTTCTTCTTCTTCTTCTTCTTCTTCTTCTTCTTCTATAAATATTATCGCTTCACCTTAAAATATGCTGTGCCAGAAGTAGAAACAATTATTTCTAAGACAAATGTCTTAGAAATAATAATGGTTTCTTATATAGGCACAAGGCCAGCAATTTTGAGGGGAGAGGAAAGTCAATGAAATCGACCCCTGTGCGTGACTGGTACTTTATTTTATCGACCAAGCCGATTTCGTATTGTCTAGGACCATCATTAAAACCCTGTCAACATAACAGGTTTCTGCAGGCTTATTGTTGTGATTCCTAAAAGTGTCTAATGATATATTTGGTCTTCTCAAAATAATCTACTGGGTAGCCTTCTCCTCTCCTGATAGTATTTTCATATTGTTCTTGCAGAGATATATCCATTAAAAAAAAAAATCAACTGTGTAGAGGTAATGTGCAGATGTTTCGAAGTATGCTTCAAAACACTGTAAGAAATTTCAAGGTGTGAGATGTATGAACATAATTATAGGTACTAATGTAGATTAGCTAGCGGCGAGTAAGTAGAGTCGTTAAAATACTGGATAGAATGATTTGCGGCTCTCTGCAAGTTTATAGTTCAAACTTTGCCTTTTATCTGTTCGGGATAAAATAAGTACCAGTCCATTACTAGGATCGATTCTTTCTCTATACATCTTTCTCACTTCCTCTCTCTCACACTCTTTATCCTTCCCTGGAAGAAATCGGCTGTGTTCTGACCTAGAGAGAAGATGGGGTCCATTTAAAGTGTCCAATTCGTTTGTTTATGATATATCTTAACTATAATAAAGGGTGGAGCGCGGGACTCCGTCCAGAATATATGTATTTTATCCCGTTTGTAAAATAAGTTGGATTACTTTGAATAAATAATGAATGAATATTACATAATGTATGTACTAAATATCATAACTCTTGATTAAATATAAATAATTTCACTGCTTATTTTAAGATTCACTTCTTTAAAATGTTCAAATGTCAACACTTTCGGTTAGCGCTCATTATATTATAACATTTATTACATCGCTTATATAAGCATTCATATATTTCCATTACTAATTTTTTCCTAATGCAGTTTATATATAATATCGTCTTTTTTAAATGTATCATGGATTACTTTGCTGATTAGAGAAGAGAGTGTAACACAGACTTCGTTCAATTTCTGTGTATATTGATAATTACGATTTCATTTGATATCTATATCTATATATATTTGCGTATAATATCAAGATCCACACTACACAGGTTAACTTTGCCTTTCATCCTTATGAGGTCGATAAAATAAAGTACCAGTAATACCCTGGGATAATTAAATCATCCCCAGTGCGTGACTGGTACTTTATTTGATCGACTCCGTGAGGATGAAAGGCAAATGTAACCTCTGCGGGATTTGAACGCAGAGGGTAAAGGGACGTAACTCTATGCTGTAAAGCATGGCATCCGGACGCTCTAACGATATTGCCAATCCAGCACCATTTTTTATGGAGGGAAGAAGAAAGGAGCGTCCTGTTCATCGTTCGCAGAACGCTTCGTCTCCCGTATTGAAATAGTTGTTTCTACTTTTGGCAATTATCCCAGTGCAATACCGGTGCTTTATTTTATCGACCCTGTAAAGATGGATGGCAAAGATAACATCGGCTGGATTTAAACTCAGACCGTAAAGGGCCGTAACTCTATACCAGAAAGCATGTTGGTCAATGCTTTACAATACTGCCAATCAACCGCCCTAATAATAATAATGATAATAATAATGTTTTCTTTAATGAGAAATTCATACCTTGGAAATCTGTTGAAAGACTTAGTGTAGAAGTTCAGACATTGGGTCTCGAGCAATCTAATAAAAAAAAGACCATATAAACAACGTGCTACGCTCCCCCCACCCCCCACCCCCTCTCTCTCCGTCGCTCTCTTTCTTTATATGTATATACATATATATATATATATATATATATATATATATATAAAGATATGTGTGTGTATGTACAAATTTATATACATATATATATAAAGATATGTGTGTGTATGTACAAATTTATATACATATATATATAAAGATATGTGTATGTATGTACAAATTTATATATACACACATATATATATATATGTGGAGGCACATGGCTTAGTGGTTAGAGCATTGGCCTTGCAATCAAAAGGTTGTGAGTTCAATTCTCAGACCGGGTGATGTGTTGTTTCCTTGAGCAAGACACTTTATTTCACATTGCTCCAGTTTACTCAGCTGTAGAAATGAGATGATGGGACTGGGATCCCTATCATTCCACTGCAAAGTGGTCGTGGAGGTGCCACGGCAAAAAAGCACCCAGTACTCACTGTAAATGAGGTTGGTGTTAGGAAGGGCATCCAGCTGTAGAAATCAAGCCAAAATCAGTTCCCGTCCCACCCTTGCAAGCAGGGAAAAGCGGACGTAAAATGAAATGATGATGATGATGATATATATATATATATATATATATATATATATATAGGGAGAGGTAGAGTACTGCAGGCCGGCAGACAGACATAACTGTAATTAAGGGGGAAAAGACACGTGCAGCTCACGGTGCGCCGGCAAGCTAACGAAGATGACATGTGACAATGTGTGCACAAGACAGGTTAAACATAGTGCCTGGGAACGTGGCTGGGTGTGAGAACTGAATGGTGACATGGAGCCAGTTTCACCGACAGTAAGAGTCAGGAAGGGCGAAGTTATCGTGTGGAATAGACCAG
Source organism: Eledone cirrhosa (assembly GCA_964016885.1). NCBI lineage: Eukaryota > Metazoa > Mollusca > Cephalopoda > Octopoda > Eledonidae > Eledone > Eledone cirrhosa. The sequence continues at coordinate 92,070,109 of OZ024742.1, read as the reverse complement.
AGTTACGTAGGGTGAGAGCTTTCTACTATAGAAATACAAGTAAACCCTCTTTTGTTTTCGACTATATAGATATTAAATCTGGCGTTACAAATAATAATGCTTTCTAACACTAGTAAAAGGCCTGTAATAGTGGGCGTATATTATGTACATGAATATGCACACTTATATGCATGCATTACATATATATGTGTTTACATGTGTATGTGATTATGTATGTATTGGTGTTTTTGCATATATATATGTGTGTGTGTGTATTTGTATGCGTATGCATGTATGCATATATAGGAAAAAATGTGTGACTGTGCTTACGTATATATATATATGTGTGTGCGTGTGGGTGGGTGTATGTATGCTTGTGTGTAGGTTTAAAATACGTCAGTAACTAATATTGCAGAACACAATAATATTACGAACACAATTCTCTCCTTCATATGAATTATAGCAATCAGATCTCTCTCTCTCTCTCTCTCTCTCCTCACACACACACACACACACACACACACACACACACACACACACACACACACACACACACACACACACACACACACACACACACACACACACACACACACACGCACGCACGCACACACACACACACACACACACACAGACACACACACACACTCTCACACACACACACACACACACACACACACACACACACACACACACACACACACATGTATATATATATATATTCTATCTATTATATATTTGAAAGTGTATGTGTGTATGTAAACTTGTATGTCCCCGAAAGGCTCACAAACGGTGCGCCCTAGAGAAAAACGAATTTGATTTTCGGAATCTGCGCATCATAACTGGCAGGTGTAAAATCAATCGGTAGGAATTTACAGACGACATGATGTAACTTAGTTCCGCAGAAGGAGATGCGGAGGGCTTCATGACTGGAATGAAAATCTGTGCTGCGGAAACTGAGATACTCGTTCTCTCATGGAAGCCTGCGCTGTGCAATCTACATATGAATGGGGATGCACCGAAGCAGATGCAAAAGTTTAAGTATCTCGGGGCAGTATACACGAGGGATGAAAGGCAGGATGTTGAATTAAGTGCAAGAATTGCAGGAGATAATGCAGTAATGCGCCAGTTTCAGCCTTCGGTAATCAAGATGGATGGATAACATCGATGAGCTTGGTTGGT